>VDFB02105785.1:189511520-189741169 GCA_007258455.2 Sequoia sempervirens | reverse complement strand
GGTTGATGGACAAGCGAAGTTGCATAGTGCATCACGCACATCCTCAAGTTATGTAGAGAAGGATCCTAGTATTAATATTTTGCAAGATTGCCAGACGTTTGCTACTAGGGATGAATGCAATTGATGTTAAATCGCTTGGCACATGATTACCCCATCTCATATGTTTTCTTTCTTTATTTAAATCATGGTTTAACTATTATTCTCACATACAAGTAATTTCCATACTATTTCTCCATGTAAGGTTAGGGTCATACTCGATACCAAATCTACTTCCAATGCAATTATGAACCCCACTCTTAGAAACCAAGTTAATGTTAGCACTAATGTAATTCAAAAAATTAATATTATGGATATATATAATGATCGTGAGGACTATAATTCCAATAGCTAATCCAAGTCTCCTAAATAATTTACCCATTAACCACTTCATCGCTTGACATTAATATTAGTAATACTCTTTCTTGTTACGAGCTACTTATAAAAACGAAACTACCACCATGAATTCTAGATCATTTAACAACCAGTGACACATTCTTTATTTTCATTCATAGCTATAAGGAGGACTGTAGACCCAACAAGCTTAACATAAACAACAACAGTAAACCTAGCTTATCTATTTCTTTTTTCTCTTCCTTATTTTTCTTCTTAGCTCTTGCGTAAAAATATCACTTATCTCTTTTTCTTTGAGGGTGAAGGGATTCGAGGAGCTCCTAAATCCCACCTCTCCTCTCCATGCTAAGCCATCTTGGTGATCTTCCCAGTAGTGGAAACTCACTCTCCTCATTCTTTACGCCATCTCCACTAAAATGCTCCAAGAGAAGTGGGTAACACCCCTCGTGTTCTTCCTCTCCAAAATATATAGGGATTTCAACTTGCAGCCCATGAATGGGGAGGTGGGGAGTATACATACCTTCCTCAATGAGAGTCTTTTCCTTATTGAGGAAGAAACATGCACTTGGAAAACCCCTCCATCTTTCCATCGCATACTCTCTTCGAAACTCGTCACTCTCTATAATGAGGACTTTCTAGGGGTCAAATGATGTCCTAGGGGCACTATCGCATGCCTACTTGACCCCTACCACTATGGTATAGACTCTAGAGGGTTTATTATTCCATACCAACCAAGGAGATTGACCAACAACCTTCTTTAACGACCCATTTAAGGATCTATCTGAATTTCAACTTGGATAATGGTTTCTAAACCTTACTCCCCAACCTAGAACTCATTTGACACCACAAATAAATACTCTCTCAACCCAAAATATAAATCATCTCTTTTATATCAACCCTTACCACCTTACTCTATCAACTTGTTAACTTTATTTCCTTCTAAGTCTTGAAGAGGTGAAATCTTTCACCTCCAAGGAAGTGTCTTTTGATCGTCTACTCAGCGGTCTTCCCTTTCTACGTACATTACCCGTTGAGAAATAGAACCAACAATTATTACATTAATTTTATAGCTGAAATAACTTTTAATTTTGCAACCATTTCATTTACAATTTCAACTCATATTCATAATTTACAATTTCTAACTCCTTCATGATAGCATACGTAAAACTTTAGAATGAAACACAAGAAAAAATTATAAAATAATTGCACTATTTGTCATCCACAATACATCTTACCATCTATCTAGTAACGCATAAAACATATGAGTGCTTTACTAATCAAATGCAAGGTGGGGCCTTACAAATATGGACACTAAAAAAATTAGATATTGATAATATTCATGATCATCGTCCTTGAATTTTAATATTTAATAGTATACTAATCTTACAAGCCATGTATTACACTTTCGTTCTAGAGTGTATTTGTGCAAACCATTAGAATTTTGTTTCATATTTATGTGTAAAATATCATTCATTTTATCTTATAATGATAAAATAAAATAGTTTTTCTATGACATTTAAATATCCTTAAATACATTAACTCAAATATATACTCATATCAAGAAGGAAGCGGCCCATGATGGAAATAAACTTCATTTATACACAATACCACTACTTAAAAGATTTTATTTTTTCCACAGGGGAACCCTAGACTTAACATATTCAAGAACATTCGTTTCACATCTTATGAAGAAACAATAATAATATTATCATTCTAAGTCATATGTGTAACTACAAATGGAATTTATAGATTGCGAGACATTCAAATGTTTCCATGTTTGGAGTAATTAACAATCATTCTTTCACAAGTGGTAATCAATGACATGATTTATTACTCTCATGGGACATTTTACTTTCTATTATACATTGTATAATCACATAAATTTTACTCCATATAATCAACTATAGTTGAATTTAAACCTTATTTTAATTTATAACTCATTGATTTTACTTATCAATTAATATGAGGAATATTATTATCTCTTTTGTATAGCAGCAACATTTTCTTTAAAATATAAATAAAATAAATTATAAAATAAATATAACTGAATTTGTATAATTATTATTTAATTATAAATAATAAAATGAAATAAATAGTAAATTGAAATCATAAATATAATTCAATTAAAATTCATATCAAACAACCACACTCAACATCTTTATTGGGTTGAATATGTTCACTTGGAAGTAAAGAATGTGCATTTAACTCAATAGCATAATGCTTTCGTTAGATTGACAAGTTCCTCAATAGTGTGGATTTACATAAACATCTATTGATAAAACAAACGTCAGTGTCAAGGAGAATATATAAAGCACTCAACAGACATCCTAAGTTCAATGCCAACACCGCAATGCCTTGCCATGGCTCTATTTTCTTCTGATTGAACTGCAAATGGTGGAAGTACACCTGCCAAATACAAGTCCAGGTTGTGTAAATAGGTAAGAGTAAGATATTTCTTGCAAAGACAAGTGTAAACAAAATAACAAGAGGAAAATGCGAGGCAGCGTACCCCATAATTTCATTTTCAATCCTCTCTGTTTAGGACTTCAAAGACCATTTCAACAGATTGATTTTCTTGTCAATGTTTACTCCCACATCCATGTTTAGTTTGACTTAAATTTTATATTGTGTCAGGTATGTTTTATTTGTCATTTACTCGGTTTCTTGGGCATTGATCAAGTCTAATTATGTTTAATCGTGTTCTTATAATTTGATGATCATTCCACATCTACCATTTATAATTTTTCCTACAGTTAGCATATTGCTTATTACATTCAATGGTACGACTCATGCTAAAAAATTCTACACTCTTGAACCTCAAATCACAAACTAAAAAACCCCACATGTTGACTCACAATTTCAATCATAACACAGACAAGCCAAATTTAAATAAAAAATCACATTACAAGATAAAGTGACTGGGAAAAGATTTAGTACTGAAACATCTTGAGCGAGTAAAATTGGCATACCTGATGTATTCCTATCAAATCCATATAGCTCATTTAAAATTGTTGACTTGCCTATACGGGGAGGTCCCAAAACTCCAATAACTGTGAAGTCTGTATTATCTATCACTAGCTATACAGTCATAGAATGTGCACAACATATTGGTTAAAATATGTTGTGCACATTCACCCCATTCACCCTCGCCATGACAAATTCATGTTAAGTAAAATTCACTGTCATGGAAAATTCACCATCAAGTAAATTCACCGTCAAGTAAAATTCACTGTCATGACAACTAAATTCACTGCGAGAAATTCACAACGTAAAAGCATTCATAATTTTTAATATATATTTCAAAAGTTTGATTTTTTGTGAATTGTTTATAAATCTGAAACAAATTAGACATTAAATAGTCATGCTATTAATTACATAAAAACATATGTTAATATATATAAATATAACTAGCTAATTAAATATGTTATTTTTGTGAATTGTTTATAAATTGAAACAGATTATGAATTAAATAGTATAAAGATCGTAATGACAATGACATGTTGGAGAATATCTTACAAATAGAGCATGTTTCAATAGTTGTGATAGTAGTTGTTTATATAATGCCCAATAGTTGTGACATGGCTACCCTAGCTTAAACAAAATGTATTCCTGTGATCTAAAAGGACACCAATCATGTGATGGCACATCAACGCTCAACTACCCATGATGTAAATGCACAAGTATTGCTAGCACTTTTGTTTTTTTGGGCCTTTTTGGACATCTTGAAAAAAAGGATGTTGATGTGGCATCATATTTGATGATGTTGCCTTGAAACCAAAGTTATAAGCAAAAGGCTTGCCAAGTAAGTTGCTGTAAAAAATTGGGAGTGATTTGAAATTTTCATGTAGGATAATTAGAAGCACGAAGTTAGGGTGCACAACTACTAGGTCCTCTCCCCTAATAATGAAAATTTTAAAGAAGATTTAAAAGTTAAATCTTCCCAATTTAATTTCTTAATAATTTTAATTGATTTAAGATAAATAAGTGTTTGTTTATATGGAATACATCATATAATTTAATAATCTTTTATATTGGACAATGTAGTTACAAGAATAAAAGCTGCTAGTTTTTTATAATTTCATAGAATTCATGGCGTACTTTACATATATTTCTAAAATATAGGTATGCTAGTTATTATTTAATTATAAAAAATAAAATGAAATAAATAGTAACTTGAAATCATAAATATAATTCAATTAAAATTCATATCAAACAACCACACTCAACATCTTTATTGGGTTGAATATGTTCACTTGGAAGTAAAGAATGTTCATTTAACTCAATAGCATAATGCTTTCGTTAGATTGACAGGTTCCTCAACATTGTGGATTTACACAAACATTTATTCATAAAAGTAATGATGGAATGATGATATTGATAGACTTTGTAGAAAAATCAAATTAAAGATGAGGATAAGATCAAATACTTGAGTTGGCTAAAAAATTTGTGGATTCAACTCATCTAATAAAAAAAATTCCCATTTCAAACCCATGAGAAGATAAAAAATGATTTGAATAAGTTTATGAAACAAGAGAAAGTAAACTAATGAGATAAGATGTAGTTAACTAGTAAAACAAAAGTGAAAATTTTATTTACTAATGGCTAATTTGCTCTCACTTAATGCATAAATGGAGAAATAGAAATAAATTATAATTTTTTAATGATATAATAAATGATAAATTGTAATAAATGGTCAATTAATGATTATTTATAATTGATTAATTAATGATCTAGTAAATAATGTGATTAAATTTGATATATGCGGAAAAGAGAAAAAATTTTATCTTTCGAGAGTAATACATTAGTTTATAAATATGACATTGATTTAGGGTTTCAATTTGATACTTTTAAATCAGGTAAATTTTTATATCGAAATAGCTGTTGAGGAATTGAACCATACCAATCATTTAAATTTGGTTGTTATAAAGACCTTTGGGCTAATAATTAGCGTAGACCTTTAGGTTAGTATGTAACTTTTTTGAATTTTTCCTAATAAATTTATCTTTGTATTTAATTGATAGAGCTTTATAGTTAAAGGAAAGGCACCATTTTAGCACGGCAATGTATGTAGAGTAATACCAAGCAGGAAATTTAATGGACATGTAGAGATAAAATTATTGTTGAGGTAATCATGAATGTTTGACTTAATTGAGGTTATTGAAAAATATCCAATGGTTGAAAGGAATAAAACATTAGAGTTATTCAATTTAAAGATCCAGTTGTCAATAGTTCCTTAGTTCTAATTTTAATATAACTAGATTTAAAGATCCATGTAAAATATATCTTACCAGTAATGAAAATATTTTCATTGTATCTACATTGAACTTACATTATATATAGAAGAAAATAGCTATAAATAGAGATTGCAAAATATTGCATGAATTGTATATACCTGTAACCATTGGTTGCTTTCAATTTTACATAAGATAATAGAGGAAAAAAAGATGTATGTCGTAGATTTAGTAAGAAGAGGATACCATAAAGTTGTTCAAGAAACATGTTAAACTATCCTTCCTTAAATACCCTAATAATTTGCACATTTTCCGCATTTTCATTGTGATATAAATTTAAAAGATACACATCTAGTAAGCTCTTGAAACAAAATTAAAATTAAAGGAATCCAAAGTAAAACTCAGAATGAAATATGTTTCGGCGCTTATTTCACAGCTTCATCAATACCGCTCTACAAAGTGAAGGTTCTAGTTTGAATACAAACTGGATTGTAAATTAGTCCGTATCCACTACGCTATAAGACTTTGAATGCCTCATTCTAGCAGGAAGCTCATGGTAGTATCAATGTGAAACTTAGGGCTCCAACTACAAAAGGCTTACAGTATTACGCTCGTTCCCAAACAAATTTTCATCTAGCAATTGAATATTCAGTTCAAACGTGAAGATATTTCTGTTTATTAAACAGTTCAAACCTACAGACTTTTCTGTGCATGCGATATAACAGATATGAGGAGTCCGATGCGTATGAAACTGGCGACACTGCTTCTTGTGTTCCTGTTTATGATTCTCGCCCATGTCTCGGCCAGGAATAATATTGGCCTTACAACTTTGGAGCAGTTAGCTAAAGCGCCGAGCTGCAACGTCACTATTGGATGTCCTCCTCAACCATCACTTAACAATAACAAGAATAATGGGCATACAAATATTGAGAAGCTAGCTAGAGCACCGAGCTGCAATGTCAAAATTGGATGTCCCCCAAACAAGGCTATTTTACGAGACCGGAAATCAGCATATGTGCGGCTTTCTTCGATGATTGCAGGCCCACATGTTTGCGAGTCTCAACGTAGGGACAACCGCTGAAATCTATTCCAATCTATAGTCACCCAAATCATATTAAACCAATTCTTTTCCCGCCACTCACTATTTGATTCAGTGCTTGAAATAGTTGATGTCTCCTTTACCAAGGTAGACTTAAATTCCTTTTTGTCCTAGTTCATGAATATTCAATAAAACTAGAGCCTCCTATTGGCATGGTCCTTGGCTTCAAATTAATCTATTTATTTATTACATTTTGGTTGAGGAAATTGGTTGCTGATATATTGTTAAATGATATGCTTATATAAATAGTGAATAAACTATCAACTGTTAGAAAAACAATCCGTTTCAACATCAAAATTCATGAGCAATCACGGATTTTAGTAATTTAAGTTTGCAATTATGAAAATATTGTGATTTTATTTCTCAAAGATTAATCCAGTAAGGGCTTAAATCTGATAATAGAAAAAGATATATGTTAAATTTTAGTATTATTTTATATTATGATAAAATAAAGTTATCATGGATCCAAGGTTTCAGCCCCTCCATGAGCTAGCAAATGATTTATTTGCTTTAGGAATTTTCTTTGCATGCTATCATCTTTTTGGGGTTTACTATTACTTCAATATATTTTGCAATATTTATGTTCACTTTTTTTAGATTAAGGTTGTATCATCTTCAATGACATTATAAAAATATTGTTAGTATACATCTAGTTAGAAAGATGTTGGAGATTCAACATCTAGTAAGAAAGATGTTGAGATTTAACATCAACCAAGAAGATGCTTTCCTTTTAGCTTTTTTCCATTGCAATCTAAATCAAAATTGCTTTTTCTATGATTCACCATTTCATTTTAAGTTAGATATTTTATGCTTATTTTACCAAATTTGAATAATAGTGAAAAATTGCATCACATTTTGGCATGGCCCTCTCTTAAGTGAACATGTTATTTATAATATTTTATCAAATGAAATTTGTGAGGGGTATATTGTTACATAATTAATACCTTAAACAAATAGTGAAGAAGAATGGATTGGTAGAAAATTAGTTTGAAAATAAAAGGGTAATAGATTTTAATTATAATATAATAATTCTGTTTTAATTTTTTTTTTTTAATATGATAATTATACAAATATATATGTTAACCAATTGTTTTACATTAGGAAAATAAATGCTAATTTTAACTGAAATTGTTGTCTTATGTACATTAAAAGTTTGATGTTGAAGTATCACTTATTGTATAATATAATTTAAAATTGCATATTAATAAATAATTAAGATATGTTACACTATACTTTGAACCCTCCACAATCAATAAAATTAATAAAAATTTGAGCAGCAATTATTACCAAAGATCTTAATCTCCTATTTGACCATACATGTTGTAGAAAAGATGATATCCTCAAATAGAGTAATCGCTATCTGTGTATATTATGTGTGTATGATAGATGTGGCTCGATATCTTGGGAGGACTTATGAAAAAGAATGCTCATAGTAGAATAATGTTCACTCTCACTAATAGAAAACGATCTACCATAGGAAAAAATTGTATTCAAATCCCTTTGGTTATATTTAATAGATTTCCAATGTTTAAGGTAATGAACAATGTACATATATTATATATTTGATTAGATGAGTTAGAATCCAATTTCTCAATGAATGAGAGTGTTGATGTGTTTTTATGATTCCAACTTATTTCTAAAACTATCTAAACGAGTAGCCATCTCTTATGCTCAAATGTTTCATGGGGTTGACCAATAAAAATGAGAAGGATTTAACAATTTTATCCTCTAGAGTTTGGGCTCTACACATTCTAGGAGTGTTGTCTTTCACAATATAAAATGGGAATTCACATAATTCATTTCATGCTATTCCTTTAAAATAGACATGTTATCTTAGAGTGACCAGGAATTATAAATAAAATAGACCTAAATGGCTAGATTCATTTTAATTTCTACTTAAAGTATAGAGAACATAGAAATATTATTATTATGAAATAAATTATAATAGTGTAGGAAACATGATTTTTCATTTTATTGATTATGGAAAGATAGCCAAATTTATATTGAGAATGGTTCCTTAAACCTTGGGAATAGAGTCAAACAAAATTAAATTAGATCTTTAATAACAAACTTTAACCTAATTTTGTGAACACTTGTATATAAACACACTACTTAGAAAAATCCAAGATCCTTTACAAATGGCTTTGAATTGTATTTTATAGAAACAAGGTAGGAACAAGCTTCAAGCCATGGATAAATGCCATATTTTCATTTGACAATCCTATCCATAGGATTATACAAAAACAAAACAACTTCTTTGTAGAATATAGAAGGAACCAAGGTCCTCTAGTTCCTTATCCATATTGGTCTAATGCTCAAATGACTTAGCCAGAGAGGCTATCATATCCCAATGGCCAATGTCCTCCACCACCCTCGACCATGGGGCTTGCTGCTACAACACCTTGTTTTCTTGAATTTGTGTTCTTTCTTTGGTAGCAAAAGGCTAACCCAAGAGCCCCTTGAGCATGTCCTTCTCGACATCAACCATATCTAAAATTTCATTAATTTTATTGTG
This sequence comes from Sequoia sempervirens, assembly GCA_007258455.2. Classification (NCBI taxonomy): domain Eukaryota; kingdom Viridiplantae; phylum Streptophyta; class Pinopsida; order Cupressales; family Cupressaceae; genus Sequoia; species Sequoia sempervirens. The sequence goes on along the minus strand of VDFB02105785.1, from coordinate 189,731,934 downwards.
AAGAGGGTTAGTAGAGGCCCAATTGTCAAAATCCACCCTAGGTTTAGCATGGGTCCCCTCCAAATTGATGCAGAAAATAGTGGAATGTTGACGGCTAGGGTTAATGATAGGGGGTGTTGGGGGCATCAAAACTCTTTGCATGAATAAGGGAGTGTGTAGGGGTAGGATTCCATGACTCTTAATTCAAGTTATCCCAATTATCTAATTCAAAAGTAGAAATAGCAGTAGGCCCTGATAGTCAGACACATTTAATGGGTTTAGGAGGGGTTCCCTCACAACCAAGGGTTTTACTATGGGAACGAGTAATATGATAAGTAGTGTGTGGGGTTTCACCTAGGGTAATGGAAGGACTTGGGTCCTGTAAAACCCTGCCACACAACCTAAAGCATGTTGCAACAATAGGGGAGTGTAACAAACACTAGGCCACTCAATGCGCCTATGTTTGAAACCCAACTTACAAAATTGAACCATAGCATACGAATTTAACTCTTGATAAACAACATAAATTAAAGCATTGACCCATTGCATCATAAACAAAGTAAAACAATGAATTCTTCCAAAGATTACATTAAGTCCATATACCAATACAAAGATCATCTCCAAGATGAGATAGATCATAAAAAATGATACAATTACAATTTACATGGACCCTCCTAGATTAAAAATGAGGAGTATAAATACATAGTGTCCCAGTGATACAATGAACATAAGAGAAGTGAGAAGTAAAAATTCCATAGATACGCAAGAGTTTTCTGAACTAGAAGATTCTACCATCACGAATAAGTAGAGAACACCCAACAGTGTAAGGTGAAAGATCCACCCAGCCATGTGGAACCCGTAGGCCCAACCCCAGTTCTAGGAGATAGTGTCATGCCCAAAATTTTACACCAGAAAAACCCAACTATTTTTTTTTTGAAAGGTGAAAAATCACTAACAATTGTTAACCATGCACACACATGGTAACACACTGTACACATCGGGTGGAGTTTCTTGCGCAACTCGACAATCGACATGCCACTAACGAGCAAGGAGCGAGGTTGATGGACAAGCGAAGTTGCATAGTGCATCATGCACATCCTCAAGTTATGTAGAGAAGGATCCTAGTATTAATATTTTGCAAGATTGCAAGACGTTTGCTACTAGGGATGAATGCAATTGATGTTAAATCACTTGGCACATGATTACCCCATCTCATATATATTTTTTCTTTATTTAAATCATGGTTTAACTATTATTCTCACATACAAGTAATTTCCATTTGCTACTAGGGATGAATGCAATTGATGTTAAATCACTTGGCACATGATTACCACATCTCATATATATTTTTTCTTTATTTAAATCATGGTTTAACTATTATTCTCACATAAAAGTAATTTCCATACTATTTCTCCATGTAAGGTTAGGGTCATACTCGATACCAAATCTACTTCCAATGAAATTATGAACCCCACTCTTAGAAACCAAGTTAATGTTAGCACTAATGTAATTCACAAAATTAATATTATGGATATATATAATGATCGTGAGGACTAGAATTCCAATAGCTAATCCAAGTCTCCTAAATAATTTACCCATTAACCACTTCATCGCTTGACATTAATATTAGTAATACTCTTTCTTGTTGCGAGCTACTTATAAAAACTAAACTACCACCATGAATTCTAGATCATTTAACAACCAGCGACACATTCTTTATTTTCATTCATAGCTATAAGGACGACTGTAGACCCAACAAGCTTGACATAAACAACAACAGTAAACCTAGCTTATCTATTTCTTTTTTTATCTTCCTTATTTTCTTCTCAGCTCTGTAAAATATCCCATCTTTAATGAAAAGAACACTTTAATTCTTTTTTTAATGGAGGAAAAGGAAAAGTATGCACTATACACACACAGCTGACTTTTAACCATAACTGTTTGATTTTATACATGGGTAATGCCATTTCTAGTTTTTTTTTTTTTTTAATTCTTATTTTGAGACAAAATAAATTTTAGTTGCATCATAGTTACAACATACACATAACTCATGTTAATCCCACTTGTTTCCAAAGCAAGAAAAATAGAAATCATTCAAGTCCCATTTATTAGTGTACTACCTATAAGTGGAGTTTCATTCAAAAATTGATTACTTGCAACAACTAATTGCTCATATAATAATATTATGCAGAAGTTTATTTTAACTAATCCTTAGTCTTGCATTCACAAAGAGTTTCATATGTAAATGAGAAGTCTTTCTTTTTACAGTAACAAGGTAGAAAAATTACTTGTATAAACTTCTCACAGTTCAATTTACACTCAAGATTAAGCAACTAACATAAAAATGAAGTAAACTTTGCTTTTCTATTTTTTCCATATTGCCATGGAATACTAGCTATTCCATGTTACATCTAAAACTCGACAATATAAGAGCAATACAATTAAGAATGAATTGCTCTCCACCCTACTGTAATGGCATCATGGAGCCGTGTGGGCTCTGGCCATACCACAAAGCAAGGAATTCTTTTAGCTCCATGATGATAAATGGAGACGTTTCTCATTTTTACAAAGGAATAAAACTAGCATAGCACAAATTCCATGCATCTAGATTCTCTACTCTCTATCTTCAGCCATGATCCATACACTATGTCACCTTCTTACAACTAATAAACAAGGGTAATGGAAGATAAGAAGTTATCTCTTTTCTTTGAGGTCAAGGGATTGAGCTCCCTCATCCACCTCTCCTCTCCATGCTAAGCCATCTTGATCACTATCTTCCCAAAGTAGTCGACTCCTCTCCTCTCATTCTTTCTGCCATCTCCACTAAAGTTCTCCAAGAGAAGTGGGTAACACCCTTCATGTTCTTCCTCTCCAAAATATATAGGGATTTCAACTTGCAGCCCATGGATGGGGAGGTGGGGAGTATACATACCTTCCTCAATGAGAGTCTTTTCCTTATTGAGGAAGAAACATTTACTTGGACAACCCCTCCATCTTTCCATTGCATCCTTTCTTCAAAACTCGTCACTCTCTATAATGGGGACTTTCCAGGGGTCAAATCATGTCCTAGGGGTACTATCGCATGCCTACTTGACCCCTACCACTATGGTATAGACTCTAGAGGGTTTATTATTCCATACCAACCAAGGAGATTGACCAACAACCCTCTTTAACGACCCATTTAAGGATCTATCCGAATTTCATCTTGGATAATGGTTTGTAAACCTTACTCCGCAACTTAGAACTCATTTGACACCACAAATAAATACTCTCTCAACCCAAAATATAAATCATCTCTTTTATATCAACCCTTACCACCTTACTCTATCAACTTGTTAACTTTATTTCCTTCTAAGTCTTAAAAGAGGGTGAAATCTTTCACCTCAAGGAGATGTCTTTTGATCTACTCAATGGTCTTCCCTTTCATGCACATTACCAGTGAAAATAGAACCAACAATCGTATGCCACATTAATTTGATAGCTGAAATAAGTTTTAATTTTGCAACGATTTCATTTACAGTTTCAACTCATATTCATAATTTACAATTTCTAACTCCTTCACTATAGCATAAGTAAAATGTTAGAATGAAGCACAAGAAAAAATTATAAAATAATCGCACTATTTGTCATCCACAATACATCTTACCATCTATCTAGTAACACATAAAAGATACGAGAGCTTTACTAATCAAATGCAAGGTGGGGCCTTACAAATATGGACACTAAAAATATTAGATACTGATAATATTCATGATCATCATCCTGGAATTTTAATATATAATATAATATTAATCTTACAAGCTATGTATTACACTCTGGTTCTAGAGTGTATTTGTGCAAAACATTAGAATTTTATTTCATATTTATCTATAAAATATCATTCATTTTATCTTATAATGATAAAGTAAAAGAATTTTTGTATGACATTTAAGTATCCTTAAATACATTAATTCAAATCCATACTCATATCAAGAAAGGAAACTCCCATATTAAATAAACTTCATTTTAAATGCGTCTGAATTTTCTAGCAATCATTGTGGTTGATTTAAGGGAATCTTTTAAGCTTTTTGTTTCTCAATATATCTTAAAATAGTACAATTTTTATAGAAGAATTCCAAGAGTGCAATACAAAATACCACTACCTAAAATTTTATTTTTTTACACGAGGGGAATTAAATCGATGTTGATTCAATGGCTATAGAGGTTTGGTAAATGTAAAAACCTATTCAAGAACATTCCATTTCACATCTTATGAAGAAACAATAATATTATCATTCTAATCCTTATGTGTAACTACAAATAGAATTTATAGATTTTGAGACATTGAAATGTTTCCAGGTTTAGGTAGTAGCAATCATTCTTTTGCTCTCACAAGTATTTAATCAATGACATGATTTATTACTCTCATGGAACATTTTACTTTCTATTATACATTGTATAATCACATAAATTTTACTCGATATAATCAACTATAGTTGAATTTAAACCTTATTTTAATTTATAACTCGTTGATTTTACTTATCAATTAATATGAGGAATATTATTATCTCTTTTGAATAGCAGCAACATTTTTTTTTAAATATAAATAAAAATATTTATAAAATAAATATAACTGAATTTTATAATTTCATAGAGTTCATGGCGTACTTTACATATATTGCTAAAATATAGGTATGCTAGTTATTATTTAATTATAAAAAATAAAATGAAATAAATAGTAACTTGAAATCAAAAATATAATTCAATTAAAATTCATATCAAACAACCACACTCAACATCTTTATTGGGTTGAATATGTTCACTTGGAAGTAAAGAATGTGCATTTAACTCAATAGCATAATGCTTTCGTTAGATTGACAAGTTCCTCAACAGTGTGGATTTACATAAACATCTATTGATAAAACAAACCTCAAAGCGCTCAACAGACATACTAAGTTGAAGGCCAACACCGCAATGCCTTGCCATGGCTCTATTTTATTCTGATTGAACTGCAAATGGTGGAAGTACACCTTCCAAATACAAGTCCAGGTTGTGTAAATAGGTAAGAGTAAGATATTTCTTGCAAAGACAAGTGTAAACAAAATAACAAGAGGAAAATGCGAGGCAGCGTACCCCATAATTTCATTTTCAATCCTCTCTGTTTAGGACTTCAAAGACCATTTCAACAGATTGATTTTCTTGTCAATGTTTACTCCCACATCCATGTTTAGTTTGACTTAAATTTTATATTGTGTCAGGTATGTTTTATTTGTCATTTACTTGGTTTCTTGGGCATTGATCAAGCCTCATTATGTTTAACCGTGTTCTTATAATTTGATGATCATTCCACATCTACCATTTATAATTTTTCCTACAGTTAGCATATTGCTTATTACATTCAATGGTACGACTCATGCTAAAAAAATTCTACACTCTTGAACCTCAAATCATACTAAAAAACCCCACATGTTGACTCACAATTTCAATCATAACACAGACAAGCCAAATTTAAATAAAAAATCACATTACAAGATAAAGTGACTCGGAAAAGATTTAGTACTGAAACATCTTGAGCGAGTAAAATTGGCATACCTGATGTATTCCTGTCAAATCCATATAGCTCATTTAAAATTGTTGACTTGCCTATACCGGGAGGTCCCAAAACTCCAATAACTGTGAAGTCAGTATTATCTATCACTAGCTATACAGTCATAGAATGTGCACAACATATTGGTTAAAATATGTTGTGCACATTCACCCTCGTCATGACAAATTTATGTTAAGTAAAATTCACCGTCATGGCAAATTCACCGTCAGGTAAAATTCACTGTCGTGACAACTAAATTCACTGCGAGAAATTCACAACGTAAAAGCATTAATATTTTTTAATATATATTTCAAAATTTTGATTTTTTGTGAATTGTTTATAAATCTGAAACAAATTAGACATTAAATAGTCATGCTATTAATTACATAAAAACATATGTTAATATATATAAATATAACTAGCTAATTAAATATGTTATTTTTGTGAATTGTTTATAAATTGAAACAAATTATGAATTAAATAGTATAAAGATCGTAATGACAATGACATGTTGGAGAATATCTTACAAATAGAGCATGTTTCAATAGTTGTGATAGTAGTTGTTTATATAATGCCCAATAATTGTGACATGATTACCCTAGCTTAAACAAAATATATTCCTTTGTTCTAAAAGGACACCAATCATGTGATGGCACATCAACGCTCAACTACCCATGATGTAAATGCACAAGTATTGCTAGCACTTTTGTTTTTTTGGGCCTTTTTGGACATCTTGAAAAAAAGGATGTTGATGTGGCATCATATTTCATGATGTTGCCTTGAAACCAAAGTTATAAGCAAAAGGCTTGCCAAGTAAGTTGTTGTAAAAAATTGGGAGTGATTTGAAATTTTCATGTAGGATAATTAGAAGCACGAAGTTAGGGTGCACAACTACTAGGTTCTCTCCCCTAATAATGAAAATTTTAAAGAAGATTTAAAAATTTAAATCTTCCAAATTTAATTTCTTAATAATTTTAATTGATTTAAGATAAATAAGTGTTTGTTTGTATGGAATACATCATATAATTTAATAATCTTTTATATTGGACAATGTAGTTACAAGAATAAAAGCTGCCAGTTTTTTATAATTTCATAGAGTTCATGGCGTACTTTACATATATTGCTAAAATATAGGTATGCTAGTTATTATTTAATTATAAAAAATAAAATGAAATAAATAGTAACTTGAAATCAAAAATATAATTCAATTAAAATTCACATCAAACAACCACACTCAACATCTTTATTGGGTTGAATATGTTCACTTGGAAGTAAAGAATGTTCATTTAACTCAATAGCATAATGCTTTCGTTAGATTGACAAGTTCCTCAACAGTGTGGATTTACATAAACATTTATTGATAAAAGTAATGATGGAATGATGATATTGATAGACTTTGTAGAAAAATCAAATTAAAGATGAGGATAAGATCAAATACTTGAGTTGGCTAAAAATTTTGTGGATTCAATTCATCTAATAAAAAAAATTCCCATTTTAAACCCATGAGAAGATAAAAAATGGTTTGAATAAGTTTATGAAACAAGATAAAGTAAACTAATGAGATAAGATGTAGTTAACTAGTAAAACAAAAGTGAAAATTTTATTTACTAATGTCTAATTTGCTCTCACTTAACGCATAAATGAAGAAATAGAATTAAATTATAATTTTTTAATGATATAATAAATGATAAATTGTAATAAATGGTCAATTAATGATTATTTATAATTGATTAATTAATGATCTAGTAAATAATGTGATTAAATTTGATATATGCGAAAAAGAGAAAAATTCTTATCTTTCGAAAGTAATATATTAGTTTATTGTAAGACCCCACCTTGTATGTAGATAATATCAACCTCATTTGTTATATGCTTTTCTTGAAGTAATAATTATACATATGTTGGATGATAAATAAGGTTATCTATGGTCAATATCCTTGCATTTTATTTTGACATTATGTTTTATGGTTACTATCATGAAGGTGGAATGTACTTGTATATTGTGGAATACAAATTGAAATTTAAATGGATTATTTTGAAGTTTAGAATATTCAGCTAATGGATTAACGTGATAAATAATTGTTACTTATGATCATATTGGTAATGTGCAGGAAGATAACGGTGCTAGCATGAGAAGGGAGAACCATCAAGTGCAAATCAAAAGACTTCTTGAGCATATAAATTTAATTCCATCTGGGACCTAGAAGCAAGTAAAGTTAATGTATTGGAGGGCTAAAGTTGTGAGGGCATTTAGTTGGGATTCATGTGAGGTGTAAGTGGGGATTAGGTCTTGGAAAGCCCTAGTTAAGTTTGAAACTCGGATGGAACCTTGAGTGGGCCTTTAATGAGAGTTGTTGGTCAAATTTTTGGGTTAGGGTGCAATAGTAAACCCCCTAAGGTCTATACCATAGTGGTAGGGGTCAAATGGGCATACAATAGTGTCCCTACAACATGATTTGACCCCCATAAAGCTCTCATAATGGAGATTGACGAATTTTGAGAAGATAAGGTGGAAGGATGTAGTGCTTGTCCAAATGGATGTCCTCATTAATGGGGAAAAGACCTTCATTGATGGGGGGAAGGTACACTCCACACCTTCCCATCCAAGAGTTAAAATTGGAGAAACTTCTATATATTTGGGGAGGAAGAATGAGTGGGGTGTTACCCACTTCTTCTCTTGGAGAACTTGAGTGAAGATGGTAGAAAGAATGAGAAAAGGAGAGGAGTCCATCTCTTTGGCAAGATAGTGATGAAGATGGTTTGGTTTGGAGAGAAAAGATGGATACAAGATTTCAGCCTCTTCACCTAAAAGAAAAGATAAGTTATTCCTATTTCCATTTACCCTTACTTATTAGTTGCAAGAAAGTGACAAAGTTTATGGGTTATGGTTGAAATTAGAAAATAGAGAGCCTAGAAGCATGAAATTGGTGTTTAGTTTTATCTCTTTGTAAAAATGAGTAAAGACTCCATTCATCATTTTGGGGTTATCATATTTTCTTGCCCGGGGTTATGGCTAGAGCCTACGAGGCTCCATGACGCCATTATGGTAGGGTGGAGAGCAAGAACTTATGCAATGGTTTGTTATTTATCTCATTTCTATGTAACGTGGTAATAATAAGAGTTTAAGTAAATACGTTGTAAATAATGAAGGTAAAAAGAGCAATTTTCTTCCCCTAGAATGCTGGTATTATAATTCTTTATGCTGTAATGTTCTTGGGAGAGTTATGGGAGTTAGGAACTTTCCTTGAAACATTTGTCTCGGAAATCATCTATTGATTTAATAAAAAAAAATATATAAGGTGTAGATCTCTCATTTCATTTCCTTTATTATTAAAGATGTAGTAGTAAATCCTTTTCAAGTTTTTGAATGATATATGAGAATCCAATCTGGAAAATTAAAGAGGAGTTAATTAATATTTTGTACCTGACCTTACATATGAGGATAGGGGGAAGGTTCATGGAGTTGCTAAAAATAAATAAAGAATGCTTGGCTATTTAGTAAGAATGAACTTAAGAAGGAGGTGCCCATAAGTAAAAGCTAGTTTCTCTACCCCCCTGAGTGTTTTTATCAGATATGTAAACTCATGCTTCCACTAAGTCCTAATGCTAATATAAGTAGGCTAGGAGGATTAATACAACTCACCCTTCCAACGTCACTATTTTATATAAGGCTCCAGATTTTGATTCATCTGTTATTGAGATACCCCAAAGAGCTTTGGATTAAATCAAATGACATTTAATTTTTAACACACTGCTATTTTAGATTTGTAATCTGTGAATAAGTGGGTAGGATAAAGAAAATATACAATCCTTGGGACGTATGGATAAAAACCCACATCTACCCGGATCAAATTTATCAACCTGAGATGATAACTCTTGAGTGATTTTATTAAACAGATTTTGTGTTTACTAAAATAGGCTGTTATTCTTTTGCAAAATGATTTGCAAGACCGTCCCGCCTATTTTAGCATTGCACTAGTAGTGAGGAGGTTGAAATGAGTCGATACCTTTTTCATAAACTTCATGAACCTTACTTCCAACAACTCTTGTGGGACGGTCGTGTAGGTTCTGCCTACGCCAATTTCCTTTTGTGGGAGTCCTATGACCACAACAAAATGTCAGTTTGCATCTTTCTCAAAGCTTATGTATAAGAGTGTAGCGTAGAAAGGACTCAAGGTTCTGCTCTTCACCTAACACCTGCATTACATATAATTTTCTTAAGCTCTTCAGCAAATATGGACAACATACTTCCTAATGGAAATAAAATTCAAGCCTACGTGACCACTATACAATCGGCTAAATTCTTCAGAAACTCATTTGAAAAAGTTATGTTTAAGTGGGGAACCCTTGTTAAAGTGCCCGACTTCATTGTTGTCAATATCGAGACATAGCATGAAATCATGGGATTTTTCTGTAGCTGCAAACAGTTATAATTTCTAAGAATAACCTTTCGAGGTGTAAAATCTGTTGATTAACATCAAAGACGAAGATAGCTGAAATCAATAAGAAAAAAAAATATTTACAAAGATAAAATGATGCTAAAGGGGCTGAGTTCGCAGGACAACTATTTCCCTATCCCACCTAGCCTACAGGTTCACCCCCAACCATTCTCTGTATCAACTCTTACATGAGGTTGTCTGCCTGCTACATCCGAGGACTTAGAACAAATTTTCAAAGCACTAGACGATGGCCAGGGTAAGGAAATCTCACGACTCATTCTATCTTGGTGTTGCACTTGCAAGGGAATAAACCCAATCAACTCACCATCTACTCCTATTCCAGATCAGAAGAATGCATCTAACTCGGAGATAAGTTTACATAACTGCCTCTACAATAAATTCTGGAAAACACGACTCCAACTTCAGGTAGGTGCAGCACTAATGATACGCCCAAGATTTTCAATATAATAGCCTGCTCCATAAAATTATTTTTCCGTACCCTAAGATCCAAAATTTGCAGGCGAATATTTATGCTCTTGAACTAGCATTCTTTTAAAGATAAAAAAGTAATAATAATAATAATTTAAGGTACCCTCCTTCTGCCACAAGGCCTCTCTAGTAGTTATGTATTGGACTGGTTTCGTCCATGATGGTGCTTTATTAGTGGAAGCATTAAATTATTTGTCAGTATATTAATGCGAGATAGAAAATTTGAGTCAAGGCCACGAGCCGCAGTAGTTGCAAATTGCGTGCATTTAGCTCTTGTGATTTCATTGGGATACGGAGCGGATTTGGTAATAACTTTCGGTGGTGGCTAATTTTCACCTACCCACCTCATATCACTATTAAATTTAAAAAGAAATATTTATTTATGGTTATCGTTTCAAATCCCACAAAATTCTATAGTAGCCAAAAATATCGCTAAACATGAGAAGAGAAGAAAATCAGTGGTCTGTGGTGCTGAAATACGATGCCATGAATATCACCGAATTTAGAACATGGCACAGACTGTGCTAAGGGTGTTGACAAGGAGGAATCAAAGAGATGTTGCAGATGAAGAATGGTTTAATTGGCATTATAGATCAATATACTCTATTTTGTTTTATGTTCTAAAATTTGTGTTGCACAAGAAAAGAAATTTGGCCATTAGCAACAAGAAGGAAATATGTGGCTGCGGGTAAGGGTAAGTAGGTGTTGCTGGAAGTTGCTAAACGATAATTTCAAACAATAAAATAAATGAGTAAACCCCCTCATTCACCATGAACCTGCTGCTAAACCAAAAGCAGGAAAGAAAAGATTAGAGAGTTATCCGTTAGAAAATAAAATAAAATAATAAATAGAACAAAGAGAGGAGAAGGTTAATTCAGCCACTAATAATAATAAATTTGAGTAACCATTGTTGCTGTGTGAATTGGAGGAATTTGTACTAACGATTCAGTAAAAAAAAAAACAAATTTATCTCTACTAAGAATAGCACTCGAATTCTGGTAAATTCTTGGTTTTGGAGCGTTAACTATTTGTAATAACCTCCACGAGCAGCCTATAATTGAAATAATTAATACTTTCACAAATTAGTGTATATATATTTTTATAGCATTATTGGTAAAAGATAATAACGCATTATACAGTTTAAGATTGAATTCATAATGAGTACATTTTAAGATCAAAAGAAAGAATACAAATATGATGGATATTTTAAATAAATTTGTATTAGGTTGTGCACATCAATTTAATAATTATATAATAATGATGCTAAATTGAACAACAATATTGAGAATTGTTAACATAATAAAAGTGTTACTTTTGTTTAAAATAATGTTATTGTAATAACAATATTGCCATCGAGTTAATGGAAAAAAAAGAAAAGAAAAGAAAAGAACATTATCTTAATATTACTTATTATTTAATATTAGAATCATTTAACATCATAATATACCATTATATTAAAGTACCAATAATTTCATCAATGGTAAAATTAATATTAATAAAAGCACAAGTTACCATTATAAAATTAATAAAACCACAAGTTACTAACATCAAGTGAAATATTTGTGCAGTTAGTGGTGTTAATGGAATCTAAAAAAAAGGGGTATTAAATTTACGGTGATGTTAAAATAGTAGATTTTATTAAAGAGTGGAATGAGGTTAATAATAGAATAGAAATATGATTATAAGGGGGTAGAAGTAAAATTATAGTAAATAAATATTGGATAGTATTAATAATTACACGTAGTAAAATAAATCTTGGCAAGTAATATCAGTAACCTCACTATAACTGTTAGTATTATTTGAGGATGAGGTTTTAATAAGATTAAGATAACCAAAACAATGATAATGGTAAAAAAAATAGAATAAAGAAAAAGAAAGGGTAATAGTTCTAACACCTAAGATTAGGTTGGACTATGCCACATTATTATTAGACTTAAGAAATATCTATTAATATTGTAGTTTGCTAGTAATAATGATATGTTCCCATATACCAATGTTTGAACTATCAATATAATATAAATTTATTATTGGTTAATATTTGAGTAATAATATTCTTATTATCAAAAGAAAAAAAAATTCAGGCATGACATTTATAAATATGACATTCATTTAGGGTTTTAATTTGATACTTTTAAATCAGGTAAATTTTTATATCGAAATAGTTGTAGAGGAATTGAACCATACCAATCATTTAAATTTGGTTGTTATAAAGACCTTTGGGCTAATAATTAGTGTAGACGTTTAGGTTAGTATGTAACTTTTTTGAATTTTTCCTAATAAATTTATCTTTGTATTTAATTGATAGAGCTTTATAGTTAAAGGAAAGGCACCATTTTAGCACGGCAATGTATGTAGAGTAATACCAAGCACGAAATTTAATGGACATGTAGAGATAAAATTATTGTTGAGGTAATTTAATGGACATGTAGAGATAAAATTATTGTTGAGGTAATCATGAATGTTTGACTTAATTGAGGTTATTGAAAAATATCCAATGGTTGAAAGGAATAAAACATTAGAGTTATTCAATTTAAAGATCCAGTGGTCAATAGTTCCTCAGTTCTAATTTTAATATAACTAGATTTGAAAGATCCATGTAAAATATATTTTACCAGTAATGCAAATATTTTCATTGTATCTACGTTGAACTTACATTATATATAGAAGAAAATAGTTATAAATAGAGATTGCAAAATATTGCAGTAACCATTGGTTGCTTTCAATTTCACATAAGATACTAGAAGAAAAAAAGATGTATGTCGCAGATTTAATAAGAAGAGGATACCATAAAGTTGTTCAAGAAACATGTTAAACAATCCTTCCTTAAATACCCTAATAATTTGCACATTTTCCGCATTTTCATTGTGATATAAATTTAAAAGATACACATCAAGTAAGCTCTTGAAACAAAATTAAAATTAAAGGAATCCAAAGTAAAACTCAGAATGAAATATGTTTCGGCGCTTATTTCACAGCTTCATCAATACCGCTCTACAAAGTGAAGGTTCTAGTTTGAATACAAACTGGATTGTAAATTAGTCCGTATCCACTACGCTATAAGACTTTGAATGCCTCATTCTAGCAGGAAGCTCATGGTAGTATCAATGTGAAACTTAGGGCTCCAACTACAAAAGGCTTACAGTATTACGCTCGTTCCCAAACAAATTTTCATCTAGCAATTGAATATTCAGTTCAAACGTGAAGATATTTCTGTTTATTAAACAGTTCAAACCTACAGACTTTTCTGTGCATTCGATATAACAGATATGAGGAGTCCGATGCGTATGAAACTGGCGACGCTGCTTCTTGTGTTCCTGTTTATGATTCTCGCCCATGTCTCGGCCAGGAACAATATTGGCCTTACAACTTTGGAGCAGTTAGCTAAAGCGCCGAGCTGCAACGTCACTATTGGATGTCCTCCTCAACCATCACTTAACAATAACAGGCTTGCAAGTATGGAGCGGTTAGCTTCAACACCGAGCTGTACCAGCGATATTGGATGTCCCCCTCCGCCCCACAAGAATAATGGGCTTACAAATATTGAGAAGTTAGGTAGAGCACCGAGCTGCAATGTCAAAATTGGATGTCCACCAAAGAAGGCTATTTTACGAGACCGGAAATCAGCATATGTGCGGCTTTCTTCGATGATTGCAGGCCCACATGTTTCCGAGTCTCAACGTAGGGACAACCGCTGAAATCTATTCCAATCTATAGTCACCCAAATCATATTAAACCAATTCTTTTCCCGCCACTCACTATTTGATTCAGTGCTTGAAATAGTTGACGTCTCCTTTACCAAGGTAGACTTAAATTCCTTTTTGTCCTAGTTCATGAATATTCAATAAAACTAGAGCCTCCTATTGGCATGGTCCTTGGCTTCAAATTAATTTATTTATTTATTACATTTTGGTTAAGGAAATTGGTTGCTGATATATTGTTAAATGATATGCTTATATAAATAGTGAATAAACTATCAACTGGTAGAAAAATAATCCGTTTCCACATCAAAATTCATGAGCAATCACGGATTTTAGTAATTTAAGTTTGCAATTATGAAAATATTGTGATTTTATTTCTCAAAAATTAATCCAGTAAGGGCTTAAATCTGATAATAGAAAAAGATATATGTTAAATTTTAGTATTATTTTATATTATGATAAAATAAAGTTATCATGGATCCAAGGTTTCAGCCCCTCCATGAGATAGCAAATGATTTATTTGCTTTAGGAATTTTCTTTGCATGCTATCATCTTTTTGGGGTTTACTATTACTTCAATATATTTTGGAATATTTATGTTCACTTTTTTTAGATTCGTATCCTCCAGTTCAAGAAGGTTGTATCATCTTCAATGACATTATAAAAATATTGTTAGTATACATCTAGTTAGAAAGATGTTGGTGATTGTCTAGTTAGAAAGATGTTGGAGATTCAACATCTAGTAAGAAAGATGCTCTTTAGCTTTTCCATTGCAATCCTAAATCAAATTGCTTTTCTATGATTCACCATTTCATTTACTGATTGGAATATTTTATGCTTATTTTACCAAATTTGAATAGTGAAAAAAATTGCATCACATTTTGGCATGGCCCTCTCTTTTAAGTGAACTTATTTATTTATAATATTTTATCAAATGAAATTTATTGAGGGTATATTGTTACATAATTGAAAATACCTTAAACAAATAGTGAAGAAAGAATGGATTGGTAGAAAAATAATCAGTTTGAAAATGAAAATTCATAACAATAGATTTTAATTATAAACCTTAATAATTACAAAAATATTATGATTTTTTTCAATATGATAGTATACAAATATATGTGTTAAATTAACATTGTTTTACATTAGGAAAAATAAATGCTAATTTTAACTATAAAAATTGTTGTCTTATGTACATTAAAAGTTTGATGTTGAAGTATCACTTATTGTATAATATAATTTAAAATTGCATATTAATAAATAATTAAGATATGTTACACTATACTTCAAACCCTCCACAATCAATAAAATTAATAAAAATTTGAGCAGCAATTATTACCAAAGATCTTAATCTCCTATTTGACCATACATGTTGTAGAAAAGATGATATCCTCAAATAGAATAATCCTTTATCACAATGTATATTGTATGGCTATGATAGAATGGCCCGATATACTGGGAGGACTTACAAAAAAGAATGCTCATAATAGAATAATGTTCACTCTCACTAATAGAAAATGATCTACCATAGGAAAAAATTGTATTCAAATCCCTTTAGTTATATTTAATCCTAGATTTCCAATGTTTAAGGTAATGAACAATGTTCATATATTATATATTTGATTAGATGAGTTAGAATCCAATTTCTCAATGAATGAGAGTGTTGATGTGTTTTTATGATTCCAACTTATTTCTAAAACTATCTAAAGGAGTGGCCATCTCTTATGCTCAAATGTTTCATGGGGTTGACCAATAAAAATGAGAAGGATTTAACAATTTTATCCTCTAGAGTTTGGGCTCTACACATTCTAGGAGTGTTGTCTTTCACAATATAAAATGGGAATTCACATAATTCATTTCATGCTATTCCTTTAAAATAGATATGTTATCTTAGAGTGACCAGGAATTCTAAATAAAATAGACCTAAATGGCTAGATTCATTTTATTTTCTACTTAAGGTATAGAGAACATAGAAATATTATTATTATGAAATAAATTATAATAGTGTAGGAAACATGATTTTTCATGTTATTGATTATGGAAAGATAGCCAAATTTATATTGAGAATGGTTCCTTAAACCTTGGGAATAGAGTCAAACAAAATTAAATTAGATCTTTAATAACAAACTTTAACCTAATTTTGTGAACACTTGTATATAAACACACTGCTTACAAAAATCCAAGATCCTTTACAAATGGCTTTGAATTGTATTTTATAGAAACAAGGTAGGAACAAGCTTCAAGCCATGGATAAATGCCATATTTTCATTTGACAATCCTATCCATAGGATTATACAAAAACAAAACAACTTCTTTGTAGAATATAAAAGGAACCAAGGTCCTCTAGTTCCTTATCCCAACTAGTCTAATGCTCAAATGACTTAGCCAGGGAGGCTATCATATCCCAATGGCCAATGTCCTCCACCACCCTCGACCATGGGGCTTGCTGCTGCAACACCTTGTTTTCTTGAATTTGGGTTCTTTCTTTGGCAGCAAAAGGCTAACCCAAGAGCCCCTTGAGCATGTCCTTCTCGACATCAACCATATCTAAAATTTCATTAATTTTATTGTGAAGAGGGTTAGTAGAGGCCCAATTGTCAAAATCCACCCTATGTTCAGCATGGGTCCCCTCCAAATTGATGCAGAAAATAGTGGAATGTTGATGGCTAGGGTTAATGATAGGGGGTGTTGGGGGCATCAAAACTCTTTGCATGAATAAGGGAGTGTGTAGGGGTAGGATTCCATGACTCTTCATTAAAGTTATCCCAATTATCTAATTCAAAAGTAGAAATAGCAGTAGGCCCTGATAGTCAAACACATTTAAGGGGTTTAGGAGGGGTTCCCTCACTACCAAGGGTTTTACTATGGGAATGAGTAATATGATAAGTAGTGTGTGGGGTTTCACCTAGGGTAATGGAAGGACTGGGGTCCTATAAAACCCTCCCATGCAACCCAAAGCATGTTGCAACAATAGGGAAGTGTAATAATTTTTTTCTTGAAAGGAGCAATAAAAACAAGTAAAGTAATATACTCTAAACACTAGGCCACTCAATGCGCCTACATTTGAAACCCAACTTACAAAATTGAACCATAGCATACGAATTTAACTCTTGATAAACAACATAAATTAAAGCATTGACCCATTGCATAATAAACAAAGTACAATAATGAATTCTTCCAAAGATTACATTAAGTCCATATACCATTACAAAGATCATCTCCAAGATGAGATAGATCATAAAAAATTATACAATTACAATATACATGGACCCTCCTAGATTAAAAATGAGGAGTATAAATACATAGTGTCCTAGTGATACAATGAACATAAGAGAAGTAAAAATTCCATAGATACGCAAGAGTTTTCTGAACTAGAAGATTCTGCCATCACGAATAAGTAGAGAACGCCCAATAGTGTAAGGTGCAAGATCCACCCAGTCATGTGGAACCCGTAGGCCCAACCCTGGTTCTAGGAGATAGTGTCATGCCCAAAATTTTACACCAGAAAAACCCAACTATTTTTTTTTTGAAAGGTGAAAAATCACTAACAATTGTTAACCATGCACACACATGGTAACACACTATACACATTGGGTGGAATTTCTTGCGCAACTCCACAATCGACATGCCACTAATGAGCAAGGAGCAAGGTTGATGGACAAGCGAAGTTGCATAGTATTTCACGCACATCCTCAAGTTATGTAGAGAAGGATCCTAGTATAAATATTTTGCAAGATTGCCAGACGTTTGCTACTAGGGATGAATGCAATTGATGTTAAATCGCTTGGCACATGATTACCCCATCTCATATATTTTCTTTCTTTATTTAAATCATGGTTTAACTATTATTCTCACATACAAGTAATTTCCATACTATTTCTCCATGTAAGGTTAGGGTCATACTCGATACCAAATCTACTTCCAATGCAATTATGAACCCCACTCTTAGAAACCAAGTTAATGTTAGTACTAATGTAATTCACAAAATTAATATTATGGATATATATAATGATCGTGAGGACTATAATTCCAATAGCTAATCCAAGTCTCCTAAATAATTTACCCATTAACCACTTCATCGCTTGACATTAATATTAGTAATACTCTTTCTTGTTACGAGCTACTTATAAAAACTAAACTACCACCATGAATTCTAGATCATTTAACAACCAGCGACACATTCTTTATTTTCATTCATAGCTATAAGGACGACTGTAGACCCAACAAGCTTGACATAAACAACAACAGTAAATCTAGCTTATCTATTTCTTTTTTTTTCTTCCTTATTTTCTTCTTAGCTCTGTAAAATATCCCATCTTTAATGAAAAGAACACTTTAATTATTTTTTTAATGGAGAAAAAGGAAAAGTATGCACTATACACACACAACTGACTTTTGACCATAACTGTTTGATTTTATACATGGGTAATGCCATTTCTAGTTTTTTTTTTTTAATTCCTATTTTGAGAAAAAATTAATTTTAGTTGCATCACAGTTACAACATACACATAACTCATGTTAAGCCCACTTGTTTCCAAAGCAAGAAAAACAGAAATCATTCAAGGCCCATTTATTAGTGTAGTAGCTATAAGTGGAGTTTCATTCAAAAATTGATTACTTGCAACAACTAATTGCTCATATAATAATATTATGCTGAATTTTATTTTAAGTAATCCTTTGTTTTGCATTCACAAAGAGTTTCATATGTAAATGAGAAGTCTTCCTTTTCACAGTAACAAGGGATAAAAAATTACTTCTAGAAAATTCTCACGATTCAATTTACACTCAAGATTAAGCAACTAACATAAAAATGAAGTAAACTTTGCTTTTCTATTTTTTCCATCTTGCAATGGAATAATAGCTATTCCATGTTACATCTAAAACTCAGGAATATAAGAGCAATACAATTAAGAATGAATTGCTCTCCACCCTACTGTAATGGTGTCATGGTGCCGTGCGGGCTCTGGCCATACCACAAAGCAAGGAATTCTTTTAGCTCCATTATGATAAATGGAGACTTTTCTCATTTTTAGAGAGGAATAAAACTAGCATAACACAAATTCCATGCATCTAGATTCTCTACTCTCTATCTTCAACCATGATCCATACACTATGTAATGCCCCATCTTAATAACCTAAGAACGTTGCAATTGTGTTATAAATGTGTAATAATTTTTTTTTTTTTTAAGTATTAATATTAAGTTAATTAATTGCATACATTCTTAGGTTAAATGACGTTACACTACTTTGAGTATTCCATAAGCGACTTAAGTATTTCGCATTGCACACAATAAATCATAACATAAAGTAAACATTGCATAATAAAAAAAATTCCATTCAAAATAAAATAAAGTATAAACATTTTTCCATACATTGCATTGATATGATATTACATTACTCATCCATCTGATGAGGTAGTTCAAATAACAAATACATTTACAATTACATTGATCACCTCTTATACAATTGAGGGATGTTTTTACATTACAAGTTCACAATATACAATGATGAAAGTTTAAAAGAAATCTATGTACGAGCTCTCCATCCATGAAGCTCTCAATGCTACGATCAAACTGGGGACCCAACGGAGTAAGGTGCACGTTCCACCCAACCATGTGGTACCCGTAGGTCCACCCCCCGTGCTAGGAGATAGTAATAAGGTTACCTAGACCTAATCTACTAACCCTAGACTCTAGTACAAACAAACTATTGGTTACATTGCTTCCAGATTTTGACATTTGATTGAAACACATACTCAAGTTTAACTATTATTTTAGGTGGAGTGTCATCACAACGATGCAATGGTTACCCTGGTGTTTCTTCCTAGGTCCCGGCCCCCAATCCTTGGGTTACCCTGGTAACCTCTTACGAAACCCGGCCCCTATTGCATACTATTGCGGAATCGAATGTCCCTTAAGGAAACGAGGCAACGATTTGCCATTCCAGGCCTTCTCAACTTATACTCATAACTGTAATAGCTTATGACTCATAAACGAGGCATGCATATCTTGTTAAAAATTTTAATCTAATCTACTATGTCATTTAAATTGTCACTGAGTTAATAACTACTTGTAAGTTACCCTGACACCACTTTGTGTGTCGGCCCTTACAAATAGCCACTCCCCTAAACATAACACGGGATTCTATGTTTTCTCTTTCTAGATTTTACAAAGTGTACAAATAACCAATTTCTCTATAAAAACCAATCATGATTAAAACGAACCATAATCAATGATCACAACATAGGTGTAAAACACCAACCAAAAGCCATGTACACATCTCTAGATTACTCAAACAATTTAAACTTACAAACACAATCCCCATTTAACAGTTGATCTGGAAGACTTGATTATTTTGAAACTTTTCCCATTTTTCCCAATCACATAAAAAAAAAAAATGATTTTAAGCAAATGAAAATATACATCTATCATTTGGATATACTAAATCCATATACATCAATTTGAAAAAAAAATATTTACAACTTGTCTTAATTAAAGGTTCAATTTCAAAATCAATAAAAAATAGTTGTTTCGTTTAATCTATTTATTGAATTTCTCAAATTCACTATACACATGATTTTTCCATAATTGAAATTTCTCAATTTTCATATGCATCCAAATTTAAAGTAACATACTATCTAAAGAATATTTTTTCCAACATTATTTACCCTAACATAATAAATTTATGTTTTCTTTTAATATTCTCAATTAAGCCATAGTTATTCATTACTTATTTAAATATATATATATATATACATGTAATATTATAACTTAATATATATATATATATTCGAATTGAATACATATCAAATTAAAATCCGTTTGAAAATGAACATATACAAAAATTTGCATTTTAAATAACTTAATGTACTAACCCTAAGCGCCGCAACCCCCAGCCACGGCCTCCTATGGGAGGACGCGGTGCCCAATAGCCTGGGCGGCTGCGCCCGTAGGAATAGAGGATGGGGAGGGTTTCGGCCCTCCCCATGTTTGTTAAATTTTTTTAAATTAATTTATTTTTTTAAATCACCGGCGATGGCGTAAACAGAAACGCGTTTTTATTTTAAACGCGAATTTTATATATATACATTTCCAAATAAAAACATTTGTGCAAAAATTTCATCCGCGTATTGGATTTCGATCCAGTATTTTCACATGACAGAAAATGTTTCGATTTCTGTACGGCTTCTCAGCATTTGATAATATAATTCACTATAGTATATATATATATATATATATATATGCATAAATATATATATATATATAAAACATATATATATATATTTATGTGTATGTGTATATATATAATAATAACAAAAAATCACTGTAATAGTTCACAGAAAAAGGAAGGAAATATTTTCTTTTTGAATAAATTTGATTTCCAGAATATTATATACAAAATAATAACAGTAGTTTCTAATAAAATAAATCTTTTTCAACAAGATTCTCCAGAAATTTATTTTCTCAAAACAACCAAGAGCAAATATTTTACTGTATAATCTGAGCATAAAACTGTTTCTTTTAAATTTTCTTTCAATATTTTCCCCTAATCTTGATTCTTGAAACTTGAATAACTAACATAAAATTTTACAAAAGAATTAAATAAAAACAAGAGAAAGACCTAATGCCCTAACCAGTCTGTTGAAGTGTAACCTCTGCCTGTAGAAAGTAAATCCCAAAAGCTTCTCTAAGAAAATCCCGAGATCCACAAGATATCCAACCAAACAAATCTACTAGGCAAGATAAATTTCAACAACCTTTTGCAACTATGGCACTCACACACATGTCGAGAAGTTGTTGAGAAAATATCTTCTCCACTTCTCGGCAATTTTGCCATTCAAAAATTTGCATGTAATTTAATTAATTCATTAAATTTAAAATTTGAAAATCAATTTTCCAATTGCATGCAAATAATTTATTTATTTTAATTTTTTTTTTTAATTCTTTTAAATACAATATAATTTACACACTTAATAATTTAACTTAATTAATTAATTTATTTAATTAAAATAGTTTAATCTTTTAAAGATCAACTATTTAACCAAATAAGCTAACTAATATATTAAATTATCAAATAGGTAAATTTCAATCATATTTAAATATTAATTTAAATAACAATAATTAAAGCACAATAACTAACATTTAAAATTAACCAATATTTACCTTTTCAAAATGATTTAACCAATAGAAAACACAATACAACCTATGACTCAAAACTGAAAACTGACAATGTACTAAGACTAAGGTTGAAGACTGGACTAGGATAAACCTAACTACTATCTCCCGTTTAACATTTCCATTGAGTCTTGACACTCTCAGACCTGATTACACAGGTGGAGTCGGTGTCATGTACCTGCAAATCCTACAACCAAGCAAATAACATGCATACATTTTTATATATATAAAGCATTAAACAGACACACCGTGCAGAGAAAATCTCAGATATCGCAGGGCACTCGCAAGCGAGTGATACGATTTTATTCTCCACACCAATACACTCATAGAAAAATGACTCAATAAATATTGTTAGTCCATCATAAGCATATGCATATCCATAAACAACTAAAAGTAAACATCTACACTAAATCATATCATGTCTGAAACAATAATCATCACACAAAGTATCATCATGTCACAAAATAATCCACCATCGCTCAAAACCAGCGATCAAAGTATCCAACAAACATCATAGGTCTAACAGTATGAAAAAGTATCAACAGAAAGCATAAGCATAAACGGAGGGGTACTACATCCTCCCCCCCTAGGATCAGGCTTGCTCCTAAAAGCCTACGAATAGATAGGGATAAAGTTCCCTCATGTGCGTCGCATCCTCCCAGGTAGCAAAAGCCTCATAGCTAGGATCCCATTGGACCCTCACCTGATCAACGTCTCAACCCCTGAGACCGAGCGTCTGGTGCTGAAGAATGACCACGGGCTCCAAAGCCAGTTGCCTGTCCTCTACCTGTAACACATTCCAATCAAGTACATGAGATATGTCGGGATGATATGTTCTAAGTACAGATACATGAAAAACATCATGAATACGAGACAAACTGGGTGGTAAGGCGAGTTGATATGCTACGGGACAAATTCTCTCTAAAATCTCGAACAGTCCTATGAAACGAGGCGCAAGCTTAGAGCCTTTTCCATAACGGATTGGACTCTTTCGCGGTCGCACTCGAAGAAACACTCTATCACCAACATCGAACTGTCGATCAATCCTATGCGCATCGGCATATTTCTTTTGCCTATCCTAAGCTGATATTAAATGCTCTCTAATACGGTCAACCTGTTGCTCCATATCTCAAAGCATCTCAGGTCCAAGTAATACTCTATCCTCAAGTTGATCCCAACTCAGAGGAGTTCGACAAGGACGACCGTATAATGCCTGAAATGGTGGCATACCTATGGAACTCTGGTATCCGTTGTTATAAGCGAATTCTACTAAATACAAGTAATCCTCCCAAAGTGATTGTTGGTCCATTACGTACATCCTAAGCATATCCTCTAATATTTGGTTAACTCTTTTAGTTTGACCATCAGTTTGAGGATGATAAGCTAAACTAAAGTTCAACTGCGTACCTAAAGCACATTGTAATGATGTCCGTAAGGCTGAAGTAAATATAGGATCCCTATCCGATATAATCCTACGAGGAATCCCATGCAATCTAACGATATCCTCCATGAATATCCTAGCTACAGATGAAGCATTATATGATGAACGTACAGGTGAAAAGTGAGCTACTTTAGTCAAATGGTCAACAGTTACCATAATGGCATCATGTCGATGTGATGACGTAGGTAACCCAACAATAAAGTTAATGGATATAATATCCCATTTCCATTCGGGAATGAGATGTGGCTGCAATAATCCAGCAGGATGATGATGCTCAGCTTTGACTCACTGGCATTCAAGACATCTCGATACATAGTCAGCAATATCACGTTTCATACCAGGCCAAAAATACAATTGCCGAAGATCGGCATGCATTTTTTTGACACCTGGATGAGCTGAATACGGAGCTCTATGAGCTTCAATCATGATTAATGTACGAAGACTCTCTACATGTGGTACATAAATAGGACCTAAATGTCTTAATATACCATCCGATTCTAGGACATAACCTTCAAATCGACCTTCTAAAGGTCTACCCGATTCAATCTCTGACTTCACTTCCTGATATAATCTATCAGTAGGAAGTGCCACTACTATTTGACCTCTCAAATCAACTTCAAGAGTAGTAGCAGAGATCTCATGCTGTCGTCGGCTAAGAGCGTCAGCCACTACGTTCTCTTTGCCTTGAACATACTTTACTTCAAAATCGTACTCACACAAGAAATCCATCCACCGTCTTTGCCTTGCATTCAAGTTAGGTTGCGTGAAAATGTATTGCAAACTACGATGATCAGTATGAAGTTCGAAGCGATGTCCTAATAGGAAATGCCTCCAACGAACTAATGCATGTACTACAACAGCTAGTTCTAGGTCATGAGTAGGATAGTTTAATTCGTGGTCCTTGAGTTTGCGAGACTCATAGGCAACCACACACCCATCTTGCATCAAAACTGATCCCAAACCCTCTAAGGATGCATCCGCACAAACTACAAAATCCTTAGTAGGATCAGGAACAATGAGTATAGGCGCATTAGTCAACTTTTCTTTAAGAGTCTGAAAAGCTAACTGACATTGTTCTGTCCAAACGAACTTCTTCCCTTTCCTCTGAAGAGAAGTAATAGGATGACCTATTCTAGAAAATCCCTCTACAAAACGTCTATAATAGCCAGCTAGACCCATGAAACTATGAACTTCACCTACATTAGTAGGTGCGGGCCAGTCTACAATAGCTTGGATCTTTGAAGGATCCACAGCAATACCTTTTCCATATATCACATGTCCAAGGTATTTTATTTCAGATTGAAAGAAATCACACTTCTTCAGGTTTGCATATAATTGATTTTCTCTTAAGCATTGCAACACCTGTCTCAAGTGTTCTTCATGTTCCTTCATGTTCCTCGAATAGACTAAAATGTCATCGAGAAATACTAGGACAAAGTGATCAAGGTATGTACGAAATACACCTTTCATTAAACTCATAAATACTGAAGGTGTGTTCGTTAACCCAAATGGTACCACCGTGAATTCGTAATGCCCATAACGAGTTCGAAAAGAAGTTTTATGAATGTCTGCTTCAGCTATACATAATTGACGGTAACCGGATTTTAAATTGATTTTAGAGAACACATTAGCTCCCTTAATTTGATCAAAAAGATCATCGATTCTAGGCAAAGGATAATGATTCTTAATCGTAACCTTGTTCAATTGACGATAGTCAATACACAGCCTAAGAGATCCGTCTTTCTTTACGAAGATAACAGGTGCTCCCCAAGGGGAAACACTTGGATGAATAAAACCCTTTTCTAAAAGTTCCTCTAACTGAATACGAAGTTCCTCTAACTCCTGAGTCGTCATTCTATAAGGAGCTCTAGATATAGTCTCAGCTCTAGGAACTAGGTCAACTCTAAAGTCAATATCCCTCTTCGGTGGCATTCCAGGAATGTCATCAGGAAACACATCAGCGAATTCCCTAAGAATAGGATGATCATCAAGAGATACCTCTCGAATCTCACCCTCATCTAAATTAGTAACTGTTGTTGCAAACAGTTGACATCCCTGACGAAGACATCTCTTTAGTTGCATAGCAGATATCATCCGCAAAAAGATAGGTCTTTGAATACCTACAATTTCCACTTTCGCACCTAAATCATCAATGCAACTAACTATCTTAAGTCGACAGTCAATTACAGCATGATAAGATGCTAACCAATCCATACCTAAAATTATATCGTACGATCCTAAGGGTGTAACAAATAAATCTACCAAGGTAGTTAACGTACCAATTTTAAGTTCACAGTTATGTACTAAGTTATCTACTGCTACTTTCACCCCTGAGGCAAATTCAACTTGCCATTTACCACCTTGTTTTACCGCCACAAGACCACAACTGTCAACAATGGTCAGTGAAATAAAGGAGTCAGTGGCTCCGGAATCAAAAAGTATAGAAACACTAACACCATTTAACTTACCTGAAGTTTCGACCACCGTATTCTGGTGATCGGCTTGGCGGTCATTAACTACAGCATATACTGTATGTGCACATCCTGCATCGCCCACTGTAGGCTCTGAAACTGTAGGTTGAGGCCCGTAACCAGTAGAACCTCTCATCGGACACTGCCTAGCTATGTGCCCATGCTGCCCACAAGAATGACAACCTGTTCCTGTGCCTCTACCAAATCCTCTGCCACTCGAAGGTGCATTGGACTGCTGAAAACTACCCCTACTGACGGTAGACTGAGCACTCTGCGCAGGCTGATCCTGCCTATTGTGCTTATTGCACCACTAGTTACGACCCTTTCCTGACTAAGGACTGTTTTGTTGTTGTGGTTGAGGGTTATTGTTCTTTTGAGGTGTTCTTTGTTGCTGCCCACCCTTTGTGGGTGTCTGTTGGTTCTTGGAAGAACCACCTATCTATGCCTGTCCACCCCATGGACTAAAACCTGCTGCAGGAGCACTCCCAATCTGCACTCTTGTGTGCCCACCTAAAGCCATAATAAGGTTCTCCTCAACTATGCGAGCCTTCTCCACTGCGACTTCCATAGTCTTTGGCTCAAAGACTCGGACACCACCACTGATATAGGTGTTTAAGCCCCTGATAAAATGCTGTACTAGCATAGGCTCATCATTGCCAATACCGGCATACTACTTGAGTTCGTAGAACCTACGTTCATATTGCTCTACAGAAAGAGCTAACTGACGTAGATCATGGAACTCATCATCCCTACGCTGCCTCTAGTGTTCCGAAAGGAACCGTGCTCTAAAGCTCTCACGAAACATCTCCCAAGACACAGAACCAATATCTATATGGAGTTTCTGCTCCTCTAGGCGCCACCAAGTAGAGGCGAATCCTCTCAAGTGCATAATAGCGCATCTGGCATGGGTGTTGCTAGCATAAGGGTGCATGGCAAAGCATCTACCCAAATCTAGTAGCCAAGTTTCAGCCTCTAACCCTCCTCCGAAACCATCAAAGGTAGGAGGACATGCTCTCAATAAATCCCTCATGTGACTGGCAATAATAGAATCCTAATGTGTTGTCATATACTCTCCTAGGGGATCTATCTCTCTCTCTCACAACCTCCTGCTCATCTACCTGTCTAGGTCCAAGATGAGCTAGGACCTCCTCTGGTAATGGACGTATATGAGAACCCTCTACTGTTGATTGTTCGGAATTCTGTCCCTCATTCCTCTGACCCATCTATTCTTCTTGGTCACTATGGTAAGGGCTAGGAGGGGGAGTAACCTGAGGGATTGGCCCATGGCCTCCACCTCTACCTCTACCATGACCTCTTCCTCCTCACCTAGGCATGTTCCTACACATAACAATTACGAGTCTTAGATACTATTCAACCAAGGTTATCAGTTGCGACACTACGTAATAGGTCAACCTAATGGGCTCTAGATTACCCAGAGTGTCCAGTATTTGAAACCTTTGCTCTGATACCAATTTGTAATGCCCCGTCTTAATAACCTAAGAATGTTGCAATTGTGTTATAAATGTGTAATATTTTTTTTTTTTTAAGTATTAATATTAAGTTAATTAATTGCATACATTCTTAGGTTAAACGACGTTACACTACTTTGAGTATTCCATAAGCAACTTAAGTATTTCGCATTGCACACAATAAATCATAACATAAAGTAAACATTGCATAATAAAAAAATTTCCATTCAAGATAAAATAAAGTATAAACATTTTTCCATACATTGCATTGATATGATATTACATTACTCATCCATCTGATGAGGTAGTTCAAATAACAAATACATTTACAATTACATTGATCACCTCTTATACAATTGAGGGATGTTTTTACATTACAAGTTCACAATATACAATGATGAAAGTTTAAAAGAAATCCATGTGCGAGCTCTCCATCCATGAAGCTCTCAATACTACGATCAAACTGGGGACCCAACGGAGTAAGGTGCACGTTCCACCCAACCATGTGGTACCCGTAGGTCCACCCCCCATGCTAGGAGATAGTAATAAGGTTACCTAGACCTAATCTACTAACCCTAGACACTAGTACAAACAAACTATTGGTTACATTGCTTCCAGATTTTGACATTTGATTGAAACACATACTCAAGTTTAACTGTTATTCTAGGTGGAGTGTCATCACAACGATGCAATGGCTACCCTGGTGTTTCTTCCTAGGTCCCAACCCCCAATCCTTGGGTTACCCTGGTAACCTCTTACGAAACCCGGTCCCTATTGCATACTGTTGCAGAATCGAATGTCCCTTAAGGAAACGAGACAAGGATTTTCCATTCCAGGCCTTCTCAACTTATACTCATAACTGTAATAGCTTATGAGTCATAAGCGAGGCATGCATATCTTGTTAAAAATTTTAATCTAATCTACTATGTCATTTAAATTGTCACTGAGTTAATAACTACTTGTAAGTTACCCTGACACCAGTTTGTGTGTCGGCCCTTGCAAATAGCCACTCCCCTAAACATAACACGGGATTCTATGTTTTCTCTTTCTAGATTTTACAAAGTGTACAAATAACCAATTTCTCTATAAAAACCAATCATGATTAAAACGGACCATAATCAATGATCACAACATAGGTGTAAAACACCAACCAAAAGCCATGTAGACATCTCTAGACTATTCAAGCAATTTAAACTTACAAACACAATCCCCATTTAACAGTTGATCTGGAAGACTTGATTATTTTGAAACTTTTCCCATTTTTCCCAATCACATTAAAAAAAATAAAATGATTTTAAGCAAATGAAAATATACATCTATCATTTGGATATACTAAATCCATATACATCAATTTGAAAACAAAATATTTACAACTTGTCTTAATTAAAGGTTCAATTTCAAAATCAATAAAAAATAGTTGTTTCATTTAATCTATTTATTGAATTTCTCAAATTCACTATACACATGATTTTTCCATAATTGAAATTTCTCAATTTTCATATGCATCCAAATTTAAAGTAATATACTATCTAAAGAATAATTTTTCCAACATTATTTTCCCTAACATAATAAATATATGTTTTCTTTTAATATTCTCAATTAAGCCATAGTTATTCATTACTTATTTAAATATATATATTTAAATATATATATATATATAATATATTATAACTTAATATATATATATATATATATTCAAATTGAATACATATCAAATTAAAATCCGTTTTAAAAAGAACATATACAAAAATTCGCATTTTAAATAACATAATGTACTAACCCTAAGCGCCGCAGCCCCTAGCCACGGCCTCCTATTGGAGGACGCGGTCGAGCCTAGGCGGCGCCCAACAGCCTTTGGCTGCTGTGCGCAGCCTAGGCGGCTACGCCCGTAGGAACAGAGGATGGGGAGGGTTTCGGCCCTCCCCATGTGTGTTAAATTTTTTTAATTTATTCTATTTTTTTTAAATCACCAGCGACAACGTAAATAGAAACGCGTTTTTATTTTAAATGCGAATTATATATATATATACATTTCCAAATAAAAACATTTATGCGGAAATTTCATCCGCGTATTGGATTTCGATCCAGTATTTTCACATGACGAAAAATGTTTCGATTTCCGTACGGCTTCTCAGCATTTGATAATATAATTCACTATAGTATATATATATATTTATGCATAAATATATATATATAAAACATATGTATATATATATTTATGTGTATATATATAATAATAATAACAAAAAATCACTATAACAGTTCACAGAAAAAGGAAGAAAATATTTTCTTTCTGAATAAATTTGATTTCCAGAATATTATATACAAAATAATAACAGTAGTTTCCAATAAAATAAATCTTTTTCAACAAGATTCTCCAGAAACTTCTTTTCTCAAAACAACCAAGAGCAAATATTTTACTGTATAATCTGAGCATAAAACTGTTTCTTTTAAATTTTCTTTGAATATTTTCCCCTAATCTTAATTCTTGAAACTTGAATAACTAACAGAAAATTTTACACAAGAATTAATAAAAACAAGAGAAATACCTAATGCCCTGTGTTTGAAAACCAGTCTGTTGAAGTGTAACCTCTGCCTGTAGAAAGTAAATCCCAAAAGCTTCTCCAAGAAAATCCCGAGATCCACAAGATATCCAACCAAACAAATCTACCAGGCAAGATAAATTCCACAAAGAAATAACAACCCCAGAGAGATAACAAAGAAAATATCTTCTCCGCTTCTTGGCAATTTTGCCACTCAAAAATTTGCATGTAATTTAATTAATTTATTAAATTTAAAATTTGAAAATCAATTTTCCAATTGCATGCAAATAATTTATTTATTCTAATTTATTTATTTTTAATTCTTTTAAATACAATATAATTTACACACTTAATAATTTAACTTAATTAATTAATTAATTTAATTAAAATAGTTTAATCTTTTAAAGATCAACTATTTAACCAAATAAGCTAACTAATATATTAAATTATCAAATAGGTAAATTTCAATCATATTTAAATATTAATTTAAATAACAATAATTAAATCACAATAACTAACATTTAAAATTAACCAATATTTACCTTTTCAAAACGATTTAACCAATAGAAAACACAATACAACCTATGACTCAAAACTGAAAATTGACAATGTACTAAGACTAAGGTTGAAGACTGGACTAGGATAAACCTAACTACTATCTCCCGTTCAACATTTTCGTTGAGTCTTGACACGCTCAGACCTGATTACACAGGTGGAGTCAGTGTCATGTACCTGCAAATCCTGCAACCAAGCAAATAACGTGCATACATTTATATATATAAAGCATTAAACAGACACACCGTGTGGAGAAAATCTCAGATATCACAGGGCACTCGCAAGCGAGTGATATGATTCTGTTCTCCACACCAATACACTCATAGAAAACTAACTCAATAAATATTGTTAGTCCATCATAAGCATATGCATATCCATAAACAACTAAAAGTAAACATCTACACTAAATTATATCATGTCTGAAACAATAATCATCACACAAAGTATCATCATGTCACAAAATAATCCACCATCGCTCAAAACCAGCGATCAAAGTATCCAACAAACATCATAGGTCTAACATTATGAAAAAGTATCAACAGAAAGCATAAGCATAAATGGAGGGGTACTACACACTATGTCACCTTCTTACAACTAATAAACAAGGGTAATGGAAGATAAGAACTTATCTCTTTTCTTTGAGGTGAAGGGATTGAGCTCCCTCATCCACCTCTCCTCTCCATGCTAAGCCATCTTGATCACTATCTTCCCAAAGTAGTCGACTCCTCTCCTCTCATTCTTTCTGCCATCTCCACTAAAGTTCTCCAAGAGAAGTGGGTAACACCCCTCGTGTTCTTCCTCTCCAAAATATATAGGGATTTCAACTTGCATCCCATGGATGGGGAGGTGGGGAGTATACATACCTTCCTCAATGAGAGTCTTTTCCTTATTGAGGAAGAAACATGCACTTGGAAAACCCCTCCATCTTTCCATCACATCCTCTCTTTGAAACTCGTCACTCTCTATAATGAGGACTTTCCAAGGGTCAAATCATGTCCTAGGGGCACTATCGCATGCCTACTTGACCCCTACCACTATGGTATAGACTCTAGAGGGTTTATTATTCCATACCAACCAAGGAGATTGACAAACAACCTTCTTTAACGGCCCATTTAAGGATCTATCCGAATTTCAACTTGGATAATGGTTTCTAAACCTTACTCCCCAACTTAGAACTCATTTGACACCACAAATTAATACTCTCTCAACCCAAAATATAAATCATCTCTTTTATATCAACCCTTACCACCTTACTCTATCAACTTGTTAACTTTATTTCCTTCTAAGTCTTAAAAGAGGGTGAAATCTTTCACCTCAAGGAGATGTATTTTGATCTACTCAACGGTCTTCCCTTTCCTGCCACATTAATTTGATAGCTGAAATAAGTTTTAATTTTGCAACGATTTCATTTACAGTTTCAACTCATATTCATAATTTACAATTTCTAACTCCTTCACTATAGCATAAGTAAAATGTTAGAATGAAACACAAGAAAAAATTATAAAATAATCGCACTATTTGTCATCCACAATACATCTTACCATCTATCTAGTAACAAATAAAAGATATGAGAGCTTTACTAATCAAATGCAAGGTGGGGCCTTACAAATATGGAAACTAAAAATATTAGATACTAATAATATTCATGATCATCATCCTGGAATTTTAATATATAATAGAATATTAATCTTACAAGTTGTGTATTACACTCTGATTCTAGAGTGTATTTGTGCAAAACATTAGAATTTTGTTTCATATTTATCTGTAAAATATCATTCATTTTATCTTATAATGATAAAGTAAAAGAATTTTTCTATGACATTTAAATATCCTTAAATACATTAATTCAAATCTATACTCATATCAAGAAAGGAAACTCCCATATTAAATAAACTTCATTTATGTGCGTCTGAATTTTCTAGCAATCATTGTGGTTGATTTAAGGGAATCTTTTAAGCTTTTTGTTTCTCAATATATCTTAAAATAGTACAATTTTTATAGAAGAATTCCAAGAGTGCAATACACAATACCACTACTTAAAATTTTAATTTTCTACATGAGGGAACCTAGAATTAAATCGATGTTGATTCAATGGCTATAGAGGTTTGGTAAATGTAAAAACCTATTCAAGAACATTCCATTTCACATCTTATGAAGAAACAATAATATTATCATTCTAATCCATAGGTGTAACTACAAATAGAATTTATAGATTTTGAGACATTGAAATGTTTCCATGTTTAGGTAGTAGCAATCATTCTTTTGCTCTCAGAAGTATTTAATCAATGACATGATTTATTACTCTCATGGGACATTTTACTTTCTATTATATATTGTATAATCACATAAATTTTACTCCATATAATCAACTATAGTTGAATTTAAACCTTATTTTAATTTATAACTCGTTGATTTTACTTATCAATTAATATGAGGAATATTATTATCTCTTTTGAATAGCAGCAACATTTTTTTAAAAAATATAAATAAAAATATTTATAAAATAAATATAACTGAATTTGTATAATTATTATTTAATTATAAAAAATAAAATGAAATAAATAGTAAATTGAAATCATAAATATAATTCAATTAAAATTCAAATCAAACAACTGCACTCAACGTCTTTATTGGGTTGAATATGTTCACTTGGAAGTAAAGAATGTGCATTTAACTCAATAGCATAATGCTTTCGTTAGATTGACAAGTTCCTCAACAGTGTGGATTTACATAAACATCTATTGATAAAACAAACCTTAGTGTCAAGGAGAATATATAAAGCGCTCAACAGACATCCTAAGTTCAATGCCAACACGGCAATACCTTGCCATGGCCCTATTTTCTTCTGATTGAACTGCAAATGGTGGAAGTACACCTGCCAAATACAAGTCCAGGTTGTGTAAATAGGTAAGAGTAAGATATTTCTTGCAAAGACAAGTGTAAACGAAGTAACAAGAGGAAAATGCGAGGCAGCGTACCCCATAATTTCGTTTTCAATCCTCTCTGTTTAGGACTTCAAAAACCATTTCAACAGATTGATTTTCTTGTCAATGTTTACTCCCACATCCATGTTTAGTTTGACTTAAATTTTATATTGTGTAAGGTATGTTTTATTTGTCATTACTTGGTTTCTTGGGCATTGATCAAGTCTCATTATGTTTAACCGTGTTCTTATAATTTGATGATCATTCCACATCTACATTCTACATTCTTGAACCTCAAATCACAAACTAAAAAACCCCACATGTTGACTCACAATTTCAATCATAACACAGACAAGCCAAATTTAAATAAAAAATCACATTACAAGATAAAGTGACTGGGAAAAGATTTAGTACTGAAACATCTTGAGCGAGTAAAATTGGCATACCTGATGTTCAAATCCATATAGCTCATTTAAAATTGTTGACTTGCCTATACCGGGAGGTCCCAAAACTCCAATAACTGTGAAGTCTGTATTATCTATCACTAGCTATACATTCATAGAATGTGCACAACATATTGGTTAAAATATGTTGTGCACATTCACCCTCGCCATGACAAATTCATGTTAAGTAAAATTCACTGTCATGGCAAATTCACCGTCAAGTAAAATTCACTTCATGACAACTAAATTCACTGCAAGAAATTCACAACGTAAAAGCATTAATATTTTTTAATATATATTTCAAAATTTTGATTTTTTGTGAATTGTTTATAAATCTGAAACAAATTAGACATTAAATAGTCATGCTATTAATTACATAAAAACATATGTTAATATATATAAATATAACTAGCTAATTAAATATGTTATTTTTGTGAATTGTTTATAAATTGAAAAAAATTATGAATTAAATAGTATAAAGGTCGCAATGACAATGACATGTTGGAGAATATCTTACGAATAGATCATGTTTCAATAGTTGTGTTAGTTGTTGTTTATATAATGCCCAATAGTTGTGACATGACTACCCTAGCTTAAACTAAATGTATTCCTTTGATCTAAAAGGACACCAATCATGTGATGGCACATCAACGCTCAACTACCCATGATGTAAATGCACAAGTATTGCTAGCACTTTTGTTTTTTTGTGCCTTTTTGGACATCTTGAAAAAAAGGATGTTGATGTGGCATCATATTTGATGATGTTGCCTTGAAACCAAAGTTATAAGCAAAAGGCTTGCCAAGTAAGTTGCTGTAAAA
This sequence comes from Sequoia sempervirens, assembly GCA_007258455.2. Taxonomy (NCBI): domain Eukaryota; kingdom Viridiplantae; phylum Streptophyta; class Pinopsida; order Cupressales; family Cupressaceae; genus Sequoia; species Sequoia sempervirens. The sequence goes on along the minus strand of VDFB02105785.1, from coordinate 189,696,925 downwards.
AATTGGGAGTGATTTGAAATTTTCATGTAGGATAATTAGAAGCACGAAGTTAGGGTGCACAACTACTAGGTCCTCTCCCCTAATAATGAAAATTTTGAAGAAGATTTAAAAGTTAAATCTTCCAAATTTAATTTCTTAATAATTTTAATTGATTTAAGATAAATAAGTGTTTGTTTGTATGGAGTACATCATATAATTTAATAATCTTTTATATTGGACAATGTAGTTACAAGAATAAAAGCTGCCAGTTTTTTATAATTTCATAGAATTCATGGCATACTTTACATATATTTCTAAAATATGGGTATGCTAGTTTTTATTTAATTATAAAAAATAAAATGAAATAAATAGTAACTTGAAATCATAAATATAATTCAATTAAAATTCATATCAAACAACCACACTCAACATCTTTATTGGGTTGAATATGTTCACTTGGAAGTAAAGAATGTTCATTTAACTCAATAGCATAATGCTTTCGTTAGATTGACAAGTTCCTCAACAGTGTGGATTTACATAAACATTTATTGATAAAAGTAATGATGGAATGATGATATTGATAGACTTTGTAGAAAAATCAAATTAAAGATGAGGATAAGATCAAATACTTGAGTTGGCTAAAAATTTTGTGGATTCAACTCATCTAATAAAAAAACTTCCCATTTCAAACCCATGAGAAGATAAAAAATGATTTGAATAAGTCTATGAAACAAGAGAAAGTAAACTAATGAGATAAGATGTTGTTAACTAGTAAAAGAAAAGTGAAAATTTTATTTACTAATGGCTAATTTGCTCTCTCTTAATCCTTAAATAGAGAAATAGAAATAAATTATAATTTTTTAATGATATAATAAATGATAAATTGTAATAAATGGTCAATTAATGATTATTTATAATTGATTAATTAATGATCTAGTAAATAATGTGATTAAATTTGATATATGCTAAAAAGAGAAAAATTCTTATCGTTGGAGAGTAATACATTAGTTTATAAATATGACATTCATTTAGGGTTTTAATTTGATACTTGTAAATCAGGTAAATTTTTATATCGAAATAATTGTAGAGGAATTGAACCATACCAATCATTTAAATTTGGTTGTTATAAAGACCTTTGGGCTAATAATTAGCATAGACCTTTAGGTTAGTATGTAACTTTTTTGAATTTTTCATAATAAATTTATCTTTGTATTTAATTGATAGAGCTTTATATTTAATGGACATGTAGAGATAAAATTATTGTTGAGTTAATCATGAATGTTTGACTTAATTGAGGTTATTGAAAAATATGCAATGGTTGAAAGGAATAAAATATTAGAGTTATTCAATTTAAAGATCCAGTGGTCAATAGTTCCTTAGTTCTAATTTTAATATAACTAGATTTAAAGATCCATGTAAAATATATCTTACCAGTAATGAAAATATTTTCATTGTATCTACATTGAACTTATATTATATATAGAAGAAAATAGTTATAAATAGAGATTGCAAAATATTACATGAATTGTATATACCTGTAACCATTGGTTGCTTTCAATTTCACATAAGATAATAGAGGAAAAAAAGATGTATGTCGTAGATTTAGTAAGAAGAGGATACCATAAAGTTGTTCAAGAAACATGTTAAACTATCCTTCCTTAAATACCCTAATAATTTGCACATTTTCCGCATTTTCATTGTGATATAAATTTAAAAGATACACATCTAGTAAGCTCTTGAAACAAAATTAAAATTAAAGGAATCCAAAGTAAAACTCAGAATGAAATATGTTTCGGCGCTTATTTCACAGCTTCATCAATACCGCTCTACAAAGTGAAGGTTCTAGTTTGAATACAAACTGGATTGTAAATTAGTCCGTATCCACTACGCTATAAGACTTTGAATGCCTCATTCTAGCAGGAAGCTCATGGTAGTATCAATGTGAAACTTAGGGCTCCAACTACAAAAGGCTTACAGTATTACGCTCGTTCCCAAACAAATTTTCATCTAGCAATTGAATATTCAGTTCAAACGTGAAGATATTTCTGTTTATTAAACAGTTCAAACCTACAGACTTTTCTGTGCATGCGATATAACAGATATGAGGAGTCCGATGCGTATGAAACTGGCGACACTGCTTCTTGTGTTCCTGTTTATGATTCTCGCCCATGTCTCGGCCAGGAATAATATTGGCCTTACAACTTTGGAGCAGTTAGCTAAAGCGCCGAGCTGCAACGTCACTATTGGATGTCCTCCTCAACCATCACTTAACAATAACAAGAATAATGGGCATACAAATATTGAGAAGCTAGCTAGAGCACCGAGCTGCAATGTCAAAATTGGATGTCCCCCAAACAAGGCTATTTTACGAGACCGGAAATCAGCATATGTGCGGCTTTCTTCGATGATTGCAGGCCCACATGTTTGCGAGTCTCAACGTAGGGACAACCGCTGAAATCTATTCCAATCTATAGTCACCCAAATCATATTAAACCAATTCTTTTCCCGCCACTCACTATTTGATTCAGTGCTTGAAATAGTTGATGTCTCCTTTACCAAGGTAGACTTAAATTCCTTTTTGTCCTAGTTCATGAATATTCAATAAAACTAGAGCCTCCTATTGGCATGGTCCTTGGCTTCAAATTAATCTATTTATTTATTACATTTTGGTTGAGGAAATTGGTTGCTGATATATTGTTAAATGATATGCTTATATAAATAGTGAATAAACTATCAACTGTTAGAAAAACAATCCGTTTCAACATCAAAATTCATGAGCAATCACGGATTTTAGTAATTTAAGTTTGCAATTATGAAAATATTGTGATTTTATTTCTCAAAGATTAATCCAGTAAGGGCTTAAATCTGATAATAGAAAAAGATATATGTTAAATTTTAGTATTATTTTATATTATGATAAAATAAAGTTATCATGGATCCAAGGTTTCAGCCCCTCCATGAGCTAGCAAATGATTTATTTGCTTTAGGAATTTTCTTTGCATGCTATCATCTTTTTGGGGTTTACTATTACTTCAATATATTTTGCAATATTTATGTTCACTTTTTTTAGATTAAGGTTGTATCATCTTCAATGACATTATAAAAATATTGTTAGTATACATCTAGTTAGAAAGATGTTGGAGATTCAACATCTAGTAAGAAAGATGCTCTTTAGCTTTTCCATTGCAATCCTAAATCAAATTCCTTTTCTATGATTCACCATTTCATTTACTGATTGGAATATTTTATGCTTATTTTACCAAATTTGAATAGTGAAAAAAATTGCATCACATTTTGGTCTAGGCCTCTCTTTTAAGTGAACTTATTTATTTATAATATTTTATCAAATGAAATTTATTGAGGGTATATTGTTACATAATTGAAAATACCTTAAACAAATAGTGAAGAAAGAATGGATTGGTAGAAAAATAGTTAGTTTGAAAATGGAAATTTATAACAATAGATTTTAATTATAAACCTTAATAATTACAAAAATATTATGATTTTTTTCAATATGATAGTATACAAATATATATGTTAAATTAACATTGTTTTACATTAGGAAAAATAAATGCTAATTTTAACTAAAAATATTGTTGTCTTATGTACATTAAAAGTTTGATGTTGAAGTAACACTTATTGTATAATATAATTTAAAATTGCATATTAATAAATAATTAAGATATGTTACACTATACTTTGAACCCTACACAATCAATAAATTTAATAAAAATTTGAGCAGCAATTATTACCAAAGATCTTAATCTCCTATTTGACCATACATGTTGTAGAAAAGATGATATCCTCAAATAGAGTAATCCTTTATCACAATGTATATTGTATGGCTATGATAGAATGGCTCGATATACTGGGAGGACTTATGAAAAAGAATGCTCATAGTAGAATAATGTTCACTCTCACTAATAGAAAACGATCTACCATAGGAAAAAATTGTATTCAAATCCCTTTGGTTATATTTAATAGATTTCCAATGTTTAAGGTAATGAACAATGTACATATATTATATATTTGATTAGATGAGTTAGAATCCAATTTCTCAATGAATGAGAGTGTTGATGTGTTTTTATGATTCCAACTTATTTCTAAAACTATCTAAACGAGTAGCCATCTCTTATGCTCAAATGTTTCATGGGGTTGACCAATAAAAATGAGAAGGATTTAACAATTTTATCCTCTAGAGTTTGGGCTCTACACATTCTAGGAGTGTTGTCTTTCACAATATAAAATGGGAATTCACATAATTCATTTCATGCTATTCCTTTAAAATAGACATGTTATCTTAGAGTGACCAGGAATTATAAATAAAATAGACCTAAATGGCTAGATTCATTTTAATTTCTACTTAAAGTATAGAGAACATAGAAATATTATTATTATGAAATAAATTATAATAGTGTAGGAAACATGATTTTTCATTTTATTGATTATGGAAAGATAGCCAAATTTATATTGAGAATGGTTCCTTAAACCTTGGGAATAGAGTCAAACAAAATTAAATTAGATCTTTAATAACAAATTTTAACCTAATTTATTGAACACTTGTATATAAACACACTGCTTACAAAAATCCAAGATCTTTTACAAATGGCTTTGAATTGTATTTTATAGAAACAAGGTAGGAACAAGCTTCAAGCCATGGAAAAATGCCATATTTTCATTTGACAATCCTATCCATAGAATTATCCAAAAACAAAACAACTTCTTTGTAGAATATAAAAGGAACCAAGGTCCTCTAGTTCCTTATCCCAATTGGTCTAATGCTCAAATGACTTAGCAAGGGAGGCTATCATATCCCAATGGCCAATGTCCTCCACCACCCTCGACCATGGGGCTTGCTGCTACAACACCTTGTTTTCTTGAATTTGGGTTCTTTCTTTGGCAGCAAAAGGCTAACCCAAGAGCCCCTTGAGCATGTCCTTCTCGACATCAACCATATCTAAAATTTCATTAATTTTATTGTGAAGAGGGTTAGTAGAGGTCCAATTGTCAAAATCCACCCTAGGTTCAGCATGGATCCCCTCCAAATTGATGCAGAAAATAGTGGAATGTTGATGTCTAGGGTTAATGATAGGGGGTGTTGGGGGCATCAAAACTCTTTTCATGAATAAGGGAGTGTGTAGGGGTAGGATTCCATGACTCTTCATTCAAGTTATCCCAATTATCTAATTCAAAAGTAGAAATAGCAGTAGGCCCTGATAGTCAGACACATTTAATGGGTTTAGTAGGGGTTCCTTCACTACCAAGGGTTTTACTATGGGAATGAGTAATATGATAAGTAGTGTGTGAGGTTTCACCTAGGGTAATGGAAGGATTGGGTCCTGTAAAGCCCTGCCACGCAACCTAAAGCATGTTGCAAGAATAGGGAAGTGTAACAATTTTTTTATTGAAAGGAGCAATAAAAACAAGTAAAGTAATATACTCTAAACACTAGGCCACTCAATGTGCCTACGTTTGAAACCCAACTTACAAAATTGAACCATAGCATACAAATTTAACTCTTGATAAACAACATAAATTAAAGCATTGACCCATTGCATAATAAACAAAGTACAATAATTAATTCTTCCAAAGATTACGTTAAGTCCATATACCATTACAAAGATCATCTCCAAGATGAGATAGATCATAAAAAATGATACAATTACAATATACATCGACCATCCTAGATTAAAAATGAGGAGTATAATTACATAGTGTCCCAATGATACAATGAACATAAGAGAAGTAAAAATTCCATAGTTACGCAAGAGTTTTCTGAACTAGAAGATTCTGCCATCACGAATAAGTAGAGAACGCCCAACAATGTAAGGTGCAAGATCCACCCAGCCATGTGGAACTTGTAGGCCCAACCCCGGTTCTAGGAGATAGTGTCATGCCCAAAATTTTACACCAGAAAAACCCAACTATTTTTTTTTTTGAAAGGTGAAAAATCACTAACAATTGTTAACCATGCACACACATGGTAACACACTGTACACATCGGGTAGAGTTTCATGCGCAACTCCACAATCGAAATGCCACTAATCAACAAGGAGTGAGGTTGATGGACAAGCGAAGTTGCATAGTGCATCATGCACATCCTCAAGTTATGTAGAGAAGGATCCTAGTATTAATATTTTGCAAGATTGCCAGACGTTTGCTACTAGGGATGAATGCAATTGATGTTAAATCACTTGGCACATGATTACCCCATCTCATATATTTTTTTTCTTTATTTAAATCATGTTTTAACTATTATTCTCACATACAAGTAATTTCCATACTATTTCTCCATGTAAGGTTAGGGTCATACTCGATACCAAATCTACTTCCAATGCAATTATGAACCCCACTCTTAGAAACCAAGTTAATGTTAGCACTAATGTAATTCAAAAAATTAATATTATGGATATATATAATGATCGTGAGGACTATAATTCCAATAGCTAATCCAAGTCTCCTAAGTAATTTACCCATTAACCACTTCATCGCTTGACATTAATATTAGTAATACTCTTTCTTGTTACGAGCTACTTATAAAAACTAAACTACCACTATGAATTCTAGATCATTTAACAACCAGCGACACATTCTTTATTTTCATTCATAGCTATAAGGAGGACTGTAGACCCAACAAGCTTGACATAAACAACAACAGTAAACCTAGCTTATCTATTTCTTTTTTTTTCTTCCTTATTTTCTTCTTAGCTCTGTAAAATATCCCATCTTTAATGAAAAGAACACTTTAATTCTTTTTTAATGGAGGAAAAGGAAAAGTATGCACTATACACACACAGCTGACTTTTGACGATAACTGTTTGATTTTATACATGGGTAATGCCATTTCTAGTTTTTTTTTTTAATTCTTATTTTGAGACAAAATTAATTTTAGTTGCATCACTGTTACAACATACACATAACTCATGTTAAGCCCACTTGTTTCCAAAGCAAGAAAAACATAAATCATTCAAGGCCCATTTGTTAGTGTAGTACCTATAAGTGGAGTTTCATTCAAAAATTGATTACTTGCAACAACTAATTGCTCATATAATAATATTATGCAGAAGTTTATTTTAACTAATCCTTAGTCTTGCATTCACAAAGAGTTTCATATGTAAATGAGAAGTCTTCCTTTTCACAGTAACAAGGTATAAAAATTACTTCTATAAACTTCTCACAGTTCAATTTACACTCAAGATTAAGCAACTAACATGAAAATGAAGTAAACTTCGCTCTTTCTATTTTTTCCATCTTGCAATGGAATACTAGCTATTCCATGTTACATCTAAAACTTAGGAATATAAGAGCAATACAATTAAGAATGAATTGCTCTCCACCCTATTGTAATGGTGTCATGGAGCCTTGTGGGCTCTGGCCATACCAAAAGCAAGGAATTATTTTAGCTCCACGATGATAAATGGATACTTTTCTCATTTTTACGGAGTAATAAAACTAGCATAACACAAATTCTATGCATCTAGATTCTCTACTCTCTATCTTCATCCATGATCCATACACTATGTCACCTTCTTACAACCAATAAATAAGGGTAATGGAAAATAAGAACATATGTCTTTTCTTTGAGGTGAAGTGTAAGGCCCCGCCGTGCAAACCCCAAAGGACAATATAAACAACAAATCACCACACATTTTTTTTTAAAGAAGAACAATTCATAAGATAAACATGAACATATATTGCATATAAAACAATTGTACAATCACAATGACCATTACATCTTGTGGGGCACATAAGATGGCATCATGAAGTCCTAAAATTAATACCATAATGATAACAAATGAATCAAGATTACATAAAGATAATATCCAACCATCCATGATCTAAAGAGATGAAAAATATACATATAACATTTTATCAATAGTTCAGTATGCCAACTGTGGAGTATATTTCAACAAATGCAACACCATTTAGAATTACATACTATGAAACATTAACACATAAAAGTACCAAGAATTTATATACATTTCATGAATCACAAACATCCATCAGAGATCATAAATTAAGGTCAAGGGTTACAAGAATTATAGTGATAATAAAAGTTACATCATAGAAGAGATACAGTGATATAGATGTCTCCCTCAGCATATACAAGAACAATACAATAAGATAGATTAATACAATTAAAAGGTGAATACAAAGTAACATGACTGACTCTGACTCGGGTACAATCTTGGAGTCACCACAAGAGGCACATATCTGCATAGCTCAGTTTTTGTCTAGGGACCCAATGGGGTGCATAGCACATTCCACCCAACCACGTGGACCTGAAAGTCCACCCCCCATGCTAGGAGTTGACAAAAAATATCCCCATACAACAATCCAAAACAATAAAATGAACCAATAGCAAACCAAACTCCACAACAAGGATATCATAAATATAAGATAACAAACCACAACATTTCCATCACTTAGACAAAACAAAACAATGGAAAGTCCAACATAACCAAATGTCAAGTTTATAGCTTAACACTAAATAACCATGAGAGGTGCCACCAATAATAGGATCCAAGCCTTCAAATAAAATCACAATATCAACCAACAATAAATATCAAGGGCACATTTCATTAACATCAATCAAGTTGCCATGAGGCATGTGTGCAACACTAAAAGATAGAACTTGGAGGCTTCAACGACAAACATCAAGAACCAATTGCCTCAATACATCAACAATTCAATCAACACTCTTAGAGGCAACCAAGCAAGAGAAAATAAATGGGTACTATAGGAGAGTTTCATCGCATGGCCTTATATGGATTATCTAGGCAACCTATCACAAGGTACTGCTTGCATCTATGGTTATCCAGGCAGCCTATCTCAAGGCACCACTCCATAGGGTGACTCATGCAGAACCACTTACCTTTTGTGAGGACAAGGCAATGATCTTACCAACCAGGTCTTCTTATCCAATCCTTAGCCTATGAAAGAACTAATGGTATGGGTGAGGCTCAGAATTAATCTTGTTTAGTGTTTATCTACCCAACCTACTAGTTAATTAATTACATTATCACTTGATTAAGAAACTCTTCCATGGGTTACCCAAACAGCCCCTTTGTGTGCCAACCCCCATGAAGAGCCACTCTCCCTACAGGTACCAAATCAAAACATACAAGGGGTGTACCTCATCTCACATAAAAATCAAGGAGTACATATTACAAAACATTCGAGGCAAGAACCATCCCGCAAACCCAATTCCATATCACTGAAACAAGAACAAAGGAGGTACCATCCACAAGAACTCAAAATCAAAATTCAGATCAATGAATCACAAAGGTCCAACCATGGAAAAACAATATATTTCAAGTTTTCACCATTGCCTCTGGAAGCCTAAAATATAAAAAATCCACAAACTCCCACAAAAGCATAATTCAACCTCTTGGTTTCTCAACCATCTCAAAAGAGACTACAAGAAGGTTTTTGCAAAAAGTCTCCTCATTTAGAATTAACACAAAGGGAAGACTCACATCATGAATCCATGAAATGACCCAATAAATTCCATAATCACAAAATGACAAGAGAAGAGTAAAGGAGGCCATATCATAACGAAATAGTAGCCAACACTTTGAAAGGATTATAATCTTAATACAAGATCAAACACAATAACCAATAGCTAAGTCAATCGACTGTCCATCCAAGAGAGAGATATGATGGAAAATCAAACAAGTAAAAGCAATTCGTTCATGACTTCAACCTAACGACTACAAAAGAGTTGGACACTAAAATAAGCTATTTCCTTAATCAAAATAAAAGATTATAAAATGATATATTTTGAGATAGCTCTATCGCCCATGAAGCAATCATTAGTAATAAAGTTTTCTCTTTACAATAATGCTATAGGGGATAAACGGAAGTAAGTTTCACAAAGATAATCTAAGTTGTACCCTACACTACATTTAGTAACACTCTAATTACTTGCAATGGCCACTAATTCAACTAACTAATAGAAGTTATACCGACTAAAAGACAGATATCTAGCTATAAAAGTGCAATGATAATACTATTACCAACTCCTTCTCAAACACTAATTTCTTTCTTTCTTTTTTTTTATTTATGAAATAGAACACAATTAGAGAAATAAGATATTTAATTAGTGCAATTGCAATTTCAAGTATTCCTCTATCTCTCTTATAATGCCATTTATCCTAAGCTATCCAATTGGATCTAAATAAATGAATAACACTTCAATCTTTCTAGAATATATTTCTTTTCTTACCAAAAAAAAAAGACACATCTCTACTTACTCTAATCTCCTTCCAATTCCACTTCAATAACTATATTAATGCTTTGACGTATGCCTATTTTAATACTATTAATACTATACTTTTCATTTTATAAGAATTCCTACTTAATTCATTAGGATATCCTCTTAGTAATATGGGGAAAATATTTCTCCCCACCCTTGTCCTCTTTTATTGTAACATAACTAATTAAAGCCCCCATATATCCATCCCAAGAAAGGAGGTGCAGATACGGCGTGATTGAGGCTACAGGAACATGTGTATAAAGATAAGTTGGCTAAACTTGGTGGCTATTGCATTTATGCATTTTTTTTTTCCTAAAATACAATAATTTCCTTCGGAAAGCTGAACACAAGCATAGGTGGTTTTTTTTTTTTTTAATTTTGTTCGCGGACTTTAAAATATATTTTAAGGTATTAAATTTTAAATATAAAATTTCCAACTACCCCGGTAAAATGCATACAAACTGAGGTGAAAAGAAAAGACTGGTGAACTATTTTAAAGAATGTGCCAAAGAAATATAAAGAGGCCCGTGAACTGTTTGACATAATGCCTCTAAGAAATGTGATCGCATGAAATGCTATGATTGCAAAATATGCACAAAACGGATTTGTTAAAAGGCTTAAGAAACTTTCAAGCGCATGTTTCCGACGCCAACAGAATCAGGCAGGATATTTAAATTTTTACACCCTTCTACGCTAGAGTGCTGCAACTTCAAAAGATTGGCAGTAAAAAAAATCAAGCAGTTTATTTAAACCTTTAAACTTCCTATCATGTTCAAGTGTCGCGGCTGAGACAAATTGACAAGGGCAGCAGAGAGATTATTTAAACTTTTACAACCTTCCATGATAAAGTGTTGCAACTATGATTGATTGTCAGCAGAGTCAATGATGATTTTTTTTTTGTTTTAAACTTTTAACCTTCATATTTTGCTCAAGCGCTGCGGCTGAGACAGGTTAACGATGGAATCAGAGAGATTATTTAAAACCTCTACAACATTCTATTTTCAAGTGTTGTTGCTGTGACAGGTTGCCAACAGCTTCAGGGAGGCTGTTTAAACTTATACAATCACTCAAGCCTAATTACTGCAGCTGTGATAGGTTGCAAATGGTTTCAGGGAGATTACTTATCACAGAGACAAGGCTCATAATTCCTTTTGCTTATTTAAAATGGAGATGTTTGTATTTTCAGCGCCCCTTTTGCTGTGAGATTATTCCCAACTGTGAATGTTGTTCTACAATATAAAGTATTAAAATATACAACTACATTGCCCTTATCAAGGATTTCATTTCACACTAAAAGCCACCAAAAAAAATGGCATGGAGCAGAGGTCGATGATAATTATAACAAGAACTTATAAACTTAGCGAATTCAACCAAGTGGAACTAGGATAGGTTAAATTTACCATAAGTATCTCAGTGTACTAGTATATATCTTAATAATGTCATATATGAATACAACCACAGGTAGAAGCAAATATAAAATAATAGCATAGACGCTCAAATACTTTCTACTATGGGTTCTTGGGATGCTAAATAAAGGAATACGTTGGTTCTCTATTTATTCTACAAGATTTGCCTTGAGAGTTTTGGTCTTCAAAAAGCAACAGCCAGTATTATGATCAAACAATGTAGAAGTGAGTCTTATAGTGCACAAGGCACGTGATGAAGGGTGCAAGGAGTTTAACATACTTAGCTGGGACGGGTTTCAATCCCCTGTCAAAGGAAAGGGAGAATGTTCCAAGAGATGTGAACCATTTCCAACGTTTAAAACAGGGACAGTATTCTTTGAGGAGAATTTTGGTGTTGCTAAATGAAACAAACTGAAAGGTTGGCTTGCACTGGAATAATGCGCCCAGGCAGACTTGCATGCAAAATGTGTAAACAAAGGCAGGGCACGAGAACTGTTTGACAAAATTCCCCAGAAATGAGAACCAATTCCATAATTCTAAATGGGGACAATGATCTTACCAAACGTAACCACATCAAGAATCAACTTCCTACTGTTCCTCCTTTAAATCTATTCACAATAAACGTGAAGCAGATCATATATATCAGGGTTCAGAGCTTCTAGATTCTTGAGCTCAGTACGAGATGTTCCAATTACATATAAAACTCAAGGATAAATATAAAATATACAAGGATTTATATTTCTAAGCCATCCCAATAACAAAGATTGAAAATTTACACAGCATGGCAATTTACATACCTATTGAAAGTTTACACAGTATGGAAATTTACATACCTCATATGCAATTAGATAAGTGCACCATTCGCATTTGGCTGAAAAGGAACAACTGTGGACACCACTACTACCGCAATAAAACCAGATTAGAAAACATAAGTTTCTATTGTTTCTCCCCTTATTTTCTCCCCTTCCCACTACTGGCATGGCGTAACATTAATCCATCCAGCCAAAAAAAACCCAAAAAAACTCCCTCTCCTCCCAGATGTCTGAAAAGTAAAAAGCTTTTAGAAACTTCAAGCAAATGTAATTGACGGGTGCAAAGATAAGTTTCCATGCTAGAGGACAAGTGTACAACATGCAAATTTGTTCACCTTTTTACCATTTAATAATTTAATCATTCATTTTTTACTATTCTTCCTTTATGCATAAAAATTATTCAACTAGCATTCTTCTTTTACTTCACTTTCGTACTTAATTCATATATTCATTTATTTTATTTTATTTTCTTAATATATATAATCTTTAAATAAAATAAAATAAAAATAATTTTCAATATCTTTATTAAAGACAATCTTATTTATTAATAGTGTAATATTTATTTATTTATTATTAATAATTACGCAAAAGCAATTTTATTTATTTTTTTCTTTGTAGTTAAGCAATTATCCTCCCAAAGATAAATTTGTAATTAAAATATAATTTTAAAATAACACTTTTTATCATGATAATTTAATCCATTTTTTTAATACTAAAACATTACTTTAACAAAGCGATTTCAATTTAATTATTTATTAATCCAAATCCTTTATGTTTCAATTTATGTATGTCAGCAATGAAAATCGAAAGTAGCCACAACCAATCCTCAAATTGATAGCACAAAACAATGAAGGGAAATAATCAAATACAAGACATTAATAAACCACTTACTCACACAACACGAAGAACCAAAAGCAGAGGGGTACTACAAGGAACATATTTTTTATCATATCATAAGATTTTCATCTTATTAGATCAAAACATCATCATTTTTGCACTTGTCAAACTATGATCTAAGTCTAGAAGAACATCTTGAAATCATATGCCTATTTTTACAAGATCACAATACAATAAGCTAAAGGAAGATATTCAACAAGAAGATCATACCCCAAGAACTCAAGAAGAAGGTAAAAATAGTGATCCTCTTTATAGGGTGAGTCGAAATCCCCTTTTTGAAGACAACATGGCCAAGACAGAAAAGGATCCATTTACTTCCAATAGAGGTTTGAGCAAAACCCCTAAAGCTAGTGATGATGAACAAGAAGAAGAGCGTTGCCTTAGAGAAGCTGAGCAAGATCCTAAATTTCATAGAGCGTTAGAAAAGGTCTTAGAACGCAACAAAGAAAAATATTTCCTATATCTGGCTGACAAAGAAGCTAAGTAGCCTCATGATTTCAATACTGAAAACTTAAAAAAGAATCTTGATGAGACACCCTTGATTGATATTAGTGCCTTGTCCCAACAATTTAAGGCACTTCAAGGGAAAGTTAAAGACCTACAAGCGGGAACCACAATGAAGACATATGCTCTTGATGACATCTATCCATATCCCTTTGATCGACGTCTCAACATGATCCCGTTTCCTAAAAATTGTGAAATTATCCCAAAATTTGATCATTATAATGGGAAATCAGACCCAATTGACCATATTAGGGACTTTTGAAACATGACTTTAGAGTTTTCTCATGAGGATACATAATTAATGCGCTTGTTTCCTAGAAGTCTTGGAGGCCAATATATGGAATGGTTATCAAAAATCACATCGCCTATCAAGACATTTGAGGAATTGATTAACGAGTTCATATCACAATATTCCTACAACATACAACACCAAATAACCATGATTGATCTATGCAAGGCTAATAAAAAACTTGCTGAACAATTCATTACATTTCTTCCGAGATGGAGAAGATTTTTTTCTAGATATCCATGTCATGTTCCTAAAGAGGAAAAGATCACTACCTTTATAAACAACTTAGATCAAGAGATGAGTTATCATCTAAATCTTCATTGTCCTCCCTCTTTTCAGAAATTGATTGAAAATGCTATCACAATTGAAAGTGCATTGGTCCAGAGGGGGATAATCAAACTTGATAGAGACAATCCTAGCTTGTCAAATCACCACAATGACAAATCTAAGTTTTGGACTTGCAACAAAAATGTGGTGAATGATGGTGTTGTAGATGCACATCATGTCTCAACTAAGCTAGTTGTTCTTAGTGTTCCTCACAACAATAACAATGTCAACTCGGTTATGAATTAGGGAAACAATCCTCCTCCTCCGAGGAATAATCTAAATCAAACTTTTTTTTCCAAATCAAAGTAATACCAACAATCAAGGATATCGTGGAAACAACAATAACAATACCTTAGGAAGTACATCCAACATGAATCCACAATGATCTTTAGTTTTTTCCAACAGGACTTTTACTCTGTTGGGTCAATCTCCAGAATCCGCCCTTAAAGACTTGATGGAAAAGAACATTATTACCCTATCACCTCAATGTAACTTTGAACCCAGTGTAAAACCACCATCATGGAATGATGCGTACAATTGTGAATATCATAGGTGTAAGGTCCATCGTACGAATAATTGTCAAGCCTTGAAGAATACTATTCAAGACTTAATAGAAAATGGCACCATCACAATAGAAGGAAATCAACAATCAAATGAAGACCACCAATCATTTCAAAACCCTTTTCCCAACTATCAAAAGGGTGAGTCTTTTGGAAAGAGTGTGAATCATATCGATGAACATATAATTAATTATATCTACATTGACGATGAGGGGGTCAATGTTATAAAAGTTAAGGAAAAAATTGAATATAGAGAATTTAACGTATCAAGGGCCCAAGCTAAATTTGTCTTAAAGGGTGCTTCTGTAAAACCCACTATGACCCTGCCTCAACATCAATACGATTTAATCAATCAACTTGGGAAAACTCTTACTCAAATTTCTATTTTAGAACTCTTGAAGATTTCCTCGACACATAAGGAAATTCACGACAAGGCCCTCATTGAAACAACTGTATCCACTGATTTGGATGTGGATCTATTTCAAACCATGGTAGGACACTTATCCTCACCCACATGCCTCTCATTTTCCAAAAAATATGACATTTCCATGACTCATCCCCGCAATTCATCGCTATACTTAGAAGTCATGATCCACAAGTTTCGTGTCCGACGTGTTCTAATAGATGGAGGTGCTGGTTTGAACATATGTACCATGAAATTAATTTGGACCTTAGGATTTTCTAAGGACTTTATTGATCCCAGAAGAAAGATTACTATTAAAGCCTATGATGATGAGGAAAGACCATCCAAGGGTTTAATCATCCTTCCAATCAAAGTGGGACCTGTTATCAAGAATACTTTCTGTCAAGTATTAGACCCTAATCTTGCATACAACATTTTGTTGGGTCGTCTTTGGATACACAAAATGAAAGCTATGTCATCCACATATCATCAATGTCTTAAGTTTCCTTATGACGAACAAGAGATCACAATACCAATGGATAATTCTCACATTCAAACTTGTGCCAACATAAAAGCTATTCAAGACACTTTGGTTCCCAACAATCGAGAAGCACCTACTAGTACTTCTCCAAAAGTTGATACACAAATCAGTTAGTTAACCAAAAGCTTTGACAAGAAAATATGGTTCAAGGATAATGGAGTAGGAGAATATTCTCTCTATCTAGCTAATCTCCCTACGTCACCTCAGTCACATGGACAACCTTCTATCACACAACATCAGATATATGTAGCATCAACATCAACACAAACACCAATGAAACCAATTACAATGTTTAATGGAGAATTTGTCTAAGAAAAATTCCCCATGGAAGACTCTGAGGAAAGAGAATTTCTAAAGTGGCTCTATAAAGATGAAGATGAAGATGAAATAGTTCTAAATATTAAACTACCAATGGATCAATATGGTAAAGGATATTTAATCATGTAAAAGATGGGTTATGATGGTAATAGTCCTATCAGAAAGAGATAAGGAGTAGTTGGGCCTATTCACCTTCCAGGGCTTGCTGCAAATGAAAAGACATGACTAGCATATGATACTAACTGAAAAGAAATGACATCTAAATAGTTGCATGATACTATCCTCACATTACAAGAAGGTTCTGATCTAAGGGAAGCTTGCTTGACAACAATTCAAAATTTCATGGATAATAACTCTGACATAGATTCTCAAGAATACGAATGGGACACAATCTGCAATGATGAGTTCTAGAGAGATAAAAGGGTTGATGTGATACACAAGTATACAACTACTCTAATCAAAGGTGAACGTTCAGGGACCCAACCACAAGAATCAAAACTATAACACAACTATGATTCTAGTGATACCAAGTCAGATTTAATCGAACAAGACTATCATGAGGACAATACCATTACTGATCTACCTCATACCTCGGAGCCTACAGACACCTCCATTATGACCATAACCATAGCCGATTTCATGTAGCTTAATGACTCATTACAGCTAATGCATTTTGATCTCATCGATTGGGATCTATCTGAACCTCTTGATATACCTATATTTCCAATTGACGAATCTATTGTGACCTTCCTTTCCACAGATGATGTAAATGATTGTTCCACTAGTGATTTTTGGCATAGAGTCTTTAATGAGGAGAGTGTCAAGTCTCCTAGCTGCAAAATTAAAAATCAAAAAGAAAGATCTAATGGTGAAAACCATAATCTAGTAGTGTTAGATAAAAAAAAGTGAAAACAACGAGCGTATCAAATGGTGAAAACCTTTTTAAGGCACCTGATGATGGGATATTTGACACTCTCCTGGAGCATTATCCTGAGCGATCACCTATCTTAACTGAGCCTACAAAAGTAGTTAATCTTGAAACTATAGAAAAAACAAGGATTCTACAGTTAGCTACATCAATGATAGATAAAGAAGTGATAGAGTTGATTGAATTTGTCAGAGCATATCAAGTCAACTTTTCCTAGTCTTATACAGACATGCCAGGTCTTGATCTTGATCTTATAATGCATCACTTGTCCATCAAATAAGGAGTTAAACCGGTGAAACAAAAAATCAAAAAGATGCATCCTCATGTTGCATTGTTGGTTAAAGAAGAACTCTGAAAACTCCTTGATGTGGGATTTATAAGATCAATTGACTATTCAGAATGGATCTCCAACATTGTTCCTGTATGCAATCCCAACAAAAGTGTTAAGAGTGTGCATGGATTTTAGAGATCTTAATAAGGCATGTCCTAAGGATGACTTCCCACTTCCAAGCATTGATACTACAGTTGATCTGATAGCTAGCCATTCCATGTATTCACTAATGGATGGTTTTCTAGTCACAACCAAATCAAGATTGCACTTGAAGACTAGGATAAAATAGCTTTCACATGTCCATGGGGGACTTACTGTTGGAATGTCATGCCTTTCAGTCTAAAGAACACTGGGGCTACTTACCAAAGAGCTATGACTACAAATTTTCATGACATGATGCACACACTCATCAAAGATTATGTAGATGACATATTGGAAAAGTCATACACAAGAGGACATCTTGAAGTGTTATCCAAAATCTTTGCAAGGTTGGAAAAGTTTGAAGTTCACCTCAACCCCAAGAAATGTCTTTTCAAAATCATGTCTGGAAAGCTCTTGGGATACATAGTTTCAGGAAAAGGAATTGAAGTAGATCCCACCAAGGTACAAGCAATCATGGAAATGTCGCCACCAAAGAATATTAGTCAGTTGAGATCATTATAGGGAGGACTCCAATCTATATGAAGGTTCATTGCCCAACTAGTGGATAAATTTCTACCTTTCACACATCTACTACATAAGAATGTTCCTTTCAAATGGATGATAAGTGTGAAATGGCCTTTCACCAATTCAAGTAGTATCTAATAAACCTGTGAGTTCGAGTACCACCAAATCCAAACAAACCTCTTATCTTATACATTGCTACGACAGAGACATCTTTGGGGGAATTGTTAGCACAAGAAGACCCTACAAGAATGGAACGTGCAATCTATTATATCATTCAAACATTAATAGGTCATGAACTCAACTATACTTTCATCGAGAAGGATTTCATAGCAGTAGTCTTTGCATCACAAAAGTTTTGACACTACATGTTAACTCATGCAAACAATCTTGTTGCAAAAATCGATCCACTCAAGTATCTATTAAGCAAAGCTACATTGATAGGAAGGCTTGCAAAATGGGTTATGATCTTAATTGAGTTTGATATCCATTATGTTGATCGCAAAGCAACCAAAGGACAAGTTATCGCTGATCAACTTATTAAGGCACCACTACAAGTAGAGCATCCCATCCACATGGAATTTCTGGATGCTGATGTCTTCACTGCATAATCCAAACAACCATGGTCATTATACTTTTATGGTTCTTTTACTCAACATGGATCGGAGGTAGGCATACTCTTTGTCACCCCTCAAGGAAATACCATTCCTCAGTCATATAGGCTAATGTTTCCATGCACTAACAAAATAGCTTAATATGAATCTTTAATCACTGGAATTAAGATAGCATTGGAATGGAGAATCACAGAATTACAATTCTATGGTGACTCATAGTTAGTCATTAATCAAATCAATGATGATTATCAGACCAAAAATGATAAACTATTGCCATATAAGAAGATGGTTGAGGATTTCAAGAAGTACTTCATAGATATCAAGTTCATATAGATTCCATGACTTGATAAGAAAGGAGCTGATGCCATGGCCACAATTGCATCATTGCTACAACTCCCAGAAAATTAGGCTCGCTATGAATTTCTGGTGGAACAGTAATTTGCACCTACCTATGACACATGTGAAAGTCAAATCATTTTTCACTTAGTAGGATCTGATTCACCTTGGTATGGAAATATTTATTCCTACCTAAAAGATGACATCTTACCACCTGAATTATCTCATAACCAAAAGCACAATTTTATTCACCAATCCTCTCACTATACTCTTATCGTTGACACCCTTTATCATCACGGTCTTGATGGTACTTTACTTTGATGTCTTGAATGTGATGAATCTAACAATGCTTAAGAATTTCATGGTGGCATTTCTGGTACTCATTCAATTGGATTGACCTTATCCAAAAATTGATTAGAATGGGTTACTATTGGCTGACTATGGAAAGGGAATCATTCATTTTTGTAAAGAAGCGTTGTAAATGTAAAATACATGGAAATCTCATTCACGCTCCTACATAGGAACTACAACCATTTACGTCGACTTGACCATTCTCTCAATGGGGGTTAAATCTAGTTGGAAAGATTCATCCTTCATCATCAAATGGACACAAGTTCATCATCACAGCAACAAAATACTTTACCAAGTGGATTGAGGCAATACCTCTCACTAAGGTTACTGATAAAAAAATATCATCTTTCATAGTCAACTATCTCATTTGCAGTATGGCATTCCCAAATCCATTATCAAAAATAATGGATGACCATTCAAGAATCAGGATGTTGATGAACTTTGTGAACAATTCCATATACAACTGATATATTCAACACCTTATCATCCACAAGGGAATGGCCAAGCAGAGGCCTCAAATAAAGCAATACTAAAAATCTTGAAGAAGATTGTGAATGATGCAGGGAAAGATTAGCACATTCAACTTAATCCTGCATTATGGGCCTACAGAACTAGCATTTGAATGCCAATGGGAGTAACACCGTTTGCTCTTGTCTATGGAGCAGGGGCTATACTTCTTCTATAAGTTGAGATTCACTCACTTAGAGTATCACTTAATGGACTCATAATAGATGATGAATACAAATTTTCTCGACTGCAAGAGCTAGAACTCCTTGATGAGAAGAGATAAAGAGAAACTAACCATTTAAAAGCATACCAACAAATTATGTCTCGTAGCTACAATTATAGATTCAATCCATGTACCTTTCAGGTCGGTGATCTTTTTTTGAAAGACAATCCATAGAATCAGCAAGATAGAGACAAGAAAGGAAAGTTTGAACCAAATTGGCTGGGTCCATATGTGGTCATAGCAATATATGGTTCAGAAGCATACAAGCTATCAATGCCAGAAGGGAACCTGTTTGATGAACCCATCAACAACATGCACTTGAAAAAGTATTATGTCTGAAATAGTTATTGTCAACCATAAAAAGTCTTGAAGAAATATAAAAACAATAGAAAAATTTGTAAAAATTCTTTAAAAAATTAACAAATATCAATATATATATATAAAAAAAAATCGACATAGGGAGAAAACTTGGCAATGGGCAGTCCATTGACAAGAAAATACAAAACAAAAAAATCAAAAAAATCATCATAGGGTGAAAACTTGGCAACAAGCAGTCTATTGACAAGAAAAATACAAAAACACCAAAAAGAAATCAGAAAAATGGAATAAAAACAAATAGTGAAAATCTGGCAAACATACGCTATTTGTAGCTCTCCATTTATTAGTTCATGTTCTACACTTAGCTTTTCATCCTTCATTTCATGCATCTTTTATCATCCTAGCATCATAATAGCATCATAATGTCAACATTTTCCTAGAGTGATAAACGTCTTACCATGGCTTGATCATTGTACATATCATTTTTAGCAAGTTATGTCGATACTGGGGGAAAAATGTTGGCAATACTAGGGGCAATCAACTTTCAAAATTTACCAAAACAGCTAGACAATGACATAGAATCCAATCACACAAAACAAACAATCAAATCCCATGAATAACTATCCAATCTTTGATCCATATCACAACAGTTTTCAACAAATTCATATCATGACACATATCTGGATGTTCTAAAATTTTAATAATGATTGGAATAGCAGTATTATATTTTGAACAATGGTTGTTTGATTTTCAATATCATCTCTCTGGAGCACACTCAATGATGTATTGAACTAGAGTGGCAAGGAAAGAGGATGATTTTTCTTTGTCTGTTGTCTTGAGGTTAACTATCAATTTGGTGCAAATATGTTGTGGGACATGATTTCTATGATATATCATTGATGAAAATTCCACATTTGCATCAAAAAGTGGTTAATCTTTTTCTGTTTATGCAAGAAATGCTTAGGCCATCTCGGTTCAATTATACCTCGATGCTTGTGTTCACTTGCTATATCAAAAACCATGAAAGTTGTACTCAGGTCATCATTGCTACTAATTTCCCCTCTGATGCTACAAGAAATATAACAAAAGGCTCAACAAATAATTGGTTTCATTTAGTTGCATTTCATTTAGATCAGTGTACATATCTGCATATTGGATTCACATTAGAGTTTTGAAAGGCTGAACAAAAACATCAATGACCGTCATGTCGCTTTGGACTATTTGTGGAGGACATTTAGACATTTGTTTCATCCATCGTTATCATTTCATCTAGGTCTTATACATATCATATAGTTAAGTATTTATCATTCATTCTCATATCGTGTAGGTCCTTTATCCTTTTATATCATTCATTTAATTCATTAGGTATTTTCATATCATTTTCATTTTCATATTAATCTATGGTTTGCATATCATTAACATCTTACTTATCATTTTCATATCCATTTCATTTTATTTTACATAGTTGCATACCATTTTATCATCTCTTTACCATTTCATTATCATCTTTTATCTTTGTGTCAACATCTATTTTCATTTCACTTATAATTTTTGTTACATTTTCATTATCTTTTGTTATCATTTTATCATTATTTTATCATTTTCATATTCTTACCATTCATTCATCATTTCATATTACATCATTATCATTTCTTATCATTTATTTTATCATTTCATATCATTTATTATTTATCAATCATTTCATATTCATTCATTTTATTATCATTATCATTTTCATATCATTAACATTTCATTATCATGTCATATTCATTTCATTTATCACATCATTATTATATTCATTATTCATCTCATTGCATCCTAATTTCCATACATTTATCATTTTCATATCATTTTACATAAACATCGCATCATTTCACATACATGCTACAAATTCATCTCATAAACATAAACATCCATTGTTCATCAAATCATCTATTTTCTTGCATTTGAAAATCCAAAAACAAATCTTCCATCCATACATTACATTTCTACATCATTTGCAAAGCATGCATTTTTATAACATTTCATATCATACATCAAATCATTTCACCATGTTGCATTCAAAAATTACAAAAACAAATGTTCCATGCATACATTACATTTCCACATCATTTTCATAAACATATCATCCACCTGCATGACATCATTAGTACACATCACAAATCATCATCATATCATAACTCATCCTGCATATCATGATCAATCATCAAATCATTTACATACATATCAAAATCCATATCACATCGTGAAGAAATAAATGCACATCCATATCATCATATGATGAAGGAAACACATCATCAAAACTCATAAAAAATAAATACAAATGTCCAAATCTCCAATGAAACTCAATACTCTAGAGAGATACATGAGATATGATAAAAAACAACACATACTCGGATACATCAATAATCTTGCATGATGGGCTCAAGGTTGGCTGGTGGACCCCCCTTATGGCATTGGTCTCGAAGATGATGGCCTACCACTCATCCCCGCATTAGGATCTCGTTGAGGCTTGGTAACCCCCATGCTCTCTGTAGCTGTGTGTGTGTCCTGCTTTTGGTCCTACTATGGGACCATGGGAAAGGCTCTCTATGCTAAGGAGGACACAGATCCTTGTATCAAACTTGGTAGTACTCAGACTCCCTATCCATCTCAAATCCCTATGCAATGGCCTCTCACAACGACATACTCTCCACGATACCCATGAGCCTTTGAGCAACACCCTCTACCTCTACTGCCCTCCATGTGAATGAATCCTTCTCTGCATCAACTAGGCTACTTATGGGTCTAGGGAAAGAGGATGTGCCTATGCCTGTGCATGTGCCTGTGACTGTGCCAGCTGTGTCTGTAGCTGTGCTACCAAACCCTGAGCCTGAGCCAACTGGCTCTACAACTGCACCTGTTTTCCCTACAGTGTCTTTACCTAGGCCTGTAGAGTACCTATCTGTCCCTATTGTGATGTGGAGGAAATCTTGATCACTGTCCTCCATCCAATACCAGTCCTCCGCCTCCGTATAATCTGAACACCACCCAAAAATTTGAACCTTGGTCTCACTGGTCTCTGCTCCCCACCACTGCCCTCTCCGTTGTCATCTCCATCACTATCATCTGAGCTCCCCTCGTCTTTACTCTCCTCATCCTCTCCCCCAACAGTTGCCTGCTCACCACCTACCACATCCTCCTGGCTGCGGTACCACCAAAATGGGTGTCGGCTCATCTAGACATGTATATCATGGAAACAGGTGGGTGTGATAATAAATGGAGTACTTCTCTGACATACTAGCATCCACAATATCTGGTCTTGGATCCCATACCTCCGGTTGTAGGGCCATATACTTTGTATACACGATCTGGCAAGAAATCTAGGGACCCTATCTAGGCTTATCCTTGCACCATCCATAGTGCGCAACACCCTGTGGCATACCCTGTGTAAAACAAAACTATCTCTGTACTCGTAGGGAAAAAAATCTCTCTATGATGAATGGTGTGTGACCTAATAGAAATAGAGGTATACCTACAAATGGAATCTCTAGGTGATCTGTATCCCACACATCACAATCAATATATGACCTCCATATCACTGTATCCATGTCATCAAATGTTCATCTTTAATACTCCACCTTTCCCAGCTTGGGTTGGACAAGTGCAAATTAATAAGCATATGCATATGGCCTTCCTGGTGGCCTAGCCATTGGACATAGCAGTCTAGTAATAGCAATATGCTCCCATGCCCAGATATGGAGCAGAGTAACTCTGCATGACAAACTCGATGATCCCCTATACACAACTTGGTGTAAGTCATGATATAAGTGGGCTAGCATTCAACTCCCCCAGGCATATCTTCATGGCTGACCTAGCATCTGCTCAATAATCCTCCCCCATCAAATTGATAGCCCCTTTGACTGGTGATCTGGACAAAGGAAGCCTCCAATGAAAACACCCAGCACTGCAGGTAAGGCCAGATAACCTCTGAAGTCTGCCCACGACACCGAGTACCCTGCTATATGTGCATCACCATACACCCTCCTCAATGCATCTGTGCCACCCAACTCCTTGTGATCATAGAACACAAGGGAACCTACCACCGAAATCCCCAAAATACTATACATATCCTCTGGGGTCACTGTCAACTCACTAGTCAAAAAATGAAACATGTTATGCTCAGATTGCCATCTCTCTACTACTATAGTCAATAGTCCCCTATTGACCTGAATAGGAGGCATCGCCAACAAAGATCCCAACCCACAACTCACTATAAACTGCACATTGGTAGGAGTCAAATCCTAAATCCTATCCCAACCCATGGGGAAACACTCTCTAATCTGGAGGTTTTTGAACACCTCCTATTTTTGGTCATCACAAGGACAATCAATCATACTCATATCATCAATTCATATCAAAGCAATCTATCTACCTCAATCAAATTCATATCAAACTATCCATATCATTCAAATGCCACATCTTAGATTCATATCAAAAGACCCATATCAATGAACTCATATTAGGCCATTAATGCAAAAATCTATTTCTCTACACATGAAATAAATCTACTTTATCATTGTTTACTATTTATTTTCTATCGCAGTAAGAAAATTTATCAACAAACACAATCATCATCCTATTTGTACTTCAATCATGAATGCAAATTTGTCTTCACTAAAATCAATCTACCATTTTTTTCTATTGCTGAAAGCAAATTTATCAAAATTCATATCAATCATCTACTCTTTGTTTCTCATTTTTTTTGGAAACAAAGTTCTCAGTTATCTACTCTTTGTTTTCTATTTCGAGAAGAAAAGTTATCAATTTATCAAACATGATGACATGACAATTTCACTATCTATTGACTAAGGAAGCAATAATTCATCATCATTTTTATCAAATCAGCATTCTGTCTAAATTTCCTAAATGTGCTACTTTGTGGCCTAAAAACTCTAAAACCCTAAATACACTATAATTTTCCCTAGCTACGCTATAACTCCATATGCACCACTCTATGCCTTGAAAGCGCTCAAACATTTCCTAAAAGCACTATTTCCCCAGAGCACCACTTCACCTCTCAAATGCACCACTTCTCCACTCAAATGTGCTAAAACCCTATAAGCGCTAATATGCTACCTAAATGTGCTAAAGTACTAAATTCAAACATATCCACCTAGATGCGCTACTTCATTTATCGCATGCGCTAAACTGTGGGTAACCTAAAAGTGCCATTTTATAACCTATATGCACTAAAAGAAAACTCGAAAGTGCTATTCTATTCCCTAAAGGCACTACAAGGGAAAGTTTAACCCTAAAACCACATAAACTCATGTAAAAATTGACTAAAAACAAAAAATTTCAACATAAAAAGGTTTGAATTGACTCACCAGTGGTCTGTATGCTACTAGTCGCTGATATCAGCGGGACCGCTTGAATCTGTGTCGATGATACAGGATCTCCATCGCTCTATGTTGCTATCAGAGCAAAAGGTTCCTCACAAGTCAAAAAGTGCAAATGACTTTTCTTTTTACCTTTTTACCTTTTAAGAGTCAAACCAAGTGGGTTTTTGGTGGCATATCTTTTTAACTGGGGCATTTTCTTTTCATCATTTATCGAGAGCTAAATCACTACTTCCCTTTCATCATCCACATTTTATCATCCAATCAACATTTTCTCATCATCAGTGATTTACCTCCTGAGGGGGCATCATCAATATCAGAAACATATTAGAGTCAGATCAAGGGCAACATCAAACACAATAAATTTTGAAAGCAAGAATATTTTCTTTGAAGCAATGTGTTTCACACATCACTTGAAAGAGGGGCAAAATGTATATGCATAAAATTGGTCATGTCTGATTAATCCTGGCATTTAATTAAATATTTATTATTTAATTAATTTCTCTAAAGTCCTCTACATATGATTAAATTTAATTAAATTAATTATATTGTTCATTCAATTTATTCTTCTGTCATGATTAAATAAATCAACCTTTATTTAATTATTTCACATTCATATGTCAACTTAATTAATTAAATGAATACACTTCATTTATTTTAATTAATTATCACTTTTTGAATTTAATTAAGTCTTTTTTATTTAATTAAATTTAAATATTTCTTTTCAAAATCTTTCTTCTTATTAATTAAATATTTTATTTAATTATGAAATCCTCCATTATTCTTCAAATCTAGGGTAAATATTATGTTTTAAAAAAATCTCCATGTCACCCATAAATGAATAATTGAATTTAATAATTTATTATTTATCTTCTTCAAAATATTTCCAAAATCTTGCAAAAAGATGATTTTTACAATTCATCTTTATCATCTCATCTTATCTCTTTTTCAAAAAGAAAACAAAGCTTGTTTTATGTTTTCTTCTATTTTTCTCTCCAGTCTTATTCATCTTTAACCGTTCCATCTTCTAGGAATTTTCACAGTCATTGATTAGATCAACCAATCACAATCTTTCGAAAACTCTATAAATAGCATTGCAAATCTAAGCAATGGTTACCACACACACAACAAATGAATTAGAGATTACTTGCATTTTTAGCATTATAGCATTTTAACATCTCAACATCATCATTATTAGCTTTAGTATTCATAGCATTATCACAATCTTTCATTTTATCAATCATGTTTAGCATTAGAATAATCACATCTTAGCATAGTATTGTATGCATTCATATTTAATCTCGTTCTCTAGGAAGATTATTTGTTGAGCCTAGCATGCAAATCTGAGAGCCATCTAGAATCTACAAAAACACTGGAGATATAGGGCAATAGAATGACATTGAAGACAAAAGAGAGAGTTTGCATTTATTTTCATTTAAATTCTATTTTTCATATAATGTTCTATGGGTGTGTTTGATTTATTTATTTTTAATCTACATTTATCACACTCAAAAATTGACCACACACCAAGATATCTTTCACAACTGCATGTGGTACATATGCAATTACTTTGGCTCCAACTAAATATGGTCAGAAAGTTTTTGTTTCTTTGACCAATCCATAAGCTTGTTTCTCCATAATATCATACTTTAACTCTAACCCTTGCAGTGATTTGCTAAAGAAGGATATAGGTTGCTCATACCCTTCATCATTCTTTTGTAACATAACAAATAATATGGTATGGAATGAGCAAAATGAAAATATTTGGAAAGATTTGGAAAAATCAAGAGATTTTAGAATAGGGGCTTCTTTGATGGCTTTTTTGATGGATATAAAAGCTTGCAGGGCTTCTGCAGTCCAACATATTTTTTCTCCCTTCAAAATTTTGGATATAGGTTTAATAATCTTGGAAAATTTTGACACAAATCTCCTAAAAAATTTAATTTGTCCAAAAAATGATTGAATGGCTTTGACAGATTTGGGAATGGGGATATTTTCTATGGCTTCTACTCTTTTAGGGTCTATTCTAATTCCTTCTTTTGATACAATATGCCCCAAAAGCTTACCCTTTGTGGTAGAAAAGTAACATTTCTTAGGATTGACACTAATACCATATTCCAAAGCCTTGATGAATATTTTTTCCAAGTGTTCCACATGGTCTTTTTCCCTTTTGGAATAAGTAGTGAGGTCATCCCGATACACTACCATAATAGCATTGATCAAATCTACAAATTCCACATCCATGGCCCTTTGGAAAATTTCCCTTGCATTTTTGAGACCGAATGGCATTCTCACATAGACATATATCCCCCATGGTGTAGTAAAATTTTTCTTCTATTTCTCAAACTCTTTAACTTTGACCTGATTATACCCAGAAAATACATCCATCATTGACAACAACTCACATCATGTTACTTTGTGCAATATGGCTTCCATGTTTGGGAGCGGGTAATTATGTTTAAGGGAGACAACATTTAAATTTCTTAAGTATACACATAGTCTAATATCCCTATTTTTCTTTCTTAATAGGACCAAGTTTGAGACCTAGTTTGAATTTCTAATGGTCTCGATAATACCTCCTTCCCTAAGTTTTTCCAATTCCTCTTGAATTTTAGGATCCAAAGTTGGATTGATGGATCTTTGTTTTTTGTCTGAATGGTTTTGCACCTAGCTTTAATGGAATATCATGTTGGAAAATATCCTCTTTGTATGCTTTAAGATCCTCATAAGACCAAGTGAAGACATGCTTGTATTTTTTCAACAATGCAATCAACATTTTCCTAATTGTTGGACTTATCTTCTTTCCAATGTAAACTCTTTTTGGTGCTAAATCAGTCCCTAGATTGATTTATTCAACTTCTTCTCTCTTTGTTGGTGTATGCTTCATGGGAGAATGATCATTGCCATCAAATACCCTTTCTAGTGGTGCAAGTCCTTTGGGAAGTTTGTTGGTTTTAAGATGCAAAACTTCTTTTCCAAATACAGTCTATTTTCCATCTATTTCCTCAACAAATGCATTAAAGTCTATCTCCCAAGCTTCATACTGATCTATGCAATGAAGAAAATTTATGAGATCAGTGTCATCATTGAAAAATTTCCAACTATAGATATTATCAAGGATAACAGGCCTTGTTTTGAATTCAACTTGAGAAAATCCAACCAAGGTGATATCATCTCTTTTTAGGGCTACAATAGCTAGAAAATATGCCATCAAGTTCTTGGACCTGTCTATCCATTCAATGGGAAACTCATCAAATAATTCAACTGTATCCCACACAACATTTCTATATTGTTTTAACCTTTTATTTTTTGCAACATATTTTGACGTGACTTGTGAAATGATTAACTCAGAGTCTCCAAGAACAGTTAGCAACTTGATTTTGTGTTTGACAGACATACTGAAACCAATTAGCAAAGCTTCATATTCTTATATTATTTGTACACTCAAAGGTCAGCAAGAATGAATATTTGAATTTGATACCTTTAGGTGAAATAAAAACTACCCTGACTCCATTTCCTTCCTAACTACATGCTCCATCAAAATACATTTTCCATACACTGTGTTGATCCTTAGAAACATTCTTATCAATTGGATCAGTATTCACTAATTTAGGCTGGGAAGGTTCTATCCTAAAACTCCCTAAATCCACATCACAAAAGCAATTTAGCTATTCTTGAGAAACATAATCCATAATTTGATTCATCCTTGGCTCTCTATATAACTTGACATCATCACCATTTATGGGTATTGTGGCATATGATAAGTCAAATTGTACATTTCCTCCAGCTATTGTAGTCCATTTCCTCGACAAGAGCATTCCAAAATGAGGAGGTATATCAATCACAGTTATGTTTATATTATAAGTTGCTTGTGCATAAGAAACCAACTTCACCTCTACATATTTTATTATTCCTACCACTAGAACATGTCTGCTATCCATATCGTAATATTTTCCACTAGTAATGTCTACCCACATGCGAAGTTGTTTTATGACCCGAACTGGCATAATGTTGATAGCAGCACCTAAATCTGTCATACAATTCCTTACTAACTTGTTAGTGGTCTCTTTGCTATTAGTTTTTGTGCTTTTACTATTCCCATTAGATATTAGATGGATAAAACTATCCCTATATTCTTTTATTTTCATCATTTCAAGTAATGGCATGAACATCTTTACCTGGGATAAAGCTTGTGTGAAATCAAAAGAGGCACTTTCTATTTTGATCGTCCTCTTTTGCTCAAGTGAATCTCATTTTCTCCCCTCCTTTTCTTTTTTACTTGTTTTATCAAAATTTTGCTTATCTTAATGAAATTCTTTGTTTCCTTCCTTATGAACATGATTTTGTTCATCCTTATCAAGATACTTATTTTTTCCATTTTTCAGTGCTCCCTATGTTTTATCTTTCACAAATATTCCTCTTGGAACACCTTCATCTTCATTTATTGTTCTATTCCTTAATCGATATTTGATTTTTTCCCATTCCACTACAACAATGGTTAATTTCTTAATATCTTCCTTAGTTTTTCTTCTTACATTGGATTTACTTGACTAAGATGGTGCACAAGAAGAATATTGCTCATTTTCACTTTCTTCATAATCAAAAAACACTTGTTCTGCCATATGAACATTATATCTTTGGTTATCAACATCATACTCGTAGCCTTCTTCTTCTGAAGATGAATATCCCTACTCAATAGGATGGGGGGTATGGGAGGTTAAGTAGATTGTATGATCCTATTCATCATTTTCTACTAGTATCTCCTCTTCTTGTATTGATTGAGAAACAATATAGTGATTAGGGGAATGTGGCAAGTTGCAAATTTGACACTAGGGATTATTGTTAACCATGTATTCTCCTCTCTTATTTAAAGGGTCAGGATTTTCCTTATTTTTATGCTTGTCAATTATGGGCCTTCCATCCTTCCAATTTGTGTTGTATGGAATATCATGTAGCTTTGGTCTTTCATTCCTATATGTGCTTTCTTGTCTATTTTGAGCATTGTTAAAATTTTGGGGAACCCTGAGACTATCTCTTTTACCAGTCATCCCCACAATCTTTCTATTGTTTTCAATAGTCAACGCTATTTTTTGTGCTTTAGCTAGATTTTTGGGGCACCTATTTATAAGCTCATGTATTGTATTTGGATCAAATGCTTTTAGATAAATACTTAATGTTGCAGAGTCTGCCAATTTGGACCCAAGTGATATCTTATTATGCAATTTGGAGAACCTCTGGTTGAAGTAAAAAACTAACTCATTTTGATGTTTCTGGATACTTATCAATTCATGCAAGGAAAACTTTGGTGCACACTAATTCCCATACTATTCAAGGAACTGATCATAAAACTCTTGAATGGAAGAAATAGAAGTTGTTGGTAAACTGTTAAACCAATCTCTAGCTTCTTCAATTAATGACATCATAACTATCCTCATCTGTACATGTTCATACCGCATATCCAAATCTTGAATAAAAGAATTAAAATTCCTTAAGTGTTCCTCAGCTATTAATGCACTACTTCATGTAAATTTTGGGACAAGACCTCTCCAACTGCGATCCATAGGGTAAGGATATATTTGGAATCTTGCTAAATCAAAATGTCTTATCATAGTTGTGTAGTGCTGAGGAGGTGGGTTTTGAGGATGTTGATATTGATATGATGGATTATTGTATTGTACATGGGGTGGTGGCATATATTATTGGCCAGGGGGTGGCTGAGCATTTGGGTGTTGTGATGGATTTGTAGGTGGAGCATTAGATGATTTGTATTGATTCCCTGATGGATTTTGCAGTGCTTTTGGTGGATTTGAAGGTCCTGCATTATTATTCCCTTGCATATGAGGTGGTATATATTTAGGGAGGTTAGTTATCTAAGCATCAAATTGGGCTCTTTGTAGCTTCAAATCTGGGAGTTCTTTTATCACTTGGAGCTTCTGTTCATATTCTACTTTCTTTCTTTCCATTTCTTGTCTTTCATATTCCAACTGTGCAATTAATTCTTCCTGAATCCTAAATTCATAATTTTCTTTAGGGGATACATTATCAACAAGCTCATTCTGATTCCCTTCCATTCCATGATCATATTCATGTTGTCTCTTGATTCTTTCAGCCTCAAGTCCAGTCCTGAATTCTTCCTCTTTCTAAGGATCTAGCTGATAGAAAGGATTCCTTTTCTCTTCAGGAGTGTGAGGTTCTCTAGCTCAGCTATTTTCATTTTATAATGTATCATAGCAATTATACATCTCAAAGTGTGGTTTTGATGTTTTATCCTTATTTATAATGCACATTTCATCATACACCTTCTTACCTTTATCTTTCTTATGTGCCCACTTACTATTGTGACTAGGACTAACCTTATACAGGGACTTTCTACCATGCATGTTGTGAACTATTGTGAAGGCTTGAACTCTAGGTATTGTTCTTTATGATGTGTACTTTATTTTATCAGTATCAATGAACTTATTCTTTTAGAGTCACCACTCAATTTTAGAGAAGTGAGAAAATTTTATAATTACTTTTTCCCAGTGGAGTCATATGTAAGGTTTTGACTCTATGATGAAGGCCTAGATTGAGATTTGATTCCCCAGCAGAGTCGCCAATATGTTAGTTCTCAAAAATGCTAGTTAAAAACCATAAGAGGTTTCCAAGCTCTTGATACGTTTTTGGCTACCGAACAAGACCAATTAATGCAATTGAATCTTCTTCTCTTTAGGATCTGCCAAACCTAGGTAGGTGCACCTATGCAAATGAGGTAGAATTAAACTACTCATTTCTTGTTTGAGCAATCTATCCACAATGGAAATTGGAAGTGGAGAGATTCAAACCTAATTTGGTATAAATTGTATAAGAAATATCAACGTGAAATTTATGAATATGTTCAGTTAACAAATGCAAGGTTTTTGAAAATAGATTGGATACAGCTAGATGATGAAATGGATAAGACTAGTGCCTTGTTGGGTAGATGGAGTCAAATGAAGATATAGAATATGTGACCTGTATTGGCAATAACTAGAGCTATTTTGCATACTAATATTGGTTTATAACTTGTATAAATGTGCAGGTGAATGAATGACAAAATCTACTTATGGATCCAACTGACACAACCAGGTTACTTATAATTTATCAGAAGTCTTTTATCTTTACTTGAAAGAACCAATTGAATAAATTATGTAAGAACAAAGATAACAATGAATTTGAGATAGATTGACAATCCTAATTATATGGTTTACCTTATTGATCCAAATAACACTCCCAGATTACTGGGATTAACTACAAGGATTTTAATTCCTTTGGGGAAACCAATTAATCACATCACACAAGCACGACAAATGTGCATTTACAAATTGAATATATACTTGATATATCAATTTATATAATGAAGAAGCATTAAAATGGAGACAACCAGATAATTGAATAATTCCAACAAGCAATTGATATCAAGATTACGTCACAAAATCAGATATATTTCATTGAATTCTTCAAAATTTTATACATGCATCATGGTATTTTGAAATGTAAGCATTGCATTTATCCCTATTCGCCTATTACTTTCTCCTATCTCTAATCTAAATGATTTCTTTTGGTCTTGGTCTCTCTTATTTATATGAGAGGCAACAAGCTTCGAACCAAATATTTTTCTTGCCACTTATTAATTATCAGATCACTCGGCCATTTGAAATTTTGTACAGCTGCAAAATTTGAAAGGTGACCTTTCCATCTATTATCCAGGAAATTTCTTATATCCACCACAAACCTTGTGTATCCACTATCCACTATGACAATCCCATCAAGTAAAGTATGGAATTTGTCAAGATTGATCTCCCCATCATCCTTTATATGTGTCAAGCATTTAGGAATCATTTGATCAAATTATTCTCTCTAGATTTGAGGGGATAACTAACCCTCATGAACCTCTACAATTCTTCTTGTATATTAGATCCAATGGCCAAATCTTCAATTATTGTCAAATCAGGAAAAAATATTCCTTTCCTCTAATTCCTCATCAAATCATGTTCCATCCAAAGCATCTGCCACATGAATTCTAGAAAACATACCCTTGCAGGTACAAACTTGGGCAATATATGTGGTGCTTGGTTGCATCTATATAATATGATAATAGTGTGTTGTGGAATAAAGAACCAATCAACATAATTATGGTTACAACCCTAGTTTGGACTATACTGTACAGGCCTCATTAGTTTCATCAATGATTCAGGTAACCTTGGTGTTGGGTAACCAAGGGAAGCTATCAATCTGACAACAAATTCATCTCAAAACACAACAAAATCACATTTTGTACATCTGATATCCCAAATGTAACACCAATTATTCATAGGGAGTCTTACTCCATTATGTTGTGTACACAACTTCATTCTAGTACAAGACTAAATGACACATCATAGAATATTTCCTAAAGGAAATGGGAACCTTAGTCTCTTTAACTTGTAGCAAACCCTCATGTATTTGTTCCTCAATTGAAGATGCAACATCAAACTCTACATTTGACTTAGACCACTGAATTATCATGGCCATTCTCATCAATCCCATTGACATATGCTCCTTTGCATCTATCCCCAAGACTTGACATAATGCATGATAAGTATTTTTGAAATAAACCTAAAATTTTGAAACTTTGAAAGGCTCCATTTTAGAGGAAGGGATGGGGAGTATTCTTTTATTATCACCCCTTTTCATATGTAAGGGGATCTCATCACTTCGGTATGTTCTTCTCAACCTCTTATACTCTTGCTCTAGTTTCACTAGATTTACCATTGTTACAACTTGTTTATTCAGGTTAAAACACTTGATAATAGCATCTCTTGTGACATCAACTAAGCACCCACCATTTGGAAGCCTAACAATTTTTGTTGGGGCATGGTAGCTATGGGAAAGAGATTTAATTAGCTCAATATCAATGAAAACATTGGGAACAATCAGTTTGACCAAATCTAGGGTACACGGGTTTGATGTTAGAACCTTGTCTTTCCTATTTCGATAGAAGTACCAATAAAGGTTCCAACTTGACTAAGCAATAATGAAGTCTTTACATCCTTGAGCTAGATCTCTAAAAACATTTTTAGGTACCTTGTCTACTGAACTAGGAAGCAAGGAAAGCAATGGGGACTGGAAGGAGGGTTTACTAGTTTTGGCTTCATCCCTTTTAACTCCTACTTCATCCTTCATTGGTGCCATTTTATGAAATTCATAGAGAGTGATGAGCAATGCTTACCTAGTGATATAATTTTCCTTGAAGAATTTCTTTTAATCTTGCACTTTGAGCTCATCTGTAACTTGATTTCATCTATAATGAATGGAAAATATCAACTTATTTTGTGTATTTTAACACCAAGATGTATTTAATCCTGACTCCTAAATTCGCATAACTCAAATCTTTGTATCAAACTCAATTTTGTATTTCGATGTCGATTGATGTGATTGGTGTGCTTTAAATGACCCAATGGTTGATTTACCACACTACCTCATGTCATTTTTCACTCCCCTGTGGTACTGCATTGTCTCCTTAGTATATGTATTCAATATACTGCTCTACCTGGGATCACTTTTTTCTCTCTTGCAGTATCACAGTGTCTTCTTAGTACTCCTCTTTAGAGTACTGCTCTACCACAGACTATGTCTTGAGCCCACAAGGAATAGCGGTAAAGGGTGAAGGATACAGTCTATAGTAGTGGCTCGTTTTACCATCATACCAAGAGCTACTTGGTAATGAGCTGTAGTAGAGAGGTATGATGTGAAGGTTATGAGGGGTGGACAATATGGTAGACATATCCTAGTAAAGGGAAAATTTGACATTATGAATGGCGATAATGTGAATTGTTATGAAAATGATATTGGAAATTTTAGATTTTAATTGATACATTCCTTAGAATTTTTATGAAAATTGTGGTTCCAACAAGATTCATGTTGCTTGTCAATGGTCATTGCCTCAGATTGTATCACAATCCAACTTACAAAGAGGAGGTCCTGTAGCAATTCACTCAACATGCAACACCCGAGCTTCCTGTAGCTGAGGGAAGTGGACCTAGTGTCCCTCCTTCTGGCTAATTAAGGTAAATAACTTGTAATAATAAATACTTCCACTTTTGTGGGAGTCCACTTCTTCACCCATCCACCCATCCGCCCATCCATCTCCACCTTTCACTCTCATCTAGGTATGTGCACATTAATTGCTATATCTTAATTGTCTTTAGTGCATTCATTTAATTGCTTTGAATTAATATGGACGTTCACCATAGTATATCATTATTCCTTATCCCTGTTAAATCATCATTACCACCTTGCATGTGAGGAAACATGCTCAAATTTAGGTTGGGGGGGGGAAGATGTGAATACTTTTCCCACATGTCAATCCATGCTAATCTATGTCAACAAAGTTTAAATCAAGCTAATTTGAATTCTGAGTGAGATGACAGCTAATATGTGTGAGGTGACACCGACTACCACCACCATTTTTTTCTCCATTATAACCTTCCTTCATTACTCCTTTACTTCCATTATTGATCTTGTCATAATCTTAAGTTTCCAAAAGGTAAAACAAAAAGAAAAAAAACGTAAAACAAAAAGAAAAAAGGTAAAACAAAAGGGGAAAATTTAGACAACATTGGCATTGGAAATTTGGTAGTGTTGCAAGAAGGGAAAATTTTTAGAGTGATTGTTTGATTGCAGGAAATTAAACAATGGGAGGTGGGTTAATCAGGAATGAACCCATGGTTCATGACGTATTAGTGCAGGATGCACTTTCATAGGTCAAATTCAGAAACTGCAGCTAGTTAGACTACTTCCTGAAGCTTAATGGTTTTGATGAAAATGTTACATTGGAATTTTCCCATACATTGTCTGAAGGAAAAGCCACGGTAAAAGGGCTGGAGGTCATGGTGACTAAAGAAAGAATTATAGAAGTTATAGGGTTTCCTGCCAATAGTGAAAATTACCCTATTTCAAGAGATGTCGGGTCAACTAGGGCTGAATTTATAGAACGTGGTGACCCTCCATTGAGAGTGGACAAACAATGTGCAACGAGAACCTCTTTTCCTAAGCCATGGAAGAAAATAGCTATTTATGTTATAAAATATATCACCTATGAAGGTCGATAGTTGAATCTACATTTTGTGCACTTAAAAATCTTGGATCACATGAGGCACAAGAGGAGGAAGAATGTGTCGAATGTGCTATACCACCTTCTTTCAACCATGGAAGTGAAGACTCAAAAAGGTAGGGACAATTGTGTTTCCCACCATTCTTTGATCAAATTGTTATTTGAGAAGTCTCTACATTATGTGTCTAAGATGACTTGGGAATAATTCATAACTATTGATCAAATTAGACCAGAGCATTTGCAACCTAGGGTTTTACCTCAATCTCATAGGTCTATTAGGAGATTGAGAATATTTG
Source organism: Sequoia sempervirens (assembly GCA_007258455.2). Classification (NCBI taxonomy): domain Eukaryota; kingdom Viridiplantae; phylum Streptophyta; class Pinopsida; order Cupressales; family Cupressaceae; genus Sequoia; species Sequoia sempervirens. The sequence goes on along the minus strand of VDFB02105785.1, from coordinate 189,659,570 downwards.
AAGCCACTCTTGGTGCTTCAACCTCTGGTGCAGGCCCTAGTGTAAACCCTCCTGCAGTAGAACAAACCATAGAGATTAGCTCTTTTGAGACAGAGCACTCATACAAAGAAAGTTCGTCTCCATATTCTAGTGATGATGTTCCTCTTGACATCCTAATGAGAACTAGGGAACAAAAGAGAGAAGAATAAATAAGAAAAGGAAAAGCTAAAAAGAAGCTGGCAGAAAAAGAAGTACCAAGCTCTAAGAAGTAGAAGGCTGACACTATTCATCCCACAGCCAAAGGAAAATGTGAAAGCCCTCCTAGAAAATCAAGACCAGTCAGGCCAGCCTTCCATATGCCTCCGTAGGAAATCCCTAAGCCTATAGAAACATCACAAGGGGACATAGAAGCTCCAATGGGGCAGGTGAATGTCAAGGAAGAGTACATATTTGAGAAAGCAACAAACATAACACTAGATGATCTTGATGATATTGCAGAACAAGTTAAGAATCAAGTGTATGAGGAAAATCAAGATTTATTGTAGCATGAGCAAGAATGGGAACAAGAGCCCCTACAACCAAAATTGGGAGAACAATTAGTACCCCTATAGCCGAAATTGACTAAACAACCTGAATCCTTGCAACTGGTACTATATGAAGAGCAAGCATCAGTGCAGGGAAATTTTTTGGTAGGAATACATAAACCCCTTGATTTTACTGTACACACACCAATTTTGAATGTATAGAAAGATATGCAAAGAAGGGAAGAAGAATGGAAGGAGGAGAAAAACAAGCTAAAGAAGGAAATTCAAAAAAGATGAGGATATTGAAGACAAGGATGCAAAAATTGCTACCTCAAATATTAGAATTCATGACCCCTCCAAGGGTCTATGCTCTGCATTTGAAGGAGAAATATCTTTCTTCTAAGTTGGAAATATTGTCTCATGTTTTAACCCTTCCATTGAGACTCCTATTGATTTTTCAATGCTTATCGAATTGCTTCCCTCGAGATGAATATTTTGTTGTGTAAATTATATTTGCATAATTATGCTATGACTCAAGACGATGATTGGAATCCACTCTTGTTGGACATTTATGTCCTAGGTACAAAATGAGATCAATTGGGGACAGCAATATGTGGCTTATAGGAAAATGGAATCCAACATCCCTCTTCCCATTAAGGTTGAATCAAAAAACCCAAGGGACATTTATAGGGATTGGCACATAATTCTTTTCAGACCTAGCCATGGTAATAGGATCATTCCTTGGATAGAAGTAGTTTATAATGAATATGAGGTGGTGGTAAAAGCAAAAGAGGAAACTATGAAGAGATACCTGTCACGAAGATGGAACCGCCTAACTGATGAGCTAAAACAAGCTGAGCCCCACTCTATACAAAACTATGATGCAACACTTAAAAAAATTGACAGATATATACAGATTGGAAGGACAAAGGGATGATTTTGGTTTCCACTAACTTTTTAGCCACCCATCTTGATGTGGCTCATGCCAAATTTCATATATTACCACTATGATATTGTTGTTGAGAGACAAAGATGGAATAGATTGGACAAACAACAAGGGTTCTATTGGCATCCTGATTCACACACAACAAGCACTGATGTAGGATAGTTGGTGGTTGCAAATTTTAGGGCATTGACTAAGTAGAAGATCAACCCTTCCCCTATTGGAGGACCAGAAAAACCTTAGGCTCGGTGAGTTTTGAGTCTAGTTTATGGGTTAATTTTGGTAGAATTTATGATCTATTTGCTAAAGTTGTTATGGAACTTGATGTTTGAATGCTGATATTTCCTCAAAACCATAGACATTGGGCCTAATTTTATTTATGCAAATCTTTAATGACATGGACATGTTATATGGACTATCTGTGTTGATTCTACATGTGGATTAATGAATGTTCTTTAAGATAGTTATAGATATGCAATTATTGTGTGTACTAATATTGCCATGTAGATATGATTAGAGGCCACTAAATTGAGAAGATTTTTCTAGTTGGTCATTCACCATAACAATTAACAAAGTGGTCATGCAAAGGTCAATGAAGGGAAGAATATTGACAACGGGAGATTCGTCATGCAAATCAAGTTGTAACCACCTTGTAAGTGGTCTTTATTGTTGTTGAGAAAATATAGGTATTACTGTCGTGCAAAATCTGTGCTAAGGAAACATGTCCAACCAGATTATGTGCATGCATAACCACCTCTCCACTTTCTTTGATTTCCCTAAAGTGGTGTCCTCCTAATCTATTGGAGTTGACCACCTTCCTAGGTGATTTGTTAGTATCTTCTTTTCCTATAAATAAGACTCATATGCTCCTTCTCAGAAGGTTACCCAATCTGGTGTACTTGCATTCTTAGTTTTCAGTAATATAGTTACATTGCTCTATTGTACTCATGTTTTCCGATGAATAAAATGAAGTTATAAGTCTGTGCATATGAGTTTAAATTATTTTTAGAGGATACTCATCCAAGGGGGCCCACTTGGTGAGAATTTCATCTTTTAGTTTAGTTTAGTTATTACTTTCTATTTAGTAATTAGTTAAGAATCTAGCACTGACTATTCCTACTGCCACTAGAATTCCATTTTATGATTATTCCTATAGCCAAACTAGACAAAGTATTTTCATGTTTGTTTGCTCAAATTTTCATTTCTATCATGCATTTCAGCTTAGTATAGTTATTGGTTGATGTTCAACATTTATGTTATTCCTTTCCATGCAATTTAATTTTAGCATTGTGTCTTTCTTATCTATAAAATGAAAATGAATACTTGGGATCCTTAGTGCACATACTGTGCTGACCCATTTCAAGTTCACGTCACTGGGTTGACAAGTTAAATGAACCTTCATGATGATTGAAATGGATTATTAGTTTAGATGTCCAATCTCTGAATCACAGTTGTAAGGGCTTAGTTGTTAAATCATTGTCATAGGCCAACAGTCAACATGGAAGAGATGTATATTTCAATGTCTTGTGTCATCCCTAAAAGGAATACAAAATACAAATTAAAAAGGAAAAAAAATGCTTACAACATAGAGAAGAATGTAGATACATATAGATGAATGTAACAAAGATCAAGAGATAGATCAAATAGCATAGTACAAGGGATCACATTACACACACACAATCACAAATAGAACATGCAAAGAAACAAAGTGACAAGACTAGTAAGGCACATGTGAGTCAACCTATAGCAAGTTTTTTGCATTCCAATCTTGTTCATCATATGTGAAGGTGGAAAAATAGCAAAAGGGACAACTATTACATGGCAAGGATAAAAAGGGCATACTTTAAGGGACTATTTCTATGATATCAAACTTCTTCAATATTAATTTTAAAGCATGACATTCATCAGTACTATGTCCAAGAACTCTATTGTATCAACAATGAGACATGTTTATGTTTTTAGGATTTGGATTTGTATTTTATCTAATGGGTGGTAATGTTATGAGTCCTTGAAGTTTAGAAGTATGTGTAAGGTTCTTTTAGTTTTCGACATGGGATGTGAAAATTTGAGTTTCTCATATTTTTAAGGCTTTTGTTTCTTGCTATATTCACCAACTTGTTGAGGTAGAGTTGAGGATGAGGACCTAGGATGACCCTATGATCCTTATGAGACATTGATTGTTCCTTAAGAAGGAGGACACTTATGTTGGGAGAAAAATATTGATATTTTAATCCTTTGGTCTCTTCAATAGGAAGTTGCTTAAAATTTGGTGAATTTCATGCTCATTATTTATGTCACATTCTTGTTTACTTAAAATATTAAATCCTTGGCCATAAGTCTCTTCTAGATTTATGTGATTGTTGGTCACTTTGTTAACATAGTATGGATATACCAACTTTGTTAACATAAGATGGATAGGTATGCACTTGATTAGAGAAGCTAGGTTCACTAATTGTTGGAAGTTTAGGCTTAGTTTGTGACTCAATTTCTGGATGTAATATTTCAAACATCTCAACTTGTATTGGTTGTTTCATGGAAGGATAAAAGGATGCATTATTGTCAAAAATTTTAGGACAATTGTTTATGAACTCATGGATTCTATCGTCATCTTCTCCAATGATGTCAACTTGATGAGGACATGTATTAGGATTTTATTCAGCATGGTTAGGGTCAATTGCATTAGGATCATTTCTAGAAACACAACTTGACAAATCCACTAATGATTTAAGGAATCTCCAAAACTCACCAAAGCATATATCCATGATGAAATGGAAGATTGATGTAATGTATAAAACTTAGTAATTGATTGATTGAGAATGTAAGTGATCTGAAAATTATGTGATTGATAATGAATGCAAGATTAATGATATGCTTTAATTCTAGTTCGTATGTTTACAAATGCACTTTTAATGAAACCACTTATGGAAAGATTTCCAATGACAATAATTTTGCAAACTGAAATAGTAACCTAAAGGTAGCAAGTAGAAGCACAAATAATACTCATAATGAAAAACAAAGAGTCCCACTTATGGTTTTTGAAAGGTTCAGAATGTGAAAAATAAAGAGAAAATAATACTCAAGAATCTTCCAAAAAGACATGTATTGTGTTGGCACCTTCAAATTTTGCAAATTTGAGATGCCCATATTGAAAATTTTGCCATTGCACACTCAGAAGTGCACTTAAAAATCTGCATAAGTGACCTACTTTGAAAGGTCATAATTTGGTCCCTATTGATTTTCAAGACAAACCCATTTGCAAGCCAACTCATGTGACATATGTGAATGCACATGCCAATTTTCAGCTTTTTATGGTAAGTTCTGTCAATTTTTTCAAAAGTGAAGTTGGAGGGTTTTGACACTTTTCTAATGTTTGTAAACCTCCAGTTTTGCAAAGTGGCCTCCTATTTGAACTTATATTTTGCAACTTGATGATCATCAAGTCAAAACGATTGTTACTCTCTATTATCCATACCTAACTATCCTCCCATGTTAGGTTTCAGAACTTCATGATAATATTTTTTATTTTTACCAAGCCAAAACCAAACACAATTTGTTCAATTTTGCACTTGCATTTTCATAAACATTTCTAGGTGGTCAACTTTGACCTTTAGTATCTTTTGATGAATGATGATTCAAGGAAATCCCTCTTGCACACATTCTCAATGTACCTAGATGATCTAATGTCTACAATGTTAGCCTCCTAGGAGTTGTTTTGATAATTTTTCAAAGTGGTGACTTCGTGAGCCCTAATTAGTTTTGATCATGGAAAAGTTGCAGAAATGCCCGAGTGAGCAACTTTACTAATTAATATTATTCACCTCATGATATTTTCTGTTGAGCCATATTTTTCAATCCATTATTGGATCAAATGGCTGCATTCCTCTTAAATTTCGTGCCTCTAGGATAAGTTTTGATGAGCTATTTAATTGCTTTCTAATTGCAACATGGCCAAAAATGTTGTTTTGGAAAGTGTCAAATTTTTCAATTCTAATGACAACCCATTTCTTGATTTGGACTAAAATATATCTAAAAGTATATTTTCATCAAGATCGGACATCATTTGATAAATTATTTTAATATATTTTTGTTGCAATAAACATGTCCCGAGGGCCAATTTACAAAGGAGGTACCTGAATTTTAATGGCTTGGAAAAATTGGAGGAAATGATTTTTCTCTAAATAATTGATTATGGTCACATGCAAAATTTTATGGCTCTGGGTGTTTCAGTTTGTGCACAGTAAATTTCTCCATTTGGCACGCAGGTGTAATCAAAAGTCACAATTTTTCTAAATTTTCAAATGTTAATATTTAAAATATTTTGAATATTTTAAATAGCAAATGAAAAGGAGAAAATATAAATGCATTTCTAATGTTCTAGAGGAAAAGAAAGTTTAATTCTTAGCTCTAATTGATCTAGAGGCAGCTTTTCACGGTTTTCATGGTTACAGAAAAACTCCTTGCGAGATGCCTCAAAGCTTTGTATTTCCTTATTGAAATCAGCAATGGAATATTTCTAGCAATAAATTCTAATTGGGAAGGTTTATTTAATGGTTTCCTCAATTTTAGAAAAATGGCAAAGTCTCCATCTCCCATCGCTAGTCCTTGCCCCTTTTTGCAAATTGAACTGACGATGAGTGATGGTCATCACCCATTGCTGGTTCATCTTCCTCCTTTTTCCTTTCAACCGATGATGCATTGTGGGTCAACAATGGTTTTTATCACCCATTGCGAGTTCGTATTCCATTTCCTCCACCCAATGAGTGATGCATGGGAGGTGATTGAGAGCTTATGGTAAAACATTTATTGGGAAGTTTTGTGGGTCCGTGAAAAGACATGTTGCCTAATGGTTTATTTAAAAAAAAAAATTGCTGCTACAAGGTAAAAGTTTGGGAAAATATTTTTAAATAAAATATTCAAAATGAGTGCAGGGTAAATTTCATTTCAACTCTGGTCTTTGCACTATCACATGTTGTTGCTTCCATTTTCCCTGAAGACTGGAGATCATCGGTGGCTAAAGAGAAAGCAAGTGGTGGGTCCTGGGAAGATTTTTAAAAAAATTCATTTCATTTAATGAGCATAAGCATAACATGCAAAGTGAAAATCTACACGCATAGGTGAATATTCTAAAAGCCTTCCTAATTAAATGGTAAATTTTCTATTAGAGATTTTCAATGTGAAAGAGCACAGTATAATTACATAAATCAAAAGCCTCAATATTAAAGTTAGAAAAATTTAATATTTGGAGGCAAAATGTAAAGTACAACATTATAAGGAACGAAAAAGAGTTTTTCACGGGTAGGCAGAGATCCTCATATTTGACCATACATGTTGTAGAAAAAATGATATCCTCAAATAGAATAATCCTTTATCACAATGTATGTTGTATGGTTATGATAGAATCACTCGATATACTGGGAGGACTTACGAAAAAGAATGCTCATAGCAGAATAATTTTGACTCTCACTAATAGAGAATGATCTACCATAGAAAAAAATTGTATTCAAACCCCTTTGGTTATATTTAATCCTAGATTTCAAATGTTTAAGGTAATGAACAATGTACATATATTATATATTTGATTAGATGAGTTAGAATCCAATTTCTCAATGAATGTGAGTGTTGATGTGTTTTTGATGATTCCAACTTATTTATGAAACTATCTAAAGGAGTAGCCATCTCTTATGCTCAAATGTTTCATGGGGTTGACCAATAAAAATGAGAAGGATTTAACAATTTTATCCTCTAGAGTTTGGGCTCTACACATTCTAGGAGTGTGGTCTTTCACAATATAAAATGGGAATTCACATAATTTATTTCATGCTATTCCTTTAAAATAGATATGTTATCTTAGAGTGACCAGGAATTCTAAATAAAATAAACCTAAATGGCTAGACTAATTGTAATTTCTACTTAAGGTACAGAGAACATAGAAATATTATTATTATGAAATAAATTATAATAGTGTCGGAAACATGATTTTTCATTTTATTGATTATGGAAAGATAGCCAAATTTATATTGAGAATGGTTCCTTAAACCTTGGGAATAGAGTCAAACAAAATTAAATTACATCTTTAATAACAAACTTTAACCTAATTTTGTGAACACTTGTATATAAACACACTGCTTACAAAAATCCAAGATCCTTTACAAATGGCTTTGAATTTCATTTTATAGAAACAAGGTAGGAACAAGCTTCAAGCCAGGGATAAATGAGATATTTTCATTTAACAATCCTATCACTAGGATTACATGAAAACAAAACAACTTCTTTGTAGAATATAAAAGGAACCTTCCTCTAGTTCCTTATCCCAATTGGTCTAATGCTCAAATGACTTAGCCAGGGAGGCTATCATATCCCAATGGCCAATGTCCTCCACCACCCTCAACCATGGGGCTTGCTGCTACAACACCTAGTTTTCTTGAATTTGGGTTCTTTCTTTGGCAGAAAAAAGCTAACCCAAGAGCCCCTTGAGTGTGGATTCTCAACATCAACCATATCTAAAATTTCATTAATTTTATTCTAAAGAGGGTTACTAGAGGCCCAATTGTCAAAATCCACCCTAGGTTTAGCATGGGTCCCCTCCAAATTGATGCAGAAATTAGTGTAATGTTGACAGCTAGGGTTAATGATAGGGGGTGTTGAGGGCATCAAAACTCTTCGCATGAATAAGGGAGTGTGTAGGGGTAGGATTCCATGACTCTCATTCGAGTTATCCCAATTATCAAATTCAAAAGTAGAAATAGTAGTAGGCCCTTATAGTCAGACACATTTAATGAGTTTAGGAGGGGTTCCCTCACTAGCAAGGGGTTTACTATGGGAACGAGTAATATTATAAGTAGTGTGTGGGGTCTCATCTAGGGTAATGGAAAGACTAGGGTCCTATAAAACCTTGCCACGTAACTTAAAGGATGTTGCAACAATAGCGAAGTGTAATACTTTTTTTCTTAAAAGGAGCAATAAAAACAAGTAAAGTAATATCCTCTAAACATTAGGCCACTCAATGCGCCTACGTTTGAATCCCAACTTAAAAAATTGAACCATAGCATACGAATTTAACTCTTGATAAACAACATAAATTAAAGCATTGACCCAATGCATAATAAACAAAGTACAATAATGAATTCTTCCAAAGATTACATAAAGTCCATATACCATTACAAAGATCATCTCCAAGATGAGATAGATCATAAAAAATGATACAATTACAATATACACGGACCCTCCTAGATTAAAAATTAGGAGTATAAATACATAGTGTCCCAGTGATACAATGAACATAAGAGAAGTAAAAAATCCATAGATACGCAAGAGTTTTCTGAACTAGAAGATTTTTCGATCACAAATAAGTAGAGAATGCCCAACTGTGTAAGGTGCAAGATCCACCCAGCCATGTGGAACCCATAGGCCCAACCCCGGTTCTAGGAGATAGTTTCATGCCCAAAATTTTACACTAGAAAAACCCAACTATTTTTTTTGGAAAGGTGAAAAATCACTAACAATTGTTAACCATGCACACACATGGTAACACACTGTACACATCAGGTGGAGTTTCTTGTGCAACTCCACCATCGACGTGCCACTCAAGAGCAAGGAGTGAGGTTGATGGACAATCAGAGTTGTGGAGTTCATCATGCACATCCTCAAGTTATGTAGAGAAGGATCCTAGTATTAATATTTTGCAAGATTACAAGACATTTGCTACTAGGGATGAATGCAATTGATGTTAAATTTCTTGGTACATGATTACCCCATCTGATATATTTTTTTCTTTATTTAAATCATGGTTTAACTATTATTCTCGCGTACAAGTAATCTCCATACTATTTCTCCATGTAAGGTTAGGGTCATACTCGATACCAAATCTACTTCCAATGCAATTATGAACCCCACTCTTAGAAACCAAGTGAATGTTAGCACTAATGTCATTCAAAAAATTAATATTATGGATATATATAATGATTGTGAGGACTATAATTCCAATAGCTAATCCAAGTCTCCTAAATAATTTCCCATTAACCACTTCATCGCTTGACATTAATATTAGTAATACTCTTGCTTGTTATGAGCTACTCATAAAAACTAAACTACCACCATGAATTCTAGATCATTTAACAACCAGCGACACATTCTTTATTTTCATTCATAGCTATAAGGAGGACTATAGACCCAACAAGATTGACATAGACAACAACAGTAAACCTAGCCTATCTATTTCTTTTGTTTTCTTCCTTATTTTCTTTGTAGCTCTGTAAAATATCACATATTTAATGGAAAGAACAATTTAATTCCTTTTTTAATGGATAAAAAGGAAAAGTATGCACTATACACACACAGCTGACTTTTGACCATAACTGTTTGATTTTATACATGGGTAATGCCATTTCTAGTTTTTTTTTTAATTCTTATTTTGAGACAAAATTAATTTTACTTGCATCACAGTTACAACATACACATAACCCACATTAAACCTAGTTGCTTCCAAAGCAAGCAAAACATAAATCATTCAAGGCCCATTTATTAGTGTAGTACCAATAAGTGGAGTTTCATTCAAAAATTGATTACTTGTAACAACTAATTGCTCATATAATAATATTATGCAGAAGTTTATTTTAACTAATCCTTAGTCTTGCATTCATAAAGAGTTTGAGATGTACATGAGCAGTCTTCCTTTTCACAGTAACAAGGTATAAAAATTACTTCTATAAACTTCTCACGGTTCAATTTACACTCAAGATTAAGCAACTAACATGAAAATTAAGTAAACTTTGCTCTTTCTATTTTTTTCATCTTGCAATGGAATACTAGCTATTCCATGTTACATATAAAACTTAGGAATATAAGAGCAATACAATTAAGAATGAAGTGCTCTCCACCCTACTATAATGGAATCATGGAGCCTCGTGGGCTCTGGCCAGACCACAAAACAAGGAATTCTTTTAGCTCCACGATGATAAATGGAGACTTTTCTCATTTTTACAGAGGAATAAAACTAGAATAACACAAATTCCATGCATCTAGATTCTCTACTCTCTATCTTCAGCCATGATCCATACACTATGTCACCTTCTTACAACCAATAAATAGGGGTAATGGAAAATAAGAACTTATCTATTTTCTTTGAGGTGAAGGTATTGAGCTCTCTCATCCACCTCTCCTCTCCATCCTAATCCATCTTGATCACTATCTTCCCAAAGTAGTGGACTCCTCTCCTCTCATTCTTTCTGCCATCACCACTAAAGTTCTCCAAGAGGAGAAGTGGGTAACACCCTTCTCATTCTTCCTCTCCAAAATATATCGGGATTTCAACTTACAGCCCACGGATGGGGAGGTGCAGAGTATACCTACCTTCATCAATTAGAGTCTTTTCCTTATTAAGGAAGGAACATGCACTTGGACAACCCCTCCATCTTTCCATTGCATCCTCTCTTCAAAACTCGTCACTCTCTATAATGAGGACTTTCCAGGGGTCAAATCATGTCCTAGGGGCACTATTGCATGCCTACTTCACCCCTACCACTATGGTATACACTCTAGAGGGTTTATTCTTCCATACCAACCAAAGAGATTGACCAACAACCCTCTTTAACGACCCATTTAAGGATCTATCAGAATTTCAACTTGGATAATGGTTTCTAACCTTACCGCCCAACTTACAACTCATTTGACACACAAATAAATACTCTCTCAACCCAAAATATAAATCATCTCTTTTATATCAACCTTTAGCAACTTACTCTACCAACTTTTTATGTTTATTTCCTTCTAAGTCTTAAAAGAGGGTGAAATCTATCACCTCAAGGAAATCTCTTTTGATCTACTCAATGGTCTTCCCTTCTCGTACTAACACTTCCTTTCCCGCACATTACCTGTGAATCATTACTAGTGAAATCAGAAGCAACAATCGTATACCACATTAATTTGATAGTTGAAATAAGTTTTAATTTTGCAACCATTTCATTTACAATTTCAACTCATATTCATAAGTTAGAACTTCTAACTCCTTCACTATAGCATAAGTAAAATGTCAGAATAAAACACAAGAGAAAATATAAAATAATCGCACTATTTGTCATCCACAATACATCTTACCATCTATCTAGTAACACATAAAAGATATGAGAGCTTTACTAATCAAATGCAAGGTGGGGCCTTACAAATATGGACACTAAAAATATTAGATACTGATAATATTCATGATCATCATCCTTGAATTTTAATATATAATAGAATATTAATCTTACAAGCCGTGTATTACACTTTGGTTCTAGAGTGTATTTTTGCAAAACATTAGAATTTTGTTTCATATTTATGTGTAAATTATCATTCATTTTATCTTATAATGATAAAATAAAATAATTTTTCTATGACATTTAAATATCCTTAAATACATTAATTCAAATCTATACTCATATCAAGAAAGGAAACTCCCATATTAAATTAACTTCATTTAAATGGGTTTGAATTTTCTAGCAATCATTGTGGTTGATGTAGTGGAATATTTTAAGCTTTTTGTTTCTCAATATATCTTAAAATAGTACAATTTTTATAGAAGAATGTCAAGAGTGCAATACACAATACTACTAAAATTTTTATTTTTCTACATGAGGGAACCTAGAATTGAATTGATGTTGATTCAATGGCTATAGAGGTTTGGTAAATGTAAAAACCTATTCAAGAACATTCAATTTCACATCTTATGAAGAAACAATAATATTATCATTCTAATCCATATGTGTAACTACAAATAGAATTTAGAGATTTTGAGACATTGAAATGTTTCCATGTTTAGGTAGTAGCAATAATTCTTTTGCTTTCACAAGTATTTAATCAATGACATGATTTATTACTCTCATGGGAAATTTTACCTTCTATTATAAATTGTATAATCACATAAATTTTACTCCATATAATCAACTATAGTTGAATTTAAACCTTATTTTTATTTATAACTTGTTGATTTACTTATCAATAAATATGAGGAATATTATTATCTGTTTTGAATAGCAGCAACATTTTAAAAAAAAATATAAATATATATATAAATATTTATAAAATAAAAAATAATTGAATTTGTATAATTATTATTTAATTATAAAAAATAAAATGAAATAAATAGTAACTTGAAATCATAAATATAATTCAATTAAAATTCATATCAAACAACCACACTGAACATCTTTATTGGGTTGAATATGTTCACTTGGAAGTCAAGAATGTTCATTTAACTCAATAGCATAATGCTTTGGGAAGATTGACAAGTTCCTCAACAGTGTGGATTTACATAAACATTTATTGATAAAAGTAATGATGGAATGATGATATTGATAGACTTTGTAGAAAATTCAAATTAAAGATGAGGATAAGATCAAATACTTGAGTTGGCTAAAAATTTTGTGGATTCAACTCATCTAATAAAAAAAAATTCCCATTTCAAACCCATGAGAAGATAAAAAATGATTTTTTTTTATTTAATGAATCAATAGATGAGAGGAATATGTTTTTATTTGAAAAAAAATCCATTCATGACTAATGAATAAGTTCATGAAACAAGAGAAAGTAAACTAATGAGATAAGATGTAGTTAACTAGTAAAATAAAAGTGAAAATTTTATTTACTAATGGCTAATTTGCTCTCACTTAATGCATAAATAGAGAAATAGAAATAAATTATAAATTTTTAATGATATACTAAATGATAAATTGTAATAAATGGTCAATTAATGATTATTTATAATTGATTAATTAATGATCTAGTAAATAATGTGATTAAATTTGATATATACTAAAAAGAGAAAATTTCTTATCTTTGGAGAGTAATACATTAGTTTATAAATATGACATTCATTTAGGGTTTTAATTTGATACTTTTAAATCAGGTAAACTTTTATATCGAAATAGTTGTAGAGGAATTGAACCATACCAATCATTTAAATTTGGTTGTTATAAAGACCTTTGGGCTAATAATTAGTGTAGACCTTTACGTTAGTATGTATCTTTTTTGAATTTTTCCTAATTTTTTTATCTTTGTATTTAATGAATAGAGCTTTATAATTAAAGGAAAGGCACCTTTTTAGCACGGCAATGTATGTAGAGTAATACCAAGCAGGAAATTTAATGGAAATGTAGACATAAAATTATTGTTGAGGTAATTTAATGGACATGTAGAGATAAAATTATTGTTGAGGTAATCATGAATGTTTGACTTAATTGAGGTTATTGAAAAATATCCAATGGTTGCAAGGAATAAAACATTAGAGTTATTCAATTTAAAGATCCAGTGGTCAATAGTTCTTTAGTTCTAATTTTAATATAACTAGAATTAAAGATCCATGTAAAATATATTTTACCGGTAATGAAAATATTTTCATTTTATCTACATTGAGTTTACATTATATATAGAAGAAAGTAGTTATAAATAGAGATTGAAAAATATTGCATGAATTGTATATACCTGTAACCATTGGTTGCTTTCAATTTCACATAAGATAATAGTGGAAAAAAATATGTATTTCGTAGATTTAGTAAGAAAAAGATACCATAAAGTTGTTCAAGAAACATGTTAAACTATCCTTCCTTAAATACCCTAATAATTTGCACATTTTCCACATTTTCATTGTGATATAAATTTAAAAGATACACATCTAGTAAGCTCTTGAAACAAAATTAAAATTAAAGGTATCCAAAGTAAAACTCAGAATGAAATATGTTTCGGCGCTTATTTCACAGCTTCATCAATACCGCTCTACAAAGTGAAGGTTCTAGTTTGAATACAAACTGGATTGTAAATTAGTCCGTATCCACTACGCTATAAGACTTTGAATGCCTCATTCTAGCAGGAAGCTCATGGTAGTATCAATGTGAAACTTAGGGCTCCAACTACAAAAGGCTTACAGTATTACGCTCGTTCCCAAACAAATTTTCATCTAGCAATTGAATATTCAGTTCAAACGTGAGGATATTTCTGTTTATTAAACAGTTCAAACCTACAGACTTTTCTGTGCATTCGATATAACAGATATGAGGAGTCCGATGCGTATGAAACTGGCGACACTGCTTCTTGTGTTCCTGTTTATGTTTCTCGCCCATGTCTCGGCCAGGAACAATATTGGCTTTACAACTTTGGAGCAGTTAGCTAAATCGCCGAGCTGCAACGTCACTATTGGATGTCCTCCTCAACCATCACTTAACAATAACAGGCTTCCAAGTATGGAGCGGTTAGCTTCAACACCGAGCTGTACCAGCGATATTGGATGTCCCCCTCCGCCCCACAAGAATAATGGGCTTACAAATATTGAGAGGTTAGCTAGAGCACCGAGCTGCAATGTCAAAATTGGATGTACCCCAAAGAAGGCTATTTTACGAGACCGGAAATCAGCATATGTGCGGCTTTCTTCGATGATTGCAGGCCCACATGTTTCCGAGTCTCAACGTAGGGACAACCGCTGAAATCTATTCCAATCCATAGTCACCCAAATCATATTAAACCAATTCTTTTCCCGCCACTCACTATTTGATTCAGTGCTTGAAATAATTGATTTCTACTTTACCAAGGTAGACTTAAATTCCTTTTTGTTCTAGTTCATGAATATTCAATAAAACTAGAGCCTCCTATTGGCATGGTCCTTGGCTTCAAATTAATGTATTTATTTATTACATTTTGGTTAAGGAAATTGGTTGCTGATATATTGTTAAATGATTTGCTTATATAAATAGTGAATAAACTATCAACTGGTAGAAAAATAATGCGCTTCCACATCAAAATTCATGAGTAATCACGGATTTTAGTAAATTAAGTTTGCAATTATGAAAATATTGTGGTTTTATTTCTCAAAGATTAATCTAGTAAGAGCTTAAATCTGATAATAGAAAAAGATATATGTTAAATTTTAGTATTATTTTATATTATGATAAAATAAAGTTATCATGGATCCAAGGTCTCAGCCCCTCCATGAGATAGCAAATGATTTATTTGTTTTAGGAATTTTCTTTGCATGCTATCATCTTTTTTGGGTTTACTATTACTTCAATATATTTTGCAATATTTATGTTCAGTTTTTTTAGATTCGTATCCTCCAGTTCAAGAAGGTTGTATCATCTTTAATGACATTATAAAAATATTGTTAGTATACATCTAGTTAGAAAGATGTTGGTGATTGTCTAGTTAGAAAGATGGTCGAGATTCAACATCTAGTAAGAAAGATGCTCTTTAGCTTTTCCATTGCAATCCTAAATCAAATTGCTTTTCTAAGATTCACCATTTCATTTACTGATTGGAGTATTTTATGCTTATTTTACCAAATTTGAATAGTGAAAAAAATTGCATCACATTTTGGCGTGGCCCTCTCTTTTAAGTGAACTTATTTATTTATAATATTTTATCAAATGAAATTTATTGATGGTATATTGTTACATAATTGAAAATACCTTAAACAAATAGTGAAGAAATAATGTATTGTTAGAAAAATAATCAGTTTGAAAATGAAAATTCATAACAATAGATTTTAATTATAAACCTTTATAATTACAAAAATATTATGATTTTTTTCAATATGATAGTATACAAATATATATGTTAAATTAGTATTGTTTTACATTAGGAAATATAAATGCTAATTTTAACTATAAAAATTGTTGTCTTATGTACAATAAAAGTTTGATGTTGAAGTAACACTTATTGTATAATATAATTTAAAAATGTATATTAATAAATAATTAAGATATGTGACACTATACTTGGAACCCTGCACAATCAATAAAATTAATAAAAATTTGAGCAGCAATTATTACCAAAGATCTTAATCTCCTATTTGACCATACATGTTGTAGAAAAAATGATATCCTCAAATAGAAAAATCCTTTATCACAATGTATATTGTATGGCTATGATAAAATGGATCGATATACTAGGAGGACTTATGAAAAAGAATGCTCATAGTAGAATAATGTTCACTCTCACTAATAGAGACTGATATACCATAGAAAAAAGTTCTATTCAGATCCCTTTGGTTATATTTAATCCTTGATTTCCAATGTTTCATAGGGTTGACCAATAAAAATGAGAAGGATTTAACAATTTTATGCTCTAGATTTTGGGCTCTACACATTCTAGGAGTGTGGTCTTTCACAATATAAAATGGGAATTCACATAATTCATTTCATGCTATTCTTTTAAAATAGATTTGTTATCTTAGAGTGACCAGGAATTCTAAATAAAATAGACCTAAATCGCTAGATTCATTGTAATTTCTACTTAACGGTACAAAGAACATAGAAATATTATTATTGTGAAATAAATTATAATAGTGTAGGAAACATGATTTTTCATTTTATTGATTATGGAAAGATAGCCAAACTTATATTGAGAATGGTTCCTTAAACATTGGGAATAGAGTCAAAGAAAATTAAATTAGATCTTTAATAACAAACTTTAACCTAATTTTGTGAACACTTGTATATAAACACACTGCTTACAAAAATCCAAGATCCTTTAAAAATGGCTTTGAATTGCATTTTATAGAAACAAGGTAGGAAAAAGCTTCAAGCCATGGATAAATGCCATATTTTAATTTGACAATCCTATCCCTAGGATTATATGAAAACAAAACAACTTCTTTGTAGAATATAAAAGGAACCAAGGTCCTCTAGTTCCTTATCCCAATTGGTCTAATTCTCAAATGACTTAGCTATGGAGGCTATACAATCCCAATGGCCAATCTCCTCCACCACCCTCGACCATGGGCCTTGCTGCTACAACACCTTATTTTCTTGAATTTGGGTTCTTTCTTTGGCAGATAAAAGCTAACCCAAGAGCCCCTTGAGCATGTCCTTCTCAACATCAACCATATCTAAAATTTCATTAATTTTATTGTGAAGAGGGTTAGTAGAGGCCCAATTGTCAAAATCCACCCTAGGTTCAGCATGGGTTCCCTCCAAATCGATGCAGAAATTAGTCGAATGTTGACAGCTAGGGTTAATGATAGGGGGTGTTGGGGTTATCAAAACTCTTTGCATGAATAAGGGAGTGTGTAGGGGTAGGATTCCATGAATTTTGGTTCGAGTTATCCCAATTATCTAATTCAAAAGTAGAAATAGCAGTAGGCCCTTATAGTCAGACACATTTAATGGGCTTAGGAGGGGTTCCCTCACTAGCAAGGGTTTTACTATGGGAACTAGTAATATGATAAGTAGTGTGTGGGGTTTCATCTAGGGTAATGGAAGGACTAGGGTCCTGTAAAACCCTACCATGTAACCTAAAGGATGTTGCAACAATAGGGAAGTGTAACAATTTTTTTCTTAAAAGGAGCAATAAAAACAAGTAAAGTAATCTACTCTAAACACTAGGCCGCTCAATGTGCCTACGTTTGAATCCCAACTTACAAAATTGAACCATAGCATATGAATTTAACTCTTGATAAACAATATAAATTAAAGCATTGACCCATTGCATAATAAACAAAGTACAATAATGAATTCTTCCAAAGATTACATTAAGTCCATATACCATTACAAAGATCATCTCCAAGATGAGATAGATCATACAAAATTATACAATTACATAGTGTCCCAGTATAAATACATAGTGTCCTAGTGATACAATGAACATAAGAGAAGTTAAAAATCCATAGATACGCAAGAGTTTTCTAGACTAGAAGATTCTGCCATCACAAATAAGTAGAGAACGCGCAATAGTGTAAGGTGCAAGATCCACCTAGCCATGTGGAACCCGTAGGCCCAACCCCGGTTCTAGGAGATAGTGTCATGCCCAAAATTTTACACCAGAAAAATCCAACTATTTTTTTTTTCAAAGGTGAAACATCACTAACAATTGTTAACCATGCACACACATGGTAACACACTGTACACATCGGGTGGAGTTTCTTGCGCAAATCCACCTTCGACATGCCACTCTAGAGCAAGGAGCGAGGTTGATGGACAAGCGGAGTTGCAGAGTTCATCATGCACATCCTCAAGTTATGTATAGAAGGATCCTAGTATTAATATTTTGCAAGATTGCATGACATTTGCTACTAGGGATGAATGCAATTGATGTTAAATTGCTTGGCACATGATTACCCCATCTGATATTATTTTTTTCTTTATTTAAATCATGGTTTAACTATTATTCTCGCGTACAAGTAATTTCCATACTATTTCTCCATGTAAGGTTAGGGTCATACTCGATACCAAATCTACTTCTAATGCTATTATGAACCCCACTCTTAGAAGCCAAGTTAATGTTAGCACTAATTCCAGTCAAGAAATTAATATTATGGATATATATAATGATCGCGAGGACTATAATTCCAATAGCTAATCCAAGTCTCCTAAATAATTTACCCATTAACCACTTCATCGCTTGACAGTAATATTAGTAATACTCATGCTTGTTACAAGCTACTTATAAAAACTAAACTACCACCATGAATTCTAGATCATTTAACAACTAGCGACACATTCTTTATTTTCATTCATATTTATAAGGAGGATTGTAGACCCAACAAGCTTGACATAAACAATAACAATAAATCTAGCTTATCTTTTTCTTTTGTTTTCTTCCTTATTTTCTTCTTATCTCTATAAAATATCCCATCTTTAATGAAAAGAACACTTTAATTCTTTTTTTAATGGAGAAAAAGGAAAAGTATGCACTATACACACATAGCTGACTTTTGACCATAACTGTTTCATTTTATACATGGGTAATGCCATTTCTAGTTTTTTTTTTTAATTCTTATTTTCAGACAAAATTAATTTTACTTGCATCACAGTTACAACATACACATAACTCATGTTAAGCCAACTTTTTTCCAAAGCAAGCAAAAATAAATCATTCAAGGCCCATTTATTAGTGTAGTACCTATAAGTGGAGTTTCATTCAAAAATTGATTACTTGCAACAACTAATTGCTCATATAATAATATTATGAAGAAGTTTATTTTAACTAATCCTTAGTCTTGCATTCACAAAGAGTTTGAGATGTAAATGAGTAGTCTTCCTTTTCACAGTAACAAGGCATAAAAATTACTTCTATAGACTTATAACGGTTCAATTTACACTCAAGATTAAGCAACTAACATGAAAATGAAGTAAACTTTGCTCTTTCTATTTTTTCCATCTTGCAATGGAATACTAGCTATTCCATGTTACATCTAAAACTTAGGAATATAAGAGCAATACAATTAAGAATGAATTTCTCTCCACCCTACTGTAATGGCATCATGGAGCCTCATGGGCTCTGGCCATACCACAAAGCAAGGAATTCTTTTAGCTCCACGATGATAAATGGAGAATTTTCTCATTTTTACAGAGGAATAAAACTAGCATAACACAAATTCCATCCAACTAGATTCTCTACTCTCTATCTTCAGCCATGATCCATACACTATGTCACCTTCTTACAACCAATAAACAAGGGTAATGGAAAATAAGAACTTATCTCTTTTCTTTGAGGTGAAGGGATTGAGCTCTCTCATCCACCTCTCCTCTCCATCCTAATCCATCTTGATCACTATCTTCCCAAAGTAGTGGACTCCTCTCCTCTCATTCTTTCTGCCATCTCCACTAAAGTTCTCTAAGAGGAGAAGTAGGTAACACCCCTCTCATTCTTCCTCTCCAAAATATATAGGGATTTGAACTTGCAGCCCATGGATGGGGAGATGCGGAGTATACCTACCTTCATCAATGAGAGTCTTTTCCTTATTGAGGAAGAAACATGCACTTGGACAACCCCTCCATCTTTCCATTGTATCCTCTCTTCAAAACTCATCACTCTCTATAATGAGGACTTTCTAGAGGTCAAATCATGTCCTAGGGGCACTATCGCATGCCTACTTGACCCCTAACACTATGGTATACACTCTAGAGGGTTGATTTTCCATACAAACCAAGGAGATTGACCAACAACCCTCTTTAATGACCCATTTAAGGATCTATCCGAATTTCAACTTGGATAATGGTTTCTAAACCTTACCCCCCAACTTACAACTCATTTGACACACAAATAAATACTCTCTCAACCCAAAATATAAATCATCTCTTTTATATCAACCCTTACCACCTTACTCTATCAACTTGTTAACTTTATTTCCTTCTAAGTCTTAAAAGAGGGTGAAATCTATCACCTCAAAGAGATGTCTTTTGATCTACTCAATGGTCCTCCCTTCTCATACTAACGCTTCCTTTCCTGCACATTACCAGTGAGATCAGAAGCAACAATCATATACCACATTAATTTGATAGTTGAAATAAGTTTTAATTTTGCAACCATTTTGTTTACAATTTCAACTCATTCATAATTTACAATTTCTAACTCCTTCACTATAGCATAAGTAAAATTTCAGAATGAAACACAAGAAAAAATTATAAAATAATCTCACTATTTTTCATCCATAATACATCTTACCATCTATCTAGTAACACATAAAAGATATGAGAGCTTTACTAATTAAATGCAAGGTGGGGCCTTACAAATATGGACACTAAAAATATTAGATACTGATAATATTCATGATCATCATCCTTGAATTTTAATATATAATAGAATATTAATCTTACAAGCCATGTATTACACTTTGGTTCTAGAGTGTATTTGTGCAAAACATTAGAATTTTGTTTCATATTTATGTGTAAAGTATCATTCATTTTATCTTATAATGATAAAATAAAAGAATTTTTCTATGACATTTAAATATCCTTAAATACATTAATTCAAATCTATACTCATATCAAGAAAGGAAACTCCCATATTAAATAAACTTCATTTAAATGCGTCTGAATTTTCTAGCAATCATTGTGGTTGATTTAAGGGAATATTTTAAGCTTTTTGTTTCTCAATATATCTTAAAATCATACAATTTTTATAGAAGAATTCCAAGAGTGCAATACACAATACCACTACTTAAAATTTTATTTTTCTACACGAGGGAACCTAGAATTAAATCGATGTTGATTCAATGGCTATAGAGGTTTGGTAAATGTAAAAACCTATTCAAGAACATTCAATTTCACATCTTATGAAGAAACAATAATATTATCATTCTAATCCATATGTGTAACTACAAATAGATTTTAGAGATTTTGAGACATTGAAATGTTTCCATGTTTGGGTAGTAGCAATAATTCTTTTGCTTTCACAAGTATTTAATCAATGACATGATTTATTACTCTCATGGGACATTTTACCTTCTATTATACATTGTATAATCACATAAATTTTACTCCATATAATCAACTATAGTTTTTGATAAAAGGGGATAAATGGGTTTTACAGGCACCCAAAACCGCAAAGTAACATTACAAGAAAAGACCACAACAGAGGTCCAAAAATCAAAAGGCTGCTATAAAGATAAAAACCAGCATAAATGGACAACCACAAAAAGCCGCCAAAAAAACCAGAAAATGGCTAGCAAATAGACAAAGCTGGGCCCAGCCACATCTAATTCATAGATTTTAGAAGCTCGTCTGCAACCTCTTCTAGGTCCACCATATCCTGAACCCCCTCCATAAAGATCTGAGTCATATTTGGGGTGGTCAGGGATTTTCTTTTCGTGCTTGATCTAGTTTGTTTAGAGATCCTAGCTTCCTCATCCTGGTCTTTCTCCTGATCAAGGTCGACAATTAGAGCTCTCTTCTAGGTTTTCTCCAGTCTTTCAGACATGGCTTTGATGATAACAGAGTTACGTCTAGCAATTCTATAGTTTTGATCAACAATTTTTTTCATGGTTCCTTTAATTTTTTCATTATCATTTTCAACTATGCTGTCCTTTTGAGTGTTATCCTTCACATTGGTATTCTTCTCCACTTCGAGCTAAATTAGCCCTTCAACTTTGGCTTCAATTTCCCCCAGCTTACTATGAAGAGACAGATTTTTAGTTTTCAGCTCACTTATTTCATTAAATAACCATTTGGAAGAATTCAACTGGTCCATAGAACAACTCTTGGCATTTCCAACGAAGTCAAAAGCGGGGTTGCTTTAAGTATTGACCCCAAAAATCACCAACTCTGCACCTTTAGGAGGGCTGTAGTTCTCTTGTTGGATATTCTGAGGGACGTGGGGGTCCTCAAGACTAACCCCAGCCACTTTAGCAGAAACAATAGGGGAGTCATCAGGGTAGGAGACAAGCTTATTAACCAAAGAGCTAGAGCCCGCCCCTTTGGTGTTAGGGTTAGTGAGGCCAGAGGCAAAAACAGAGTAGGCACCATAAGGCTGGGGGAAAAGGCCAGGGGCAGAAGGGGGTAGAGGAGGTGAAGAGCTCTTGATGCGGTTGGGGGAAACTTTAGTATCAGATATGCTAGGCTTAGTATCTTCTTCATCAAGCTCCAAAGGGGCTATAGGGTTTGGAAGGGCAGGCATATTCTGAAAGTGCTCATAAATGAGCCTTAAAAGACCCGTGTGAAGAATCAAGTATCTTTTAAGGCTTCTACTGTGATCAGAAAAGCTATTTCTCAGGGAATAGAGCAAGAAGGGGATAGAGACACACACCTTATGCCAGAAGTGATTGAGTAGCACGAAGTGGTATCGATAAACCCTATTGAAGCGGCCGTTGAGAGTGATGTACTCCATGATAACCCTTAGCACTTTTCTCCATAAAGATTTTATAGTGTCCACTTCATAGTAACTGTTCGTTGTCTTAACAAGTTTTTGCTTCTCCATCTCAGATTTAGGGAACCTCACCACAACTTCGTCAAAAAATTTCTTGTCTCTAAAAAATTTATGCTCTTCCATCGGAATGATAGTCACCTCCTCTATCAAAGCTTCATCAATCTGAACTTTCCTCCCAAAGAGGAGAACCTCCCCATTATTCCAATTCTTCACAAAGAAATCTGTAATCTCCTCCTCAGGGCCATGGAGTTTCTCAATGAACAGAAGTAAGCCACCCCTTCTTATTTTACTCCACACTTTGGTGTTCTTGGTGTGTGACTCGAAGCTAGTAGGTTCAACCCTCTTCCATTCCCCACCCATTTTTGAGATCTTAATTCAAATACTATTGCAGACAAAAAACCTTTTCCAGATAGTTCCTTTACTTTGTAGGACCCACAAAGCATGCCAAAGTAGATAATTTATCTGCCAGATCCTCTCGGTCCCATTATATCTTCTAATTTTGTTATTCATGACTCATACCTTCCTCATTATTGCAAGATGCCACCTCTTTTCCATTCATTGTGTCGAACTCCAATAAAGCTTGAACATCAAAGTGGAGGTCAGTCTTTTTGTGCCATGTGAGGATTTTGTCACTCTTAACTCCCTCATTGGCAAAAAAATCTGCAACCGCATTCGCCTCACGATAAGCATGAGTTATTTTAATTCTATCGAACTTACTAAGTAAAACCTTAGCATCTTCTATCCAATTTTTAATCGACCATGTGGGATGGGACCTACCACAAAGACTATCAATTATATTTTTTGAGTCACCTTCAAGCCATATATTTTTACATTTAATTCCTACAGCCAGGTTGATTATGTAATAAGCCCCCACCGCTTCTACCATGTGATTGGTTTGGACCCCTAGAGGAGTGGCAACAGCTCCCATAAAGTAACCTGTAGAATCCCTTAGGACCCCACCACACCCAGCCTTCCCCAAGTTTCCTTTGGCTGCACCATCGAAGTTGGCTTTGGCCCAGCCATCCATAGGAAAACTCCAGCAAACACCATCCCTAGATTTTTTGGCAATATTAGGAGCATTGGATATATCCCATTTAATTCTCCATTCCCTGGCAATCAACCTATCAAAAGGAGAGCAAACCACAGTCTCCACCTTGTCCTCCCTGAAGGGAACAATAGAGAAGTTTTCTTTGATCATCCTAAGAATTCTTTCAAACACAATTTCCTTTGAAGACTCCTTATCCCTTAAGATATGGTTGTTTCTCTCTTTCCAAATTCCCCAAGTCACATGGTGGAACAAGAAAGCCCATAGTTTTTTAATAAAGGGGTTGAAAGAAGGGGCTTTCCATTCAACAAGAAAATCCTCAACCGACTCTGGAGGACCCAAGAGAAATGCCAGCATTTCAGAAGCTTGTCCCAAACCAAGGAGGAGAAAGGACAGTGGATAAAGAGGTGGTTAACCAATTCAGCATTGTTTTTACAGAGGTAGCATCTATTGGGGAGCAGAACTCCTCTTTTGCTAAGATTATCCACAGTTAGAATTTTATTTTGTAGCAAAAACCAAAAAAAAATGTTAACCTTAGGTAAGAGATGCTTCGTCCAGGCTTGCAACCACAGGGGGGTTAAGATCATGAAAAATCCAGGAAAAGGTAGAAGAGACAGAGAAGCACCCAGAAGGCTCATACTTCCAGATAAGACTATCCTCCTAATTTAAGCAAAGTCTAACAGCATTCAAAGAGGAGTAAACAGAGACCAACACATGGTTTATCAAGGGAAGATTGATCCACTTACCATCCTGCCAGTAGTCTTTAACAAAATGGCCAAAAGTTTCTTTTCAAAACTCAGCCCATCTACTGAGATTCCCATCCTGAGACAAAGATTCATTATGCAGCCAACAATCATCCCAAAATCTAACTTGGTTACCATTGCGAACCTGCCATTTCAATCCCAGTTTCACCACCTTTATCCCATCAGTCGTATAATTCCAGCAACTTGATCCTTTCGAAAGGTTGGGATTCTCAATAAGATCTTTGAGGGAATTGTTATTCTGCAAATACTTGCTTTTAATTATTTCACTCCATTCTCCAGAGGAAAAGAAAAGTCTCCATATCTGTTTAGCTAGGAGTGACTTGTTCAACAATCTGATTTTTCTTAGCCCAAGGCCTCCATCTTTTTTAGATCTACACACCAAATCCCATCCAACAAGAGGCATTCTTTTTCTTTCTTCATCTTCAAACCAAAAGAATTTCTTTTGAATCTTCTCAATGGTTTCAGCATATTTGGAAGAGATTTTAAAAAGGTTGAGAGCATAGATAGGGAGATTCTGCAGGGAGGCTTTAAGAAGTTGGAGTATTTCGGCTTGGCTTAGGTGAGCTCCTTTCCAGCCAGAGATTTTTTTCCCAAACCTATCAACTAGAGAGATCCAAAAAGAATCTAGGGGTTTTAAACAAAGAGGCAATCCCAAATAAGTAGTAGGAAGGGACTCTATCTTGCAACCAAGAATTCCAGCTATCTTTCTCTGTCTATGCAGAGGTGTGTTAATGAAATACAATGAGCTTTTTTGCTTATTTATCACCTGACCAGAAGCTCTACCATAGGTATCCAAAAGTTTCTTCATCACTTTAGCTTCCGAGAGAACAGACCTTCCCATAAGCAAAGTGTCATCCATGAACTGTTGATGATAGCATATTAGATTGTTTGATGACGGTTTGAGCCCCATAATAGATCTTTGAGCAACCAATTTACTCATATTCCTACCAAAAACCTCATCCATAATCATGAAGAGGATAGGAGAAATGGGATCTCCCTATCTAATCCCTTTTGAACTACAGAAGAAAGTGGAAGGGGATCCATTAACAAGAACCACCATAGAAGTAGAAGTGATGAGTTGTTCAATAAGCTGCAAAACCCTTTCATTGAAACCAAAAGACTTTAAGATTTTAAACAAAAAGTTCCAGTCCACCCTATCATAAGCCTTCGAAATGTCAAGCTTAAGAAGAAATCCTTCTGTTTTAGAGACTGAGAGAGAGTGAACATTCTCATGAGCATAGACAATAGAGTCAAGAATTTGTCTTCCAGGCACAAAACCATTCTATTGTGGAGCAATAATAGAGGGTAGAATAAGAAGCAGCCTAGAGGTAAGCACCTTTGAAATAATTTTATAGAAAGAATTACAGAGCCTAATAGGTCTGAAGCCTTCAAAATCCTGCACTCCCAGTTTTTTGGGAATGAGAACCAAGAAAGTGGCATTTAACTCTTTCAACAGATTTCTAGAGCGAAAGAACTCTTTCACTGCCTTCTCAACATCCTCCCCAACAATGTCCCAGAACCACTGGAAGAAAAGTAAAGGGAAGCCTTCAGAACTAGGCACTTTGCTTCCTTCAAAAGAGAAAATAGCTTTTTTAATTTCCTCACCGGTGGGTATATCAGTCAACATTTCATTGTCTCTAGATTTAACAATCCTGGGGATAGACTCCAGTAACTGATTTTGATCCTCCAAGTTAATACCCTCTTTCGCAGACAGGAGATTGTTGAAGAATAGAATAGCTTCTCTTCTAATATCCTCTTCCTCATAAGTTCTACCATCAACCACAATCACTGAAATTTTGTTAGCAGCCCTATGTTTAGATTCTGAAAGATAAAAGTATCTAGTGTTTTTGTCTCTAGCCTTTAGCCAGAGAGCTCTGGATCTTTGTTTCCAAAATTCCTCTTCTTTAGCAATTACCTCGTGAAGTTTTGAGAGGATCTTGTTTTCCTTTTCCTTAGCTTCATTCAAGTAGCCTTCCTTCTAAATTTTGTTTTGGATTTCAGACAGCCTAAACTGAAGATCAGATTTGATTTGAAAGATATTGCCAAAAGACTTTTTTTTCCACTTTCTGAGATTCATTTTAACTTCTCTTAGTTTTTTGGCAATTCTAAATAAGGTAGTACCCTTAATTTTAATATTCCACCATTTCCTTATTTCCTCTCGGATGAGAGGATGGGAAAGCCACATTTTCTCAAAGCGAAAGCGAGTATTCCTCTTAATTTTTAAGGGGTCAGCCACAAAACTAATAGGAAAATGGTCATATCCAATCCTAGGGAGGGTTTTCAAAGAGCAACAATAATTTAATATCCAAATATCATAAACAAGGGTTCTGTCAAGTTTCACTTGGATCAGATCAGACATAACTCTTTGGTTCGACCATATGTAAGAACTCCCTTGCAAGTCCAGGTTGATTAAGGCCTGATTGTTGATGAAATCTAAGAGATCTTCTTTGCTTTCTTCATTAATCTGAGAGCTACCAAACTTCTCACCCTAAAGGAGAGGTGAGTTAAAATCTCCCATGACAACCCAGGGTTCATTTTGAAAGATATTCCAGAAAGTAGCCAGCTCTTTCTAAAAAGCCTTCCGAGCTTTTTTATAGTTTGGAAAATAAATATTAGACTAGATCCAGCTGAAGTTGTCCCTAATATGAGTAAATCTAGTGGAAACATGATTAGGACAAGAAAAATGAGGATCACCTCATATGACCTTACAGTTCCAAAAAGTCACAACCCCACCAAAAGCACCAGCAAAATCACTACCCTGAATGGAACAGTGCTGGAACAAAGAAATATTTTCCACCTTTTCACTTAACATTTTGGTTTCCTGAATGAGGAGAATATCAGGCTTTTGGTCCCAGGAAAAATTGTGTAAAATATCCTGCTTGTGGGGGTTATTTAGTCCCCTTATATTCGAAGACAATAACTTCATGGGAATTTAGGAGAGAGAAGGAGCTCCGAGATGGTTTTTTGGAAGCCATCCGCAATATCTTGAAGGCTATGGTGCTCTCTTATCAAATTTTTGGGTCTTCTTCCTTTGGCCAGAGATATTGCCCCATAGTCTGCTTTTGCTCTCGATCTTGTTGAGATCCCACAAGGGGTGATTTTGATTTTGATTTTTAATTTTTTCTTCTTTTTCTTAGATAGCACCTCTTCTCTATTTGTATCATCTTGACTATCTGATTCTTTGTTGGATTCCCATTCTTCTTCAGATAGGAATTTTTCTTCCCAGGGGAGGGTATCCACGAGTCCATTCCCATAAGGTAGGGAGATACTTCTTTCAAGGAGGCTTGCCTAGCTAGGGTCCGAATAAGTGTCTTTAACAACATCAAAAGAAGCCAAATCGGAGCCAGATTCAACACCTAGGTTATTTGTCCTGATCGAAGACACAATCAGGGGAATTCCTACCTCTAGAGAGAGGCCCTGAGAAGGAATATCATCCAACCCTGGCATCACGGGGTCCTGAAAGATGGTGCTCATCTCCAAGGTAAAAGAATCATCTGACTTGCTACGGGCTAATTTCCCAGCTTCCCAATCCACACTTTCATCTTTGTCCTGAGAATCAGAGATAAACTCTAGAACCAAAACTTGGGGGTTTTGGATGGCAAAGCCTTCATTTTCAGATTCATCAGAGATATTGTATTGACAAACATCTACCTTACTTAGAGCTGTTGATGTGTTTTTTATGCACTTCTCAACTTAGGTAATGTGTAGGTGCACTACCTCTCTTGAAAGATAATATTTCACAATCAGATTGCAGAACACTATCCTAAGGTCTCTCGGATGTCAGGTCATGACAGTGCTCAGATACCTCAGTATTTTGATGTGATTTGCTGGAATAACAAGGCGGTCTTACAGAAAATACAAAGTGTGGACATAAAGCATGAAACTGGATTTTGGAATGGAGTTCTTAGGATAAAGGCAATTATACTTTGGCTGTAGGTTCAAACAGCAATCTTGGACTCCATTTAGTTGTTGGATTTGGCTTTACAATGTGCAATGAGCCTTGGTATTGATCAGTTACTAAAAAGAGGAAAAAGGGCGAAGGAGGAGAAAAGTTCCTAAGTCTAAAGCTTGCAATGAATAGTGACAATGGAGTTCTTGCTATGGACAATTCCTCAAAACAATATCCCACTTAACCAGGGATTTCACAGTATCATGGAAATTGTGTTATCTTCTAAGGGCTACAGATGTTTCATCCTTCATCCACCACATACATGCATGAACTAAAGATAAATATTTGGGGCAACTTCAAATCAAGTCCAGGCTAACTTTGCACAGCTATCTACCTTCAGCAAATAGCAAAAAGTATGAACTAAAGGATCATCAACAAAGCAGGAATTTTCACAATCACCCAACAACATTCCTAAAATTTATCCAAAATAAAGGAAATAGCTAACTAAACAGCCATAAGATCTAAGCTAAACATGTAATATTGGAGAAATGAATCAAATAATATGAGAGAAATCAAGGAAATACACCAAGTCAATGATATTTCTTATAAATTTCTGCAGCATGCCTTTACAACAACTCAACTCTCATATTTGCAAATGAGGGGAGTGCTCTATTTATAGTTTTCAAAAAGTTAAATGAATGGCCAAGATTCATTCTTATTATGTGGCCAAGATTCATTACAAAATAGGGTTTCACCTACCCCACAATATTCAACAATTAAAAATACATTCCTTGTCTTTTTCTTTATTTCATCATCTAGTGGATGGCACTATTGCTCTTTCGTCCTATAGCTAATTGTTGTTTTCTTGGCTGTAGCTACTCTTCAGGGAGGTCTTCCTCTTTGGCTGGGCTGTCCTCCTACTCCTCAGAAGCTGCGTGTTCAATGTACTTGAGGATGACGGTCTGGCGCTTGTCTATCTTGAGGATCTCGCATCTTAAGGCTTGCTAGCTCGATTCTTTAGCATTCTCTTCCAGCCGCTTCCAGTCCTCATCATACTTCGAGCCTTGGTCTCTGAATAGCTCTGATCGGTCGAAGGCGCGGGTAGCAAAACTCAGAAACTCCGTTGTAATTTCTCTAGCTGTCCCATCCTTCATCTTCTCCTCGAAGTATGGCTTGATATTTTCCGCATCCATTTGCACTATGGGCATATCATAGTCCGTCATTAGCTTAAGGTATTCGGCGCATTCTACTTGGATTTCCTTAATCCACTCAATATCTGGATCCACTATGTTCAGGATTTGCTTTAACCTCTCCTTCCGGTTGATGAGGTTTCTGCGCCACACATCCACTAGCCAATGATCCTCCATTTTTAGCTCTAGCTTCTCCTCCCATGTATTCTCCGGCATCTGAAGGATGGCTTCAATTCTCGGGAGGGTGGAGTCATATGTTGCAGGGAAATTGGTGCAGAGTCTCCTCGTGCTCTCCAAGGACTGGATCAGGTCCAAGAACTTGTTGGCTGTTCGTACAGCCCTGCTAATTCCCATGTTTCTGACGTATGTGACCCGTCAGAACCAATCTTCAATGGTCTTCTCCAAGTTCTTCCTCCTTTCCATTTTGTCTATCTGTTCTTTGGAGAGCAACTGCGGTGCGGTCATGGAGGTAGTGGGCAAGTTGTCCACTAAGGACCATTGCTGTATGTAGTCGGTTAGGGTAGCAACCTGTGCCTTGAGCTCATCCTTGGATACCTTATCCTGCTTGATCAGGTGCACCATCGTGGCCACCAATTCCTCAAGGTGCTCAACCTTTTGTTCCCTGGTTGTTGTCCCCAAGTTAAGGGTGGAGATGTTGTAACTCACCCCCACCTGGCCGACAGTAGGTGTTGCAATTTATGCTACTCGGGAGCCGGAAGCGTCCATGGTTTTCTTGGATCAGACCTTGGCTTCTTCTCCTTCTTCGTTGTGGTCAAGGATCAAGCCAAGATGGCTTCTAATCTCGCCCTTGGATCCCTCAGCACCGGGGTTGTTTTCTCTAGTTTTTTCTCCAACCAATCAGGTATGGCAGATTTTTCTTTGGGTGCATCATGGCTGCCCTCACCCTTCTGTGTCAAAGGCAAGACTGCTGCCTCCTTTTCCTTTTGGGTTTCTCCCTTTTCTTTGGTAGCTTCCTCCTCCTCATCGGAGTCTTGAATGAATATGAGGCGCTTGACGAGCAACTTGGTAGACAATTGTCGGGTGGGACTATCTTCTTTCGCTGCCTCCTCTTCTTTCTTCTCCTCAGTAGCCTCGGCCTCGGGGCTCTTAGCAACATGGGTCTTAGCCTCGGTGATATCTTTTATCTATTGCTCTTCTAGCGGCTTCCCCTCTTCAGTAGATGGTGACTTTTCTACCTCCTCCCCCACGTCCTTTAACTGTCGTGCCATCTCCTCCTCAATGTCCTCATCGAAAGTTTGGACAATTTCTTTGGCGCCCGAGCCATCCTCTTCATCCCTGCTCCCAGAAGAGCCCGTCTCCTCCTCCTCATAGACCACCCTATCGATGGTTCGGTGCTCGTACTCGGGGTGCTTGTGATATTCATCGGCCTCTTCCTCGATAGGCCTCGAGGCCTCCTGCTCTTTCTCCTCCAACTCTTTTGAAATCTGCATAGTGGCCTCCATGGTTGGCGGCCCTGCTGGCGGTAGTGAAGGCTGAGCTGTTGTGAGGGCTTGGGCGAGGGCTGCTTGGAGAGTGGGGTCCATTAGGATCTGTGAAAGATTAGAGGGAAGACTCTACATGTGCCTTGCAAGGGCCTCAGGCATAGTGGCAAGGGGAATAGGTGATGCTATTGTTGCCAGAGGGAGTGATGTAATGGGCGACATAGCAGCAGAAGAGGAAGGGGGAGTAGTCATGCCAGAAGAGGAGTCGACATCAATTATTGACCCAGCCAGAGGCGAAGGGGCAAGATGGACAGAGATATCCACCACCTACAAAGATGAGGCGACCGCGGTCTAGGAGGCAGGCGATGCACCAAGAGGGGGAGGGAGAAGCAAGGGCAGCTGCAATTCTGTTGTAGTCACTATCTGTTTGAGCCTCTTGGGAGATGAGCCTCCCGTCTCTTTCTTTGCTTGGTCCTTGGGGTCTGCAAATTGTGTTGTCTCCATTCCCTTTCTCTTTTGAGACCTGGTGATGGGGGGAGACTTGGAGGTCTCACTAGCTGATGTGGTGGCAACAACGTTCTCTGTGGCACTTGGCTCACTCTTGAGCACCTCATATGTTAGGACCACTCCTTGTTGCTTTAGTTGTGCCACCTGCCCATCGACCCACTCCTTAGTGTGAGTTATGATTGGCTGGGTGATGGTATCCAAGTCATCGACCTCTTGTTCATCCCAGTCAATTGACGGTATTGGCAGGTCAGCAATTGCCGGGTACCTTGGGTGCATGATAGTGGACTCGTCCTCTTCGACTTGGTCCGGTATTTGGAACAGTTGCACTTTTCTTAGGAATTGTACGGTCATGCGCATGTAGTGCCTCATGCATACCTCCTTGTCATCCTTGCAGTCAGCCCAGAAGTCTTCAACATGGTATTGGTGGGCATATGCTAGCCCCAGTGCCTTCCTGACATGGCCATGTGGATCCATCCACGGGCAGGCAATGTACCACTCAAAATTATATTCCTTGAGCTCCTTCTCAGAATTGCTAGCACATTGAGAAGTATGAATTCGGTACTGTTAATGGTGTTTTTATGCACTTTTCAACACAGGCAGTGCATAGCTACACTACCTCTCTTGAAAGACAATCTCCCACAATCAGATTGCAGAACACTATCCCAAGGTCTCTCGGATGTCAGGTCATGATAGTGCTTAGATACCTCAATAGTTTGATGTGATTTACTAGAATCACAAGGCGGACTTACGGATGAGTTACAAAGCATAGAAGTTGGGTTTGCAAATGTAGTTTCAAATTGTTGAAAGTGAATAAATAGTGGCTATCCACTCAAAACAGCAAGTTGAAACTCATCAAGTTCATCTAATTTAGCTTCATGGTGATGCTTTGGATCCTACTCTAACCAAGGATGAAAATAAATAGCAAAAGGAGAAGGGATAAGAAAGCTATTCTAATCCTAAGCTACGAATAAACAGTAACAATGGTGGCTGCTAAAGTAGACAGACTTTCTAAACTAGGTTTTGCTTGGCCAAAAGAAACCTACAGTTGCACAAAACCAGTGCAATCTTCTAAGGACTATGGATTTTCAAATTGCACATGCACATCATGCACATGTAATTGAACTAAGTTGCAGCAATGAAGTAATGAGCTCAGAATAGCTTTGCAAAGTGACTCATCATCAATGAACCACAAAAAGCATGAGCTGAAAATCCATCAAATACTAAAACAGAAAACACCATCACCACTCCCATTCAAGAAACTAACACTAAAACTAACATGGAAGGAAGAACCATGCATACATAAAGAGAAAACTCAAAAGGAACAAACATAAATCATGCAATGTTGCTTTCTATTGCTGCAGAATGCCTCTTACATCAATTCTCCAACCCTTACAAATGAGGGGCAAGCCCCTATTTATAGTTTTCCAAAGCCCAAATGAATGGCTAGAATTCAATTACAATGAGTGGATCAGATTCAATTACATTAGGGTTTCACCTACCCCTCATTATCTAGCAATTTAAAATACATTCCTTGTCTTTTCCCTGTTTTGTCATCTAGTACCAGTCACTGTAGCAGTTTCGTCATTTAGCTAATTGCCCTTTTCACTGTAGCTAAAACTGCCTGAAAGTTGTCTTTTGCTTGATGTGCTTGTAGTGTTCTTCCTTTGATCAAACGAGTCCGTCGACGATCGACATCAATGGATTGGCGGCCCTTGATTCGGGTGGAAAGCTCCTTAGAAATCATTACCATCTGGAAAAAGGGTAGGAAAACTCCCTCAATGGGCCTCTTCGATAGATCTATGGAAGGCTTCTTGACTCTTGCAAACATGAAGTGTCATAAGTGCATTTATACATGAGTTAAGGAAAACGTCAGTCAAGCCTACAAATTTCCAGTTAGATTTATCCAGCATCATCAAACTAACTTGATATTCATATTTGGAGCTCATTTGGACCATAAACATTAATGCGTGCTTCAAGGGTGGGAGCGCCAAAGGGCGGAAAGACGGTGGAAGAAAGCCAGAAGGAAGACAGCGGATGGAAGCCAAAACAGCCAGGAAGAAGGTAGACTCCCGGATGTTCAAAACAGCTGGGAAGGAGGCAGGCTCCTAGATGTTCAAAACAGCCGGGAAGAAGGCAAGCTCCCGGATGTTCAAAACAGTCGGGAAGGAGGCAGGCTCTTGGATGTTCAAAACAACCAAGGAGGGACGAAGCCCCGGAAATGGCCATGGAGGGCCCGGGTTCCAGAGGGCGGGAAGGAGATGACCGTCAGAAGTTCCAAAATGGCCATGGAGAGGCGGAACCCCGAAAACGGCCACGGAGGGGCCGGGCCCGGAGGCTGGGAAGGAGGCAGCCATTGGAAGTTCCAAAACGGCGACGGAGAGGCGGAACCCCAGAAATGGCCACGGAGGGGCCGGGCTCCGGAGGCCGGGAAGGCAGCCATTGGAAGTTCCAAAATGGCGATAGAGAGACAGAACCCAGAAAATGGCCGGCCAGAGTCCCCAAAACGGGGGAGGGCCCGAGCGAGGCAAGGGCCCGGAAGTTCCAAAAATGGCGAGAGGGGAAGTCCCGAAATACGGGAGCGAAGCCACGGAGGCCGAGCTCCGGCCGGCCCTAGGCCGACAGATGTTCCAAACAGCAAAAGGGGGACGAAGCTCCGAAACCACCGAAACTTAACCAAACTTTGACAAAACCTTGGCAGATCATTTAAGTTTATCAAACACATCCCAGATCCAAAAAAGGGTGACCCCAAAGTCGAAAATGAGGAAACAGGAGCGACGGGGGTCCACAGATGTTTCCAAACAGCCAAGGAG
Organism: Sequoia sempervirens; assembly: GCA_007258455.2. Classification (NCBI taxonomy): domain Eukaryota; kingdom Viridiplantae; phylum Streptophyta; class Pinopsida; order Cupressales; family Cupressaceae; genus Sequoia; species Sequoia sempervirens. Next base: position 189,624,874 of record VDFB02105785.1, on the reverse strand, counting down.
GAAGGGAATTCCCGAGGGAAAGTTTCGAAACCACCAAAACTTAAGGGAACTTTGAAAAAACTTTGGCAGTTCATTGAAACACCCCAAACACATCCCAAATCCACCAAAAAGTTGTCCCCAAAGCCAAAAATGTGGAAACTAGACCAACAGGGGTCCACGGATATTTCCGAAATAGCCAGAGCAAGACAAAAGGCAGAAAGGGGATGGGGAACTTTATTTCTCCACAGATTTGAATACCCCAAGCAGGTGAATTTGGGTAGGGGATTTGATCGTTTAATGGCAAATGACAAATTTGGGCTTGGAAATGGGGCATGCAAAACAAGACAGGAGCAAAGTAGCCTGTCGGGAGCAAAAAAAGGGGGTCCCTGCCTATGGCGGGGTGTGTGTGCAAAACATGCATAACAAATGGCGACTCGCTAGGGAAATGCTCGAGAGTATTTTGATGACAAACTAGAATCATGAACCCAGAATCTCTGGTTCCGACCCTCTCGCTAGGGCAAACAAACCAGACACCCAATCCAAAGGATCAAAACTATTAGCCAACCCAACCTTCAGTATGCTGAAAATCCAAGTGTGTGCAATTGCGTTAATTCCCGTCCTTCAGTTGCTACAGGAACCTGAGGTCTGTCAAGTTAAGCTACGTAGTTTATTGTAACTCCAAAAGCATCTGGGACATTGCCTCGCTGCTAATCACGCATCCATAGCCCCGACGAGGTTATCGCTATGATTCTCCCAAACATTGCTCTACTGCCGGCCGGGCGTTCATAGCCCTAGTAGAGTTGTTCGAATACCCCTGAAAAGTTGATTTTTCTCTTTCTTTTAATTTTTAATGTTTTCTTTCTTTCTTTCTTTTCTCTTTTTAGCTCTTTTATTTCAACCCGCAAGCATTGAAGCTCGCACTCAGGGCTGAGAATCACAGTGGCGCTAGAGCAAAATTTTAGATTTTTCACTTAACTAGACTTCCCAAAAGGCCCTACAATGACCGCCAAATTCTTAAGATGTGTAAGAGCTATAAGATTTCAGAATACGTCAAAGTCAGACTAAACCAACAACTTATCCTCTTTGAATTAAACACCCAGATCGCTTGACACTAACAGAAGACCTTCACCATCCACTCTAAAGACTTGATTAGAGTTTGACAAAGAAATACATAGAACAACCCCAGGTGATAAGTATAGTTGTTGTGCACATAGATGTGCCTAGCTAAAAGCAGAGGGACCCCAAGAAAAGTAGCAACAAAGCAAAAGCAAATGAAAGGAAAACAACCGAAGCAAGCAACCTTTACAAGCCAACTGACCTAAGGAAAGCAGGAAAGTAGAGTATTTACAAGAAACTTATACTACTCAAAAATGAGCTATGTACAAAGATATTTACAAAGCACTATATTCAGGCACGACAAACCAACATTAACATTCATTGGATTTCGTAATGCATGCATGAGAAAACAGGCAATCGTTATTGTTCTTAACCATGCAAACTTATCTTTATATTCTGAAAAAAGAAATTCAATGTTGCAGCACTCAAGTTCAACCACGTCATCATGAAAAATCAGCAATTAAGGAGGCTCATTGAACCCATGGTTAATCCATAAACATGTTTGTTTTCCCTTATTCCCATAATCAAAATAATAAGTGCAATTATGAGAAATGATAGGGGCAAGGAAGGATAAAACCTGGATGTCATCACATGGAGGTGGCAGCGTTGGACAGTCGAGAGCAAACACAACATCCTTGGTTGTTGCATTGGTAGCCTCGAGCGGGTGCAGTGGAGGGTGCAACACTTTGGACATTAAGCGTGCATAAGGCTGAGAGGATGGGGCAGCAAACAACTCTTCCAAGCTGTGAGCAAGATCCATAGTCCCAATTGGTTGTTCTTCGAGGAAGTACACCTCATCTGTGTGGCTTTTTGTTGCCAAAACCTCTTCTTGATTGCTATCTTCAAGGGGCAGCATGCTGTTCCGTCTCCTTTCCCACGTGTGAGCCTTATTTTTGTGATGTTCAGTGTTATGGAATGATGACATACGTGAATCTATCCTATTACAGCCATCTGAATATGAGGAAGGATCAACAGTGATCATGGTGGAAGTACTCCAAGTTGCATCTTGTAGTCGGTCGAGTGCTTCATCTCTGTTAGCAACTATCTTAGCACCTCCGCCTTTGTCTTCTTCTTTTTGTTGTTCATGCGTCTCATCATGACGTTCACTCGTTTCCTCTTGCTCACTATCGCTGTAAATGGAGAAGGAGGTCCTCTCCCAATCTAGAAACTCTAGTGCATCATTGTTCAAGGGCTCAAGGAGTATGTATTCATCACTACCGTCTTCTGGGATGTGCTCTTCCTCGACATAAGCATACCTCCATAGTGCAGTTCATAATGGAAAGAAGTCATCAATTGATGGAACCTCATCAAGGGGACCAAAGTCTACTACACAATTTCCCTCTGAAGACTTGCCAAAAAGTTCATCATCCATGGTACACAACTGCTCTTCAAGAGGAAGAACTTGTTGATGACTGGTGGACAGCATTCCCGCTTGATCTACTTCATCGCTTGGAAGTTCGAGACTATATTGCTGACCTTCTATTACTGCCCCAACATCCTCTTGAGGTCTGCCTTCAGCTAAGCCATCACTTGATTTGGGATTTTGGTCTTCTTCCTCAACCCTTGAAGTGACTGCAGGAGGTGATGTGCTTGGTTGTGCCCCTTGTCCCTTGACTTGCTCAATGGCCTCTTGGCATAACTTACATGTGAGCTCTGAGTGCGATGAACCATGGAGTCAACACCAATTTGGGAGCAGCAATATCTCCAAATCTACTTGGTATTTCAACTCAGTTCAATCCCTTGCTAGTCTGGAGACTAGTTGGTCATATCTATCCATGATCGGGTCCTCCTCATCACTTGAAAAAGAAGCATGATGGTAGATAGCCATAGCGAGTGGTTGTTCCCACTCCTCGAAATCTGTATTTTCAGATTCTCGATCATTGCCATTCATGAAGGAGAGGTCTTTTGACTTGATTTTGCTCATACTTTGATCATCTCCTTCTGCTGCCCCAAGGCTTTTAGCCTCTTCTTCTTGATTTTTAGCATTTGCATTGGCTATCCTATCATATACTACTGCAAATTCCGTTAATTCATCTTCAATTGCTGTTCGTTCGTCTTCTTGAGTGGAGGACTACTCTTCTTCAATGGAGGGAAAACCTACTAAATTGGTTACAATCAGATTTTCACCAATGCAACTTGCTGTCCCAAGACTTTTAGCTCCTCCCTCTTGGTTTTCATTTTCTATGTTTGCTGTCCCAGCACCAACTTGTGTCAAATTTCTTGGTTCATCTTTATTTTGCTGTCCTCCGGATGTTGACAACTCTTCTGCCTCATTGGATAACTTCTCCTCATTGAGAGTTGGCTGCTCCAACTTGTTCAAACAACCCCTAGCTTGAGCAATGATTTTTGTGCATGATGAGCAAGTGAATTCAGAATGGGGTGCATTGTGAAATCTACACCAACTTGACATTAGTACCTCCTCCAATTTTGGTCAATCTCTGCTGCCCAAACATCTTTGGATCAACTCCTTAAAAGCGTTAGCTGCCATGGTTTGCAATTCCTCCTCCAGATCTTCGAGAGCCAAGGGTTGGTATATTTCCCAAAAGGGAATTTCTCCTTGCAAGACCTTTTCAATTTTGTCCAAGAATGTTAGACACCCCAATTCACTATGCCTGCAAGTGCAATGGATCCGACATCTATCCACCAACGCAAATTGCTCCAATGGCTTCTTCAGTCTCTTGTTCAAATTTGCATGTAGCTGAGTGATGTTGATTTGCAAATGCTGCTCCATTTTGACTCAGCTCTTTTTTGCCTTCAAAATTTTCTAACTTTTGAATTGAAAGAGATCTCCCTATCTCAGATTTCTTCTTTGCAAGTGCTCCTTTCGATTTCCATCTTTCAGCTTCGTAGCCTCAACATGTCATGCCCTCCTTCTAGCGCCAGTTCTGTTGATGGCGTTAGGAGGAGGAGGGCATAAAATGAATCAATTCCAACCTCTAGCTTTGTATTTCCAACATATCAACCCTCCTTCTAGCGCCAGTTCTATTGATGGCGTTAGGAGGAGGGCATAAAATTAATCACCTCCAACCTTTAGCTTTGTATTCTCAACATATCAGCCCTCCTTCTAGTGCAAGTTCTGTTGATGGTGTTTTTATGCACTTTTCAACACATGCAGTGCGTAGCTACACTACCTCTCTTGAAAGACAATCTCCCACAATCAGATTGCAGAACACTATCCCAACGTCTGTCGGATATCAGGTCATGACAGTGCTTAGATACCTCAATAGTTTGATGTGATTTGCTGGAATCACAAGGCAGACTTACGAATGAGTTACAAAGCATAGAAGTTGGGTTTGTAAATGCAGTTTCAAAGTGCTAAAAGTGAATAAATAGTGGCTGTCCACTCAAAACAGCAAGTTGAAACTCATCAAGTTCATCTAATTTAGCTTCATGGTGATGCTTTGGATCCTACTCTAACCAAGGATGAAAATAAATAGCAAAAGGAGAAGGGATAAGAAAGCTATTCTAATCCTAAGCTACGAATCAACAGTAACAATGGTGGCTGCTAAAGTAGACAAACTTTCTAAACTGGGTTTTGCTTGGCCAAAAGAAACCTACAGTTGCACAAAATCAGTGCAATCTTCTAAGGACTACAGATTTTCAAATTGCACATGCACATCATGCACATGTAATTGAACTAAGTTGCAACAATAAAGTAATGAGCTCAGACTAGCTTTGCAAAGTGACTCATCAGCAATGAACCACAAAAAGCATGAGCTGGAAATCCATCAAATACTAAAACAGAAAACACCATCACCACTCCCATTCAAGAAACTAACACTAAAACTAACATGGAAGGAAGAACCATGCATACATAAAGAGCAAACTCAAAAGGAACACCCATAAATCATGCAATGTTGCTTTTTATTGCTGTAGAATGCCTCTTACATCAATTCTCTAACCCTTACAAATGAGGGGCAAGCCCCTATTTATAGTTTTCCAAAGCCCAAATGAATGGCTAGGATTCAATTACATTAGGGTTTCACCTACTCCTCATTATCTAGCAATTTAAAATACATTCCTTGTCTTTTCCCTATTTTGTCATCTAGTGCCAGTCACTATAGCAATTTCGTCATTTAGCTGATTTCCCTTTTCACTATAGCTAAAACTTCCTGAAAGTTGTCTTTTGCTTGATGTGCTTGCAGTGTTCTTCCTTTGATCAAACGAGTCCATCGATGATCGACATCAATGGATTGGTGGCCCCTTACTCAGGTGGAAAGCTCCTTAGAAATCATCACCATCTGGAAAAAGGGTAGGACAACTCCCTCAATGGGCCTCTTCAATAGACCTACGGAAGGCTTCTTGACTCCTGCAAACATGAAGTGTCGTAAGTGCATTTATACATGAGTTAAAGAAAATGTCAGTCAAACCTACAAATTTCCGGTTAGATTTATCTATGCATCATCAAAATAACTTGATATTCATATTTGGAGCTCATTTGGACCATAAACATTAATGCGTGCTTCAAGGGTGGGAGCGCCAAAAGGCAGAAAGACGGTGGAAGAAAGCCAGAAGGCAGACAGCTGATGGAAGCCAAAACAGCCGGGAAGAAGGCGAGCTCCTAGATGTTCAAAACAACCGAGAAGGAGGCAGGCTCCTAGATGTTCAAAATAGCCAGGAAGAAGGCAAGCTCTCGGATGTTCAAAACAACCAGGAAGGAGGCAGACTCCTGGATGTTCAAAATAGCCAAGGAGGGACAAAGCCCCAGAAATGGCCACGGAGGGCCCAGGTTCCGGAGGGCAGGAAGGAGATGGCCGTTAGAAGTTCCCAAATGGCCATGGAGAGGCGGAGCCCTAGAAACGGCCATAGAGGGGCCGGGCTCCAAAGGGCGGGAAGGAGATGGTCGTCGGAAGTTTCAAAACGGCCACGGAGAGGCGGAACCCCAGAAACGGCCACGGAGGGGCCGGGCTCCAGAGGCCAGGAAGGAGGCAGCCGTCAGAAGTTCCAAAACGGCTATGGAGAGGTGAAAGCCCGGAAATGGCCACGAAGGGGCTAAGCTCCGGAGGCCGAGAAGGCAGCCATTGGAAGTTTCAAAACAACGATGGAGAGACAGAACCCCAGAAACGGCCACGGAGGGGCCGGGCTCCGAAGGCCGGAAGGGAGGCAACCGCCGGAAGTTCCAAAACGGCCACGGAGGGGCCGGGCTCTAGAGGCCGAAAGGGAGGCAGCCGCCGGAAGTTCCAAAATGGCCACAGAGAGGCGAAAGTCCGAAAATAGCCATAGAGAGGTGGAAGCCCGGAAACGGCCACGGAGGGGCCGGGCTCCGGAGGCCGGGTCGCCCTAGGCCGATGGATGTTCCAAACAGCAAAAGGGGGACGAAGCTCTGAAACCATCGAAACTTAACCAAACTTTAACGAAACCTTGGCAGTTCATTTAAGCACATCAAACACATCCCAGATCCAAAAAAGGGTGACCCTAAAGTCAAAAATGAGGAAACAGGAGCGACGGGGGTCCACGGATGTTTCCAAATAGCCAAAGAGGAAGGGAATTCCCGAGGGAAAGTTTCGAAACCACCGAAACTTAAGGGAACTTTGAAAAAACCTTGGCAGTTCATTGAAACACCCTAAACACATCCCAAATCCACCAAAAAGTTTTCTCCAAAGCCAAAAATGTGGAAACTAGACCAACAGGGGTCCACGGATGTTTCCGAAACAGCCAGAGCAAGACAAAAGGCAGAAAGGGGATGGGGGACTTTATTTCTCCACATATTTGAATACCCCAAGCAGGTGAATTTGGGTAGGTGATTTGATCGTTTGATGAAACATGACCAATTTGGGCTTAGAAATGGGGCACGCAAAACAAGACAAGAGCAAAGCAGCCTGTCGGGAGCAAAAAAAATGGGGTCCCTGCCTACGGTGGGGCGTGTGTGCAAAACATGCACAACAGGTACTGGCCCTGGCCGAGGGTCATGGGATAGGGGATCCCTGCTACGTGCTTATTGCTAAAGACGACCTGGATGTGTTGGAGCTGCCGAGAAAGCTCCAAGAGGATGATCCTGTCGTTTGGGTACCGCGGCAACCTATTTGGCCATTCCTTGAAACCCTGGGCCCGGATGTAGGTGAATTTGGGGAACTAGATATATAGGAAGGCATATTCTTTCAAGAGCGCCCTGGCACTGTGGGAGACTCTCCTTTCGAAGTCTCTGGTGATTAACCCAATAATATGGCCAATGAAGGCATCATTGACCCAACAGTAGTCCATTTTGAAGTTGCAGTATTAGAGTTGAGGGTACTTGTCAAATGGCTTGAGCACTCGCTTGTGCCCCTGGTCTGGTGCCACGAATAGTTCGTTGTATTGTCTTTGACCTGCCAGGGAATATACCAGGTAGGGGGTCATGTAGAACTTAGAGCTTTCCTTGACGTTGACGAATTGTTCATGGAAGCAATTGCTGATGATGCCTCCCCAATCAAATGAGACCTTGGTGTTAACGTCCTCATTCCCCCGCAGGATCTGCTCAATGTAATAGGCCATCCACTCTTGAAAGTAGGCGACTGCTGGGAGACCCATGACTCTGCTTAGCATAGTCATGAGGTTGTGGTAGTCTTCGTGGAAATCGCTTCGGAAGAGCTCGTGGGGAACCTTCACAGCGCTGCCCCGTTTCTCATTAAGCCAAAGGAGGTTGATTGATTTCTTGCACCCTAACAGATTGGCATCCCACGCCGCTTGGCACTGTTCCAAAGTGGGGACCTCCATATGTGGAAACGTGGGGATGTGGAATGTTTTGGTAATCCCTTCTGGCGACATGTCCGCAAGGATGTTTCCCTCTTTGTCCACGATTGTTCTGGTGTCCGCTTGGTAGGCTTCTCGGTAAGCCATTACTAGTTCAGGTGCTATGAGAGAGGGAGGAAAACCGATAGCCTTGGCGATTCCACTCTGCCTTATTAGTCTGGCGTTCTTTGTTGTAGGGTTGACCTTGACCCTCTGAGTGAACTCATCTATGTCCACCTGGCCAATGTTAGTATTTTAGATTTCTTTCCAGTTGGTCGAAACCTTCGACTGGAGTGGCTCACCCTGGAACTAAAACTTCATCTGGTCCTTATCTTCTTTTCCCTAAGGGGTCTTTCTTGATTTCTTGCCCTTATCCTTTTTGGCGGAGGCTCCTTAAGTTCCTACAGCCGATTCCATATATTCTGCAAGTAAGGGCAAAGTTAGCGCAACAAAGCATAAAAAGCGTTCATGTTAGTCCATATTTCAACGATAACACCTAAATAATCATTCAAGCATATCATAAATTTTATCCTTAGATGGTATCGATCTTCGTTTCAGGGTGTTTGGACAATCCGGGCCCGGAGGGCTGAACTTCCCTGGCAGGAATGCTGTCCAGAAGGGCAAAAATAATGAAAAGCTCCCAAAGACCCTTCTTGGCCAAGTTTTAATGCTTTAGGAGGCCCATGATGGAGAGCAGCAAGTTTTAGGATGTGGGTCGAGATTAGATCCTGGATTTAGGATCGTTTGGGTGGATCAAAGGGGCACCGGAGGTTTCAGGCCGGAAAGCCAGCAGGAGAAGGTATACGGGGATGGCTGACAAACAACGGAAACCTAGAGGCAGAAGTCCAGATCCCAGAACTCAGACGGCAAAAAGGTGGCTGATGCTGAGGTTAAGTTTGTCATTCAGCCATTACGGCATTTGGCGTGGTGGGGCCCGGAGGCCGGGAAGTTGCGAGGTGACGGTCGCCGTGAGGTTTTCATTGATTTATATGGCGGTGGCGACGAGCGGTCTGGGGCCCAGAGGGCCGGGAGCTGGCAGAAATCCACTGTCGAGGATGGCGAAATTGCCATGGAGTTCCGCGAACGGAACTCCGGATGACTGGGCCCAGAAGGCCCCACGGCAGCGGGAGTTTCGGCGAGGCCAAACGACAAAAGGTGGCCCAGGTTTCAGAAACTAGGTGGATGGGAAAGGATTTCATCAAAACAACGGTGGTCAAGAGGAGGACTTCCGAGGGTGGAAGTCCGACCACCGGGGCCCAGAGCTTGGGGAGACGGAGCAGAAATTTTTGAACGGTAGGAGTTCCACGGACTTCTGAGGATGGAAGTCCAGGAATCAGGGTTCGAAGGATCAAAGGCTGCCATTGCTAACAAAACCAGCCCAAGGCAGAGAGAGAGGCAAGGTCCGGGAGGTTGGGCGGCAATAGGGATTTCACCGAAAGATTGCTTAGTCAAAAATGGCGGAGAACATGGCCCGGAAGCCCAACATCCGGGGCCCGAAGCCAAAAATGATGGGTCATTTCAAACTGCCAAGGGCTCGGAAGCCGACGCACCGGCAGAGCCTGAGGGGTAGGACGCTGGGTGTCGTTCGCCATTCGACAAGGTGAACCCTCGGCGGAACTCCAGAGACAGAACTCCGGTGCTCCGGGCGGGAAAGCAAGGCCGCTCGGCAGCTGAAGCGCAACAAATTTTAAACGGAAGTCCCCAGGAGGAAACCCGACGGAACGGGCCCGAAGAGGAGGTTTGCCATGGGCATGTTTGAAGTTTGAAACTGACAGTGAAGAAAGGGCCCGGACCCGGGGTAATGGATTGCCCTGCGCGAATTACAGCCGTGCGACTGAAAAGTTCTGGATTGGTGACGAGGGCACATCCACTAGGTTTTGATGATTTTGGACACGTGGGTTATGAACACAATGCAGTTTTCTTCCATCCTATGCCATCCTACTTATTGATTCATTTGATCAAATGCTTAAAAATTATGAAAAAGATGGGAGGGCAAACAGGGGTGGCCTACCTCGAATATGCTAAGTGGTGAGGCGTGGGATCCACCGACGTTGATCGAAGTGAAGTTGATGGTGATGGTCATGACGCTATCGATCACAATGGGCTCTAGATGATCATTGCTCCAACTCGCTGCAATTCAGATTGTGAAAATGACATTGGCGGATTGAGCATTATATACCCCAACCGCCATTAATACGCGCATTAATTGTTGGTATGACCACGCCAAAAGTTGGTGAAATTTGAATTGAGTCGGTGGCGGCGGTGGATATTCCGGGACCCGGCATCTAGAAAGACATAGAGTGATGGCCGTTGTTTGATTTTCAACAACTTTGCATGGCGATGGCAAGGATAGGTCCGGGGCACGGAGGGTGAGAATCCAGCAGGGGTCCGCCGTCGACGATGGCGGAACCGTGACGAAGTTCCGGGGACGGAACTTCGGCCGGCCGGGCCCAAAAGGTCCCGCGGCAGGCAGGCAGGGACAAACCATACAACCCCGAAAAAAACCCAGGCGAGGCCCGACGGCCAAGCGGGCACCGAAGGGTGGCCGTCGCAGACGGCGATCTCGGGATGGAAGTCCAGATGCGGACTTTCGGGGCTCGGGGCCCAAAGGTCCCGGCGCCGACCCAAAAACTCACTGCACATTTCAAACAGAGGGCGGTAGGTCGGGCCCCGAGAGGCAGAAAGATGCTAGGAGAACGCCGTAGAGGACGAAAAACGCCAAGGGGAAGGCCAAGCATAGCACTCCAGAAGCCTGGCCCCGAGGCGGCCCAAGGCCGTCCGAGAGCCAAAATGCCAAAGAGACCCCCGAGGCACCCGAAAGGTAGCAAAAACCAAAAGCGAAGGCATGGTCGATTTTATGATGAAACTTTAGAACAGCATCTACCATGCGGAACATCAAAAAAGAGGGGCACACAAAATGAGGCAGCCCTAAAAGACCCGACAAGGCGAAAGAAAAGAGGGTCCCTGTTCCAAATGGGGCATGTGTGCTAAGGGTACAACAAGAGCCAAGTTCCCAACATTGCAATCCATTACTATAGTTGAATTTAAACCTTATTTTAATTTATAACTCCTTCATTTTACTTATCAATTAATATGAGGAATATTATTATCTCTTTTGAATAGTAGCAACATTTTATAAAATAAATATAATTGAGTTTGTATAATTATTATTTAATTATAAAAAATAAAATGAAATAAATAGTAACTTGAAATCATAAATATAATTCAATTAAAATTCATATCAAACAACCACACTCAACATCTTTATTGGGTTGAATATGTTTACTTGGAAGTAAAGAATGTGCATTTAACTCAATAACATAATGCTTTTGTTAACAAGTTCCTCAACAGTATGGATTTACATAAACATTTATTGATAAAACAAACTTGAGTGCCAAGGAGAATATATAAAGCACCCAACAAACATCCTAAGTTCATAGCCAACAGCAATGCCTTTTCCATGGCTCTATTTTCTTCTGATTGAACTGCAAATGGTGCAAGTACACCTGCCAAATACAAGTCCAGGTTGTGTAAATAGGTAAGAGTAAGATATTTCTTGCAAAGACAATTGTAAACAAAATAACAAGAGGCAAATGCTGAGGTAGTGTACTCCATAATTTCATTTTCAATCCTCTCTGTTTAGGACTTCAAAGACCATTTCAACAGATTGATTTTCTTGTCAATGTTTACTCCCACATCCATGGTTTAGTCTGACTTAAATTTTATATTGTGTCAGGTATGTTTTATTTTTCATTTACTTGGTTTCTTGGGCATTGATCAAGTCTCATTATGTTTAACCATGTTCTTATAATTTGATGATCATTCCACATCTACCATTTACAATTTTTCCTACAGTTAGCATATTGCTTATTACATTCAATGGCACGACTCATGCTACACATTTCTACACTCTTGAACCTCAAATCACAAACTAAAAAACCCCACATGTTGACTCACAATTTCAATCATAACACAAACAAGCCAAATTTAAATAAAAAATCACATTACAAGATAAAGTGACTGGGAAAAGATTTAGTACTGAAACATCTTGAGTGAGTAAAATTGGCATACTTGATGTATTCCTGTCAAATCCATATAGCTCATTTAAAATTGTTGACTTGCCTATACCGAGAGGTCCCAAAACTCCAATAATTGTGAAGTCTGTATTATCTATCACTAGCTATACAGTCATAGAATGTGCACAACATATTGGTTAAAATATGTTGTGCACATTTACCGTCGCCATGACAAATTCATGTTAAGTAAAATTCACCGTCATGGCAAATTCACCATCAAGTAAAATTCACTGTCATGACAAATAAATTCGCTGCTAGAAATTTACAACGTAAAAGCATTAATATTTTTTAATATATATTTCAGAAATTTGATTTTTTGTGAATTGTTTATAAATCTGAAACAAATTAGACATTAAATAGCCATGCTATTAATTACATAAAAACATATGTTAATATATATAAATATAACTAGCTAATTAAATATATGTTATTTTTGTGAATTGTTGTTAACTTGAAACAAATTATGAATTAAATAGTATAAAAATCGTAATGACAATGACATGTTAGAGAATATCTTACAAATAGAGCATGTTTCAATAGTTGTGATAGTAGTTATTTATATAATTCCCAATAGTTGTGACATGACTACCCTAGCTTAAACAAAATGCATTCCTTTGATCTAAAAGGCAACCAATCATGTGATGGCACATCAATGCTCAACTACCCATGATGTAAATGCACAAGTATTGCTAGCACTTTTGTTTTTTTGGCCTTTTTGGACATCTTGACAAAAAGCATGCTGATTTGGCATCATATTTGATGATGTTGCCTTGAAACCAAAGTTATAAGCAAAAGACTTTCGAAATAAGTTGCTATAAAAAATTGGGAGTGATTTGAAATTTTCATGTAGGATAATTAGAAGCACGAAGTTAGGGTGCACAACTATTAGGTCCTCTCCCCTAATGATGCAGGAGCATCCAATGGTGTGAGGGCAATCTTGCATCACCCAAAAAGATGATTTTCATTTTTGTTCCTGTTATTTTCTTTTTGTTGATGTTTTTGCATTTCTGGATACCCTTTTCGTCAAATAAGAGTTTCCAATTTTCAGAATAGTTTTTCTACTTTTTTTGCCCAACTGCTATTTTTAGCAGGTTTGAATTTGAAGTTGTGGGAAGACAAAAATTTATGGGAAGGTTCAGGATGGAAAAATACAGTCTATTGAAAGAATCAGGTCAAGATCATTCATGATTTGAAAGTTATTCAAGTTCCAGTTTCTGCTTGTTGCTCTCAAAAACCTTCCGAGCTCAGTTTGAGGCACTAAACGATCCTGAATTAGCCTAAAAATTTGTGGAAATGCCAAAGTAGTCCACAAAAGGCCTACTTTGCAAAAAATCATACTTTCGAGAGCTTTCCGAAAAGGTATTATCATTGAAGATCCAATGGTCGGATTAAAAGTTATGGCTGCCAAAAGTTGGTTCATATTTTAGAAATGTTCTAATTTTTTACTGCAGATTTAAACTTGAATTTCAAATTGTAATTTTGTGCCAAACTGCCAAAAATCTCATCACGAAGGTTGTTTTTCATTCCAAACCGGAAATGGGTCTATTTAGGGGATTGTTTCTAATTTTTTTGGGTAATTTTTGGGAAAAGAAGTTGGCATGCTGCGAAAAGGGGATCTAGTTAATTTTGTAAGTTTGTAATTTGCATGTATCACAAAGCTCGAGGATTTGTGATATTCAAGAGTTCCATATTTTAATAGAAAATATTATTCTATATTTGGGAGTGTATTTCTATGTCTCGAGTTGCTCCCTCGTCACCTAATAATGAAAAATTTGAAGAAGATTTAAAAGTTAAATTTTCCAAATTTAATTTCTTAATAATTTTAATTGATTTAAGATAAATAAGTGTTTGTTTGTATAGAATACATCATATAATTTAATAATCTTTTATATTGGACAATGTAGTTACAAGAATAAAAGCTGCCAGTTTTTTATAACTTCATAGAATTCATGATATTATAATTAAATTAGTTGAAAAATTATTCTTTCTAAATTTTTGGGTTCAAAAAATTAAATTAAAAAAAGTGTTTGTTTCTATATATCAATTTAAGGTTCAATTTCTATATATATTTTTAAAATATAGGTATGCTAGTTATTATTTAATTATAAAAAATAAAATGAAATAAATAGTATCTTGATATCATAAATATAATTCAATTAAAATTCATATCAAACAACCACACTCAACAGCTTTATTGGGTTGAATATGTTAACTTGGAAGTAAAGAATGTTCATTTAACTCAATAGCATAATGCTTTTGTTAGATTGACAAGTTCCTCAACAATCGATTTACATAAACGTTTATTGATAAAAGCAATGATGGAATGATGATATTGATAGACTTTGTAGAAAAGTCAAATTAAAGATGAGGATAAGATCAAATACTTGAGTTGGCTAAAAATTTTGTGGATTCAACTCATCTAATAAAAAAAATTCCCATTTCAAACCCATGATAAGATAATAAATTTTTTTTATTTATTTAATGAATCAATAGATGAGAGGAATATGTTTCTATTTGAAAAAAAATCCATTCATGACTAATGAATAAGTTTATAAAACAAGAGAAAGTAAACCAATGAGATAAGATGTAATTAACTAGTAAAATAAAAGTGAAGATTTTATTTACTAATGGCTAATTTTCTCTCACTTAATGCATAAATAGAGAAATAGAAATAAATTATAATTGTTTAATGGTATAATAAATGATAAATTGTAATAAATGGTCAATTAATGATTATTTATAATTGATTAATTAATGATCTAGTAAATAATGTGATTAAATTTGATATATGCTAAAAGAGAAAATTTCTTATCTTTGGAGAGTAATACATTAGTTTATAAATCTGACATTCATTTAGGGTTTTAAATTGATACTTTTAAATTAGCTAAATTTTTATATCCAAATAGTTGTAGAGGAATTGAACCATACCAATCATTTAAATTTGGCTGTTATAAAGACCTTTGGGCTAATAATTAGTGTAGACCTTTAGGTTAGTATGTAACTTTTTTGAATTTTTCCTAATAAGTTTATCTTTGTATTTAATGGATAGAGCTTTATAGTTAAAAGAAAGGCACCTTTTTAGCACGACAATGTATGTAGAGTAATACCAAGCAGGAAATTTAATGGACATGTAGAGATAAAATTACTGTTGAGGTAATCATGAATGTTTGACTTAATTGAGGTTATTGAAAAATATCCAATGGTTGAAAGGAATAAAACATTAGAGTTATTCGATTTAAAGATCCAGTGGTCAATAGTTGCTTAGTTCTAATTTTAATATAACTAGATTTGAAGATCCATGTAAAATATATTTTACCAGCAATGAAAATATTTTCATTGTATCTACATTGAACTTACATTATATATAGAAGAAAATAGTTATGAATAGAGATTGCAAAATATTGCATTAATTGTATATACCTATAACCATTGGTTGCTTTCAATTTCACATAAGATAATAGAGGAAAAAAAGATGTATGTTGTAGATTTAGTAAGAAAAACATGCCATAAATTTGTTCAAGAAACATGTTAAGCTATCCTTCCTTAAATACCCTAATAATTTGCACATTTTCCACATTTTCATTGTGATATAAATTTAAAAGATACACATCTAGTAAGCTCTTGAAACAAAATTAAAATTAAAGTAATCCAAAGTAAAACTCAGAATGAAATATGTTTCGGCGCTTATTTCACAGCTTCATCAATACCGCTCTACAAAGTGAAGGTTCTAGTTTGAATACAAACTAGATTGTAAATTAGTCTGTATCCACTACGCTATAAGACTTTGAATGCCTCATTCTAGCAGGAAGCTCATGGTAGTATCAATGTGAAACTTAGGGCTCCAACTACAAAAGGCTTACAGTATTACGCTCGTTCCCAAACAAATTTTCATCTAGCAATTGACTATTCAGTTCAAACGTGAAGATATTTCTATTTATTAAACAGTTCAAACCTACAGACTTTTATGTGCATTCGATATAACAGATATGAGGAGTCCAACGCGTATGAAACTGGCGACACTGCTTCTTGTGTTCCTGTTTATGTTTCTCGCCCATGTCTCGGCCAGGAACAATATTGGCCTTACAACTTTGGAGCAGTTAGCTAAAGCGCCGAGCTGCAACGTCACTATTGGATGTCCTCCTCATCCATCACTTAACAATAACAGGCTTGCAAGTATGGAGCGGTTAGCTTCAACACTGAGCTGTACCAGCGATATTGGATGTCCCCCTCCACCCCACAAGAATAATGAGCTTACAAATATTAAGAAGTTAGCTAGAGCACCGAGCTGCAATGTAAAGATTGGATGTCCCCCAAAGAAGGCTATTTTACGAGACCGAAAATCAACATATGTGCGGCTTTCTTCGATGATTGTGAAGGCCAGAGGCAGAGGAGGAATTTCACACACAGTAAAAATTTAAAACATAAAATATAATTTTTCACAACACACAGAGCTGCTGCTCGTAATTTTCTGTTTGCTCACATTCACCTTCTTCTTCTCATTCTCCTTGTTAAAAATAAATTTACAATTACAAAATATATGCTGCAGGTAAAAAGTCACGTGAAAGATTTTCACGGATGAGAGGGAACGAAATTACAATTTTTCAAAATCACCTAACTAATTTTTCCCCCATCAAAATGCATTTAATACAATGTCCTTTACATCAATATAAAACTTTAAATATTAAATCTTTCGTATTCTGAAACTTTCTGGCGGTGGCGGCTTTCTCCATAGTTCCCCGCGGTATCGCGATGGTTAAAATATTTATTGTGATATTGCGGGCAGTGGTTAGTTAACGGCCCGGTAAACTACGGCGGTTGAAGATAAAACAAACTTTTACGGAGTCTCCCGTGATATCGCGATGAATATTTTCTTGATTGCGATATAGCGGGCAGTGGTTGGCGGGGACGGCAGTAGTTAGGGTTAATATTCCAACACTCCCCCTTAAGCATAACTGCGCTGTCCACCATGCCCAATCTGTTTCTCTGAAAAATAAAATTATCTCTGCTCAGCGGCTTTGTAAAAATATCTGCACTTTGTTCTTCTGATCTGCAAAACTCTAAAAATATTTCACCATTATTAATTAATTCTCTGATAAAATGATACCTAGTATCAATATGCTTGCTTCTTTTATGAAAGACTAGATTTTTCGAAAGAGCTATGGCTGAATTATTATCACAGTAAATTTTTGTTGCCTCCATTTGTTCATTTTGCAATTCTTTCAAAATTCTTCTCATCCAAACTGCTTGACATGCTGCACTTGTGGCTGCTTCTTTGAAGACCATGAGACAACCCCTGTCCCAAAATTAAATACATACCCAGACGTGCTTTTTTTGTCATCAATACTGCCAGCACAATCACTATCTGTGTATCCTATGAGTTTGAACTCATCTGAACTTGAATACTTAATGCCAAAATTTCTTGTTCCACTTACATACCTTAGAATTCTTTTCCCAGCTTTCCAATGGGTGTCTTTTGGTGTTTCCATAAACCTGGAAATCAAACTTACTCCATACATAATGTCTGGCCTTGTGGCTGTGAGATACATGAGACTTCCAACAAGCCTCTTAAACAAAGTTGGATCAATATTAGACCCTCTATCATCCTTGCTTAGTTTCAGACCTGTCACTGTAGGTGTTGGTGCTGGTTTGCACTTCATCATATTAAACCTTTTCAAAATGTCATTTGCATATTTTGACTGTGAAATAAAAATACCACTTTCATTTTGATTCACTTCAATGCCTAAAAAATACTTCATCAGACCTAAGTCTGTCATTTCAAATTCTTTCTTCATGTCTGCCTTGAACAGATCAATTGACAAATTGCCAGTGAAAATTAAATCATCAACATATAAGCATACTATTATATTTCACCTTCTTCATTCATTTTTGTATACAGTGTGGGCTCACTGCTACATCTATTAAATCCATTCAGCAAAAGATAACTGTCTATTCTGTTGTACCAAGCTCTTGGGGCTTGCTTCAATCCATACAGTGCCTTTTTCAATTTGTAAACTTTGTCTTCTTGACCCAGAATTTCATACCCAGGTGGCTGATCCACATAAACTTCTTCTTCTAAATAACCATTTAAAAAAGCTGACTTTACATCCATTTGAGATACATACCACTTATTCTGAGCTGCTAATGCTAAAATCATCCTTATAGTATCCAATCGTGCTACAGGTGCAAATGTTTCATTGTAGTCAATTCCAGGCTGTTGTGAATAGCCCTTTACAACCAATCTTGCTTTAAGCTTCTGAACTTCATCTTTTTCATTCAATTTGGTTTTATAAATCCATTTCACTCCAATGACATCTTTGTCTTTTGGAAGACTGACTAGTTCCCATGTCTGATTCTTTTCAATTGCTTCAATCTCTTCATCCATAGCACTTACCCATTTATCATCTTTGACTGCATCTTCAAAATGAATCGGATCTTCTATTTGAGAATAAAATGCACAAAGAGAAATCTGATCTGAATTATTCTCACCTTCATTTTGCTCATATATATCTCTTATGCTTATGATTTTATGTCTTCTCAGACTTGCCAATGTAGGATTTGACATATCACTTGAGCTTGTGGAATGTGGACCCGATGGTCCTGCTATAGATGGTGTTTGTTGTCCTCTTGTTGGACTACTTCCTTGAATGATTGAGGCTATTCTTATAGTCGATGCTGGTGTCACTTGTGGACCACTTTGCTGAGCTTGAATGGGAGTGGGAGGAGTCACAATAGTTGGAATATTTGTTGATGCTGGAACTTCATTCTCCTCTTGAGGTATACTAGCTGAAATATTGACTGTCTTCTCTATACTTCCATCCCATGCTTCATCTTCTACAAATTGTACATCTCTACTGATTATAACTTTCTTTGTTGTTGGATTATAAAGCTTATAAGCTTTGGATTCTTCACTGTATCCAACAAATATACATTTTTCTCCTTTGTTATCTAGCTTCCTTCTCAATTCATCAGGCACATGTGCATATGCAACACATCCAAATACTCTCATGTGAGTAACACTGTGTTTTCTTCCTGTCCATGCTTCTTCAGGTACCATATTCATAACACTTTTTGTTGGACACCTATTCATTATATAGGCTGCACAAGATATTGCTTCTGCCCAATATTCATTTGACAAATGTTTGGCTTTCAACATGCTTCTAGCCATTTCCATGATTGTTCTGTTTTTCCTTTCAGCTACTCCATTTTGTTGAGGTGTGTATCTAGTTGTGAATTGCTTGTGAATTCCATGATCCTTGCAAAAATTAAAAAATTCTCTTGAAATATATTCACCACCTCTATCTGTTCTCAACCATAATAACCACTTTGTTTTTCAACCAAATTCTTGGTGACGGATCAAACACTTCATTTTTCTGCTTTAGAAAATAAACCCATGTTTTTCTTGAATAATCATCAATGAATGTCGAAAATAAAAACTACCACCTATTGAAGGTGTTTGCATAGGTCCACACAAATCTGAATGTATAATTTCCAAAGGGGCTTTTGCTCTAGTTGACTTTCCTGCAGGAAATGATTCTCTATGTTGTTTTCCTAAAATGCACCCTTCACATACCCTTTCTGGTTTTTCTATTAAAGGTAGTCCCTTGACCATGCCTTTCCTATGAAGTAAATTTAAACCTCCAAAGTTGAGATGACCAAATCTTAGGTGCCATAACCAGTTTTCATCTTTTATCTCAGCTTGAAAGATTGTCTGCACTATTGCTGTAGTTTCTTCTCTACCCACTTGTAAATTCATTAAGTATTGTGCTTGAGCATAATTTATATTCAAATTTGGCCTTATCTTTAAGGGAAACATTCTGTTGTTTGTCATTCTGACTTTTGCAATAAGCTGGTTGCTTGGGTATTTGTCTAAAATTGTGCACAGACCATTCTTGAAGGTTACTCTATACCCTTTTTGAACCAGTTGCCCTACACTCATTAAGTTATGTTTCAGACCAGGCACAAAATACACATCTAAAATATACTTTTTCTCCCCCTGTTTAGTTAGAATATTGACATCTCCTTTTCCTTTGACTGACACTTTGTTGTCATTACCCAATGTAACATCAGACTTTACATTCTCATTTAAACTTGAAAACATTTCTAGATTCCCTGTCATATGATTGCTACAGCCTGAATCTAAAAACCATACATCTTTTTCATTTGCTTGAGCAACATTACAAGCTAAAAACATTGTTCTCTTATCTGAATCCTGATTTTGACCTTCTCTTGAAAAATTTGCATTTTGTCTATTATTATCATACTGCTTCTTTCTACACTCATTCATATAATGCCCATATTTTTTACAATAGTGACATTGGACTTGAGATTTCTCATACCTTTGATTTTGTGACTGATTCTGTGTTGGGTTTTGGCTTGAGCCTTGATTGCTGCATCTTCCACTTGAGCTTGATAAACTGTATCTTTCACCTCTGTAAGAGTTTCTTCCTCTTCCTCTTGATCTACCTCTGCCTCTTCCTTGACTGACTGAAGCCTGAGTTTTGAAAGCATGCTCCAGTGATGTATCTGCTGACCTTTTCAGCCTTTGTTCATGAGAAATTAGAGATGCATACAGCTCATCAACTGAGAACTGTGAGAGATCCTTTGTCTCCTCTATAGCAACTACAACCGGTAGAAATTTTGTGGGCAAACTCCTTAAAATCTTTTCAACAACTCTGGTATCTTCCAGATTTTCTCCATGAGACCTAATTTGATTAACCACCCCAATGACTTGGGTGTAGAATGAATCTACAGATTCATTGTCCTTCATACATATTGTTTCAAAATCTCTTCTCAGCATTTGTAGCTTTGCTGTTTTAACTTTTGCCATGCCTTGATAGGCTGTTTGAAGTATGTCCCATGCTTGTTTGGACTTTGTTGCTGCTAAAATCCTTGGAAAAATGCTCTCTTGTACAGCTTGAAACAGATAAAATAAAGCCTTTGAGTCTTTCTTCCTTGTGTCCTTCAATAAGTCTTTCTCTGCTTGTGTTAAAGCATTGTATGCTACTGCATCTGCTGGCTCTGCAAATCCATTCTCTACTAAATCCCATATATCATATGAGCTAAATAGTGCTTTCATTGTAATTGACCAGTACTCATAATTCTTCCCATTAAACTGTGGAATTTGTGGGTTTGTCAAGCTTGTGCTTGCTGCCATTTTTGAAATTTACCCAGATAATCTGCTTTGATCAAATTGACTCTGATAATCAAACTTTCTCTGATACTCGAACTTGCTCTGATACCACGTGAAGGCCAGAGGTAGAGGAGGAATTTCACACACAGTAAAAATTTAAAACATAAAATATAATTTTTCACAACACACAGAGCTGCTGCTCGTAATTTTCTGTTTGCTCACATTCACCTTCTTCTTCTCATTCTCCTTGTTAAAAATAAATTTACAATTACAAAATATATGCTGCAGGTAAAAAGTCACGTGAAAGATTTTCACGGATGAGAGGGAACGAAATTACAATTTTTCAAAATCACCTAACTAATTTTTCCCCCGTCAAAATGCATTTAATACAATGTCCTTTACATCAATATAAAACTTTAAATATTAAATCTTTCATATTCTGAAACTTTCTAGCGGTGGCGGCTTTCTCCATAGTTCCCCGCAGTATCGCGATGGTTAAAATCTTTATTGCGATATTGCGGGCAGCGGTTAGTTAACGGCCCGGTAAACTGCGGCGGTTGAAGATAAAACAAACTTTTACGGAGTCTCCCGTGATATCGCGATGAATATTTTCTTGATTGCGATATAGCGGGCAGTGGTTGGTGGGGACGGCAGTAGTTAGGGTTAATATTCCAACAGATTGCAGGCCCACATGTTTCAGTGTCTCAACGTAGGGACAACCGCTGAAATCTATTCCAATCCATAGTCACCTAAATCATATTAAACCAATTCTTTTCCCGCCACTCACTATTTGATTCAGTGCTTGAAATAATTGATGTCTCCTTTACCAAGGTAGACTTAAATTCCTTTTTGTTCTAGTTCATGAATATTCAATAAAACTAGAGCCTCCTATTGGCATGGTCCTTGGCTTCAAATTAATGTATTTATTTATTACATTTTGGTTAAGGAAATTGGTTGCTGATATATTGTTAAATGATATGGTGATATAAATAGTGAATAAACTATCAATTGGTAGAAAAATAATCTGTGTCCACATCAAAATTCATGAGTAATCACGGATTTTAGTAAATTTAAGTTTGCAATTATGAAAATATTGTGATTTTATTTCTCAAAGATTAATCCAGTAAGAGCTTAAATCTGATAATAGAAAAAGATATATGTTAAATTTTAGTATTATTTTATATTATGATAAAATAAACTTATCATGGATCCAAGGTTTCAGCCCCTCCATGAGATAGCAAATGATTTATTTGCTTTAGGAATTTTCTTTGCATGCTATCATCTTTTTGGGGTTTACTATTACTTCAATATATTTTGCAATATTTATGTTCACCTTTTTTAGATTCCTATCTTCCAGTTCAAGAAGGTTGTATCATCTTCAATGACATTATAAAAATATTGCTAGTATACATCTAGTTAGAAAGATGTTGGTGATTGTATAGTTAGAAAGATGTTGGAGATTCAACATCTAGTAAGAAAGATGCTCTTTAGCTTTTCCATTGCAATCCTAAATCAAATTGTTTTTCTATGATTCACCATTTCATTTACTGATTGGAATATTTTATGCTTATTTTACCAAATTTGAATAGTGAAAAAAATTGCATCACATTTTGGCATGGCCCTCTCTTTTAAGTGAACTTATTTATTTATAATATTTTATCAAATGAAATTTATTGAGGGCATATTGTTACATAATTGAAAATACATTAAACAAATAGTGAAGAAAGAATGGATTGTTAGAAAAATAATCAGTTTGAATATGAAAATTCATAACAATAGATTTTAGTTATAAACCTTTATAATTACAAAAATATTATGATTTTTTTCAATATGATAGTATACAAATATATATGTTAAATTAGTATTGTTTTACATTAGGAAAAATAAATGCTAATTTTAACTATAAAAATTGTTGTCTTATGTACATTAAAAGTTGATGTTGAAGTAACACTTATTTTATAATATAATATAAAAATGCATATTAATAAATAATTAAGATATGTTACACTATACTTTGAACCCTCCACAATCAATAAAATTAATAAAAATTTGAGCAGCAATTACTACCAAAGATCTTAATCTCCTATTTGACCATACATGTTGTAGAAAAAATGATATCCTCAAATAGAATAATCCTTTATCACAATGTATATTGTATGGCTATGATAGAATGGCTCAATATACTGGGAGGACTTACAAAATAGAATGCTCATAGTAGAATAATGTTCACTCTCACTAATAGAGAATGATCTACCATAGAAAAAAATTGTATTCAAATCCCTTTGGTTATATTTAATCCTAGATTTCCAATGTTTAAGGTAATGAACAATGTACATATATTATATATTTGATTAGATGAGTTAGAATCCAATTTCTCAATGAATGAGAGTGTTGATGTTGTTTTTATGATTCCAACTTATTTCTGCAACTATCTAAAGGAGTAGCCATCTCTTATGCTCACATGTTTCATGGGTTGACCAATAAAAATGAGAAGGATTTAACAATTTTATCCTCTAGAGTTTGGGCTCTACACATT
Organism: Sequoia sempervirens; assembly: GCA_007258455.2. Classification (NCBI taxonomy): domain Eukaryota; kingdom Viridiplantae; phylum Streptophyta; class Pinopsida; order Cupressales; family Cupressaceae; genus Sequoia; species Sequoia sempervirens. Next base: position 189,601,329 of record VDFB02105785.1, on the reverse strand, counting down.
CTAGGAGTGTGGTCTTTCACAATATAAAATGGGAGTTCACATAATTCATTTCATGCTATTCCTTTAAAATAGATATGTTATCTTAGAGTGACCAGGAATTCTAAATAAAATAGACTTAAATGGCTAGATTCATTGTAATTTCTACTTAATGATACAAAGAACATAGAAATATTATTATTGTGAAATAAATTATAATAGTGTAGGAAACATGATTTTTCATTTTATTGATTATGGAAAGATAGCCAAACTTATATTGAGAATGGTTCCTTAAACCTTGGGAATAGAGTCAAAGAAAATTAAATTAGATCTTTAATAACAAAATTTAACCTAATTTTGTGAACACTTGTATCTAAACACACTGCTTACAAAAATCCAAGATCCTTTACAAATGGCTTTGAATTTCATTTTATAGAAACAAGGTAGGAAAAAGCTTCAAGCCATGGATAAATACCATACTTTCATTTGGCAATCCTATCACTAGGATTATATGAAAACAAAACAAGTTCTTTGTAGAATATAAAAGGAACCAAGGTCCTCTAGTTCCTTATCCCAATTGGTCTAATGCTGAAATGACTTAGCCAGGGAGGCTATCATATCCCAATGGCCAATATCCTCCACCACCCTCGACCATGGAGCTTGTTGATACAACACCTTGTTTTCTTGAATTTGGGTTCTTTCTTTGGTAGCAAAAAGTTAACCCAAGAGCCCCTTGAGCATGTCCTTCTCGACATCAACCGTATCAAAAATTTCATTAATTTTATTGTGAAGAGGGTTAGTAGAGGCCCGATTGACAAAATCCACCCTAGGTTCAACATGGATCCCCTCCAAATTTATGCAGAAATTAGTGGAATGTTGACGGCTAGGGTTAATGATAGGGGGTGTTGGGGTTATCAAAACTCTTTGCATGAATAAGGAAGTGTGTAGGGGTAGGATTCCATGACTCTTCATTCGAGTTATCCCAATTATCTAATTCAAAAGTAGAATTAGTAGTAGGCCCTAATAGTCAGACACATTTAATGGGCTAAGGAGGGGTTCCCTCACTAGCAAGGGTTTTACTATGGGAACGAGTAATATGATAAGTAGTGTGTGGGCTTTCATCTAGGGTAATGGAAGGACTAGGGTCCTGTAAAACCCTACCACATAACCTAAAGGATGTTGCAACAATAGGGAAGTGTAACAATTTTTTTCTTAAAAGGAGCAATAAAAACAAGTAAAGTAATATACTCTAAACACTAGGCCTCTCAATGCGCCTATGTTTGAATCCCAACTTACAAAATTGAACCATAGCATACGAATTTAACTCTTGATAAACAACATAAATTAAAGCATTGACCCATTGCATAATAAAAAAAGTACAATAATGAATTCTTCCAAAGATTACATTAAGTCCATATACCATTACAAAGATCATCTCCAAGATGAGATTGATCATACAAAATGATACAATTACAATATACAGGGACCCTCCTAGATTAAAAATGAGGAGTATAAATACATAGTGTCCCAGTGATACAATGAACATAAGAGAAGTAAAAAATCCATAGATACCCAAGAGTTTTTTGAACTAGAAGATTCTGCCATCACAAATAAGTAGAGAATGCCCAAGAGTGTAAGGTGCAAGATCCACCCAGCCATGTGGAACCCATAGGCCCAACCCCGATTCTAGGAGAAAGTGTCATGCCAAAAATTTTACACCAGAAAAACCCAACTAATTTTTTTTCGAAGGTGAAAAATCACTAACAATTATTAACCACGCAGGCACATGGTAACACACTGTACACATCGGGTGGAGTTTCTTGCACAAATCCACCATTGACATGCCACTCAAGAGCAAGCAGCGAGGTTGATGGACAATCGGAGTTGCGGAGTTCATCACGCACATCCTCAAGTTATGTAGAGAAGGATCCTAGTATTAATATTTTGCAAGATTTCCAGATGTTTGCTACTAGGGATGAATGCAATTGATGTTAAATTGCTTGGCACATGATTACCCCATCTGATATATTTTTTTCTTTATTTAAATCATGATTTAACTATTATTCTCACGTACAAGTAATTTCCATACTATTTCTGCATGTAAGGTTAGGGGTCTGTAAGGCCCAATTATTTCTGTAACTTAAATCATCTTATAAGTACCTTGCGATAGTTCTAGTTTTGTTTACCTTGAAATAATTAGCTTAGATTTGGATATGTAATTATTGCATGCATTATTTTGTATTATCTAATCATGGCACAAGGAAAACTAAATCCCATAGGTTATTGGCGACTATGGTATCAATAAGAGTAAGGTGATCTAAACCTTACCAATAAAGGTGTGTTGACCTCTAACCCTCAATAAGTTTTGGTATTAATATGATCACTCTTTATTGAAATTGGGCTATAAGTCCATTGATATTTCTCCTTTATAAGTATGTTCTAATCAGGTTGGACTAACTAATTTTGGAATGATTGATAGTAGATGATGTCATTATCAAACTTAATTGTGCGATGGCTATGTTATAGGTAGACTAAGTTGAAATTACAATTATTTCCATAAACATGGAATTATGGTGAAGTGATGTGACTCAACATTATTATTTTATGTAGGAAAGATAGATGAAATAACTGTGTTGTAATGTTAATAGAATGTTAATAGATGTTTTGCTTTTGGTTGAGATTATATTTTTTATTCAATAATTATATTTGTTATCATTTTTACTGTATATCTATTTGGATGTATTTGATGTGTGCATTGAGTGTGCAGAAATATTTATGAGATTAGCCAAAGGGAGAAGGTGAGATCATTAGCCAAAGGGAGAAGGTGAGACCAACCAAGAATGTTAACCAATCCTTGCTAAATAACTTGTGAAGAAATGTGAATTTATTTATTCCTACCAAACCCTTTTATCGCTTACAACTAATTGTGGAAACCCTAAAATAGGTTTTTTTTTTTGGTTTATTTTCGAGTAAAAAAATCCCTCGTGGCTTAGGAAAAAAAAACTTTTGGGGAGAGTTGGCATGACTTGTGGAAACCCTAAAATAGGTTTTTTTTTTTATTTTCGAGTAAAAAAATCCTGGATCCTCAGGGCTTAGGGAGAAAAAAAAACTTTTGGGGAGGGTTGGTATGACTGGAATATAGAGGGTTGTGTACATGCGAGAGAAGGGGGGGCCTTGGGAGGTTTGATGATGAGAAGGTGGATGAGGCAGGGAGGAGTGATGGATAGAAGGAGTTCTATAAAAATGTAAACTGTAAACCAGTTACGAGGAAAGCCTCCTTATCCAATGAAGAAATGGTGTGTATTATACTCTTCTTATTCCTTGGTAGGTTTGTTGTGGAAAATACATGTTTGAATGGCCTTAAAAATCCCTATGTGTATACATATTCTGGTTTCTGTGTGCATAACTCTCCTTGTTCTATGTATATACCTATTCTTGTTTTGTGTATACCGGTTCTTGGTCGGTCTCATGAGCTCGGGGGAATGGTGAGAGTCTTCTAGGGCTTGATGACCCATTTTGGCTGGGAGGAGAGCTACCTCCCAATGGCTAGTCGATTTGCAAGGAAACATGTTGCAGATGAAAACTCCAGGTAGCAGCTGGAAACTCCCATCTATCGGCTAAAAGTTACAGATTTTGTGGAATTGTGAGTATGTATTCAAAATTAATTTGCTCTTTTCTTTTCTTTTTTTTTTGTAAAAGGGAAAAATTGTGGAGTTTCCTCAATAAGTAGGCTGTGATTTGGATGATACGGTAGAAAGCAGATTTTAGATGAACTCTAGTATGTTGTAAAAGAAAAAAGGGAAGAAATTTGAATTTTTCTTCAAAGTTTATGTTCAGTCTGGTTGTAAAGCAAGCATGCAAGAAATGGATAAGGGAAGAGAGCTCTGTATTATATTTATGAATTTATCTACCCCGTTTTATCAGATCCCAAAAGAGTTTAATAGTAACCCCATCCATCAAAATAAAAGAATAGAACCTTAGACAGATTATTTTGAGTATATAGATTTAAAGAGAGAAATGACTGTAATGATATCAATCTATGCGATGTTAACTACTGATATAGTTTTGTGTTACACATGCATGTAAACCTTTCCTTCCAATAGACTTTCCTTCTGGGCATTATCTGAAGCGGCCTACGAATTTTGGATATATAGTAGTTTTGATACCCTAGTCCCTGCAATCAAACGCTAGGAAATAGTAGGAAAAAAAAAAAATACAGTAACAAACTGCATAATGATTAGCAAGCCTTGTGCGCCGTAGAATTCCTGCAACACAAAAATAAAATAAAATAAATATTTATATGACAATATTAGTCTTGAAAACCAGAATCAATGGTATTGAATACTTTGTTAGTTAACAATGAATGAACAAGAGAAAGAATGATAACATCAGGGAAAAATAAAATAGACTCAAGTTGTTCCCTCAAGGCGTCGCCTGTGAAATTGGACTGCAAACCGTTTTACTGTTCTCCCACTCTCTCAGGAATGGTTCCTGAATCACTCCTCTACAGCAGTGCCATCAAGTTCCTCAATTTGTTCCTAGCAATGGTCGATTAGGGTGTGTCTTGTTTCTGTGGTGGACTTGAGAGAAAGGTAAACCAAAACGAAATATGTTATTTTGAGTATGGGTTCAACATAGTTATAAATGTGAGGGACTATTGAATTATGGCAAGTGTATGGTGTTGGCAGCTTTTCAGTGCTGCGTGTAAGTCGTGTGATCTTCTGTGGGTGGTTGAATAAGCAAATAAACACCAATAAAATAATTAAACTGCATAGAGGATGCTGGATAGGTGGAATTTAATAATTTCACTTTTCAAGTTATATATATATATATATATATATATATATATATATATATATATATATATATGAGTGAAGAGTTTGAATATGCCTCCTCATGAAAGTAATAAATGATATTTCTTCTTCCAGGGATACTGAACCAAAAAAAAACATGAAAATGATGCAGGCCTGTATTATTAGTTTTCCTCTTCACTCCTTAATATGATCGAATAATATATGGCTTCCTGTCTGTAACAGACTTATCTCATTCAAAAGTAAAAATGCAAATATACTTATTGCTTGTCTTTCTTATAAATTTCAATACCTAAGTCACCGCATAAGAACATTTAATTAGTGGCATGCTAATTTGGACGCACTAGTAGTGTATAACATATCAAATATCTTTGGGATCGACTTTGTCTTGGCCGGTGGCGCGTGGGAGAGATAGCATTATATTAGCATTTTTTTTTATGGCACGATTGAATGCATTGCATTCGATGTAGAGTCATTAGTGACAAGGAGAGATAGGATGTAAGAGAGGCAATATCCTCTATAACTACCACCTGCATACTGGCCGATTAATAAATGTTTAATAGTTACAGTAGGGAATTTTGGGGTAGAATTAAGTTTTCACCAACTACCTACCCCACTCTTATCTTGCTGAATCATTTTTGTCAACTCTTTACCCGAGAAATTAATTGTCAATTGCAGGGGAGTAAATGCTACTCAATGCCTCGTCACTTTGTCATTTTCTTCGTCTTTTTTTGCTTTTCTGTATGTGGTTGTTAGCAATGGCAGATCAGTGACATCAGAAAAGTAAGTCATTTTCTTCGTCTTTTTTTGCTTTTCTGTATGTGGTTGTTAGCAATGGCAGATTAGTGACATTAGAAAAGTAAGTCATGCTACCTCTGAAAAGATCCATTAATATTCAATTTTCATAAATATATTCGTGTCAATTCCCTTATTCCGTGTAAGATCAAAATAACATCAAGTTGGGTTTGTCTTGAAGAATGTTGCCTATAAACAAGCTTTGCTGTTTCAATCTTTCTGTCCAATTGCACGTAAATGGAATAGTAGTATATTGTCATTCACATTTTTCTTTTGTGTAGTTCTTTTCTCTCAAGAATAATTTTGTATCTGTCAAAATGTTATCATTAGTTGAATTAAATTGTTCACGTATTAAATACATTATTAGGAGATAGTGTCATGCCCAAAATTTTACATCGAAAAAACCCAACATTTTTTTTTTCAAAGGTGAAAAATCACTAACAATTGTTAACCATGCACACACATGGTAACACACTGTACAACATAAATCATAGTTACAACATACACATAACTCATGTTAAGCCCATTTGTTTCGAAAGCAAGCAAAACATAAATCATTCAAGGCCCATTTATTAGTGTAGTACCTATAAGTGGAGTTTTATTCAAAAATTGATTACTTGCAACAACTAATTGCTCATATAATAATATTATGCAGAAGTTTATTTTAACTAATCCTTAGTCTTGCATTCACAAAGACTTTGAGATGTAAATGAGCAATAAACTTCTCACGGTTCAATTTACACTCAAGGTTAAGAAACTAACATGAAAATGATGTAAACTTTGCTCTTTCTATTTTTTCCATCTTGCAATGGAATACTAGCTATTCCATGCTACATCTAAAACTTAGGAATATAAGAGCAATACAATTAAGAATGAATTTCTCTCCACCCTACTATAATGGCATCATGGAGCCTCGTGTGCTCTAGCCATACCACAAAGCAAGGAATTCTTTTAGCTCACGATGATAAATGGAGACTTTTCTCATTTTTACAGAGGAATAAAACTAACATAACACAAATTCCATGCAACTAGATTCTCTACTCTCTATCTTCAGCCATGATCCATACACTATGTCACCTTCTTACAACCAATAAACTAGGGTAATGGAAAATAAGAACTTATCTCTTTTCTTTGAGGTGAAGGGATTGAGCTCTCTCATCCACCTCTCCTCTCCATGCTAAGCCATCTTGATCACTATCTTCCCAAAATAGAGGACTCCTCTCCTAGGAATAAAGTAAAACTCACTGTCATGACAAATAAATTCACTGCTAGAAATTTACAACGTAAAAGCATTAATATTTTTTAATATATATTTCAAAAATTTGGTTTTTTGTGAATTGTTTATAAATCTGAAACAAATTAGACATTAAATATCCATGCTATTAATTACATAAAAACATATGTTAATATATATAAATATAACTAGCTAATTAAATATATGTTATTTTTGTGAATTGTTTATAAATTGAAACAAATTATGAATTAAATAGTATAAAAATTGTAATGACAATGATATGTTAGAGAATATCTTACAAATATAGCATGTTTCAATAGTTGTGATAGTAGTTATTTATATAATGCCCAATAGTTGTGACATGACTACCCTAGCTTAAACAAAATGCATTCCTTTTATCTAAAAGGCAACCAATCATGTGATGGCACATCAACGCTCAACTACCCATGATGTAAATGCACAAGTATTGCTAGCACTTTTGTTTTTTTGGGCCTTTTTGGATATCTTGAAAAAAAGCATGCTGATGTGGCATCATATTTGATGATGTTGCCTTGAAACCAAAGTTATAAGCAAAAGACTTGCCAAGTAAGTTGCTATAAGAAATTGGGAGTGATTTGAAATTTTCAGGTAGGATAATTAGAAGCACGAAGTTAGGGTGCACAACTATTAGGTCCTCTCCCCTAATGATGCAAGAGCATCCAAGTGGTCTGAGGGTAATCTTGCATCACCCAAAAAGATGATTTTCATTTTTTTCTTGTTGTTTTCTTTTTGTTGATGTTTTTGCATTTCTGGATACCCTTTTCATCAAATAACAGTTTCCAACTTTTAGAATAGTTTCTCTGCTTTTTCTGCTCAACTGCTATTTTTAGCAAGTTTGAATTTGAAGTCGTGGGAAGACAAAAATTTATGGGAAGGTTCAGGCTGGAAAATACATAGTCTGGTGAAAGAATCAGGTCAAGATCATTCATGATTTGAAAGTTATTCAAGTTGCAATTTCTGCTTTTTGAATTAGGTCAAAATCATTCATGATTTGAAAGTTATTCAAGTTCCAGTTTCTGCTTTTTTCCCTAAAAAACCTTCCAAGCTCGGTTTGAGGCACTAAACGATCTCGAATGGGCCTGAAATTTTGCAGAAACGCCAAAGTAGTCCACCAAAGGCCTACTTTGTGAAATATCATATTTTCAAGAGCTTTTTGAAAAGGTATTATCATTGAAGATCCAACGGTTGGATTAAAAGTTATGGCTGCCAAAAGTTGGTCCATATTTTAGAAATGTGCTAATTTTTGATTGCAGATTTAAACTTGAATTTCAAATTGTAATTTTGGTGCCAAACCACCAAAAATCTCATCACAAAGGCTGTTTTTCATTCCAAACCAGAAATGGGTCTATTTAGGGAATTGTTTCTGATTTTTTTGGGTAATTTTTGGGAAAAGAAGTTGGCATGCTATGAAAATGGGATCTAGTTAATTTTCTGTAAGTTTGTAATTTGCATGTATCACCTAATAATGAAAATTTTAAAGAAGATTTAAAAGTTAAATCTTCCAAATTTAATTTCTTAATAATTTTAATTGATTTAAGATAAATAAGTGTTTGTTTGTGTAGAATACATCATATAATTTAATAATCTTTTATATTGGACAATGTTGTTACAAGAATAAAAGCTGCCAGTTTTTTATAATTTCATAGAATTCATGATATTATAATTAAATTAGTTGAAAAATTATTCTTTATAAATTTTTGGGTTCAAAAAATTAAATTAAGAAAAGTGTTTGTTTCTATATATCAATTTAAGGTTCAATTTCTACATATATTTTTAAAATATAGGTATGCTAGTTATTATTTAATTATAAAAAATAAAATGAAATAAATAGTAACTTGATATCATAAATATAATTCAATTAAAATTCATATCAAACAACCACACTCAACATCTTTATTGGGTTGAATATGTTAACTTGGAAGTAAAGAATGTTCATTTAACTCAATAGCATAATGCTTTCATTAGATTGACAAGTTCCTCAATAGTGTGGATTTACATAAACATTTATTGATAAAAGTAATGATGGAATGATGATATTGATAGAATTTGTAGAAAAGTCAAATTAAAGATGAGGATAAGATCAAATACTTGAGTTTGCTAAAAAATTTGTGGATTCAACTCATCTAATAAAAAAATTTCCCATTTCAAACCCATGAGAAGATAAGAAATGATTGTTTTTTTATTTAATGAATCAATAGATGAGAGGAATATGTTTCTATTTGAAAAAAAATCCATTCATGACTAATGAATAAGTTTATAAAACAAGAGAAAGTAAACGAATGAGATAAGATGTAATTAACTAGTAAAATAAAAGTAAAGATTTTATTTACTAATGGCTAATTTGCTCTCACTTAATGCATAAATAGAGAAATAGAAATAAATTATAATTGTTTAATGGTATAATAAATGATAAATTGTAATAAATGGTCAATTAATGATTATTTATATTTGATTAATTAATGATCTAGTAAATAATGTGATTAAATTTGATATATGCCAAAAAGAGAAAATTTCTTATCTTTGGAGAGTAATACATTAGTTTATAAATCTGACATTCATTTAGGGTTTTAAATTGATACTTTTAAATCGGGTAAATTTTTATATTGAAATAGTTGTAGAGGAATTGAACCATACCAATCATTTAAATTTGGCTGTTATAAAGACCTTTGGGCTAGTAACTAGTGTAGACCTTTAGGTTAGTATGTAACTTTTTTGAATTTTTCCTAATAAGTTTATCTTTGTATTTAATGGATAGAGCTTTATAGTTAAAAGAAAGGCACCCTTTTAGCACGACAATGTATGTAGAGTAATACCAAGCAGGAAATTTAATGGACATGTAGAGATAAAATTATTGTTGAGGTAATCATGAATGTTTGACTTAATTGAGGTTATTGAAAAATATCCAATGGTTGAAAGGAATAAAACATTAGAGTTATTCGATTGAAAGATCCAGTGGTCAATAGTTCCTTAGTTCTAATTTTAATATAACTAGATTTAAAGATCCATGTAAAATATATTTTACCAGTAATAAAAATATTTTCTTTGTATCTACATTGAACTTACATTATATATAGAAGAAAATAGTTATAAATAGAGATTGCAAAATATTGCATGAATTGTATATACCTGTAACCATTGGTTGCTTTCAATTTCACATAAGATAATAGAGGAAAAAAAGATGTATGTTCTAGATTCAGTAAGAAGAACATACCATAAATTTGTTCACGAAACATGTTAAACTATCCTTAAATACCCTAATAATTTGCACATTTTCCACATTTTCATTGTGATATAAATTTAAAAGATACACATCTAGTAAGCTCTTGAAACAAAATTAAAATTAAAGTAATCCAAAGTAAAACTCAGAATGAAATATGTTTCGGCGCTTATTTTACCGCTTCATCAATACCGCTCTACAAAGTGAAGGTTCTAGTTTGAATACAAACTGGATTGTAAATTAGTCCGTCTCCACTACGCTATAAGACTTTGAATGCCTCATTCTAGCAGGAAGCTCATGGTAGTATTAATGTGAAGCTTAGGGCTCCAACTACAAAAGGCTTACAGTATTACGCTCGTTCCCAAACAAATTTTCATCTAGCAATTGACTATTCAGTTCAAACGTGAAGATATTTCTGTTTATTAAACAGTTCAAACCTACAGACTTTTCTGTGCATTCGATATAACAGATATGAGGAGTCCGACGCGTATGAAACTGGCGACACTGCTTCTTGTGTTCCTGTTTATGTTTCTCGCCCATTTCTCGGCCAGGAACAATATTGGCCTTACAACTTTGGATCAGTTAGCTAAAGCGCCGAGCTGCAACGTCACTATTAGATTTCCTCCTCAACCATCACTTAACAATAACAGGCTTGCAAGTATGGAGCGGTTAGCTTCAACACCGAGCTGTACCAGCGATATTGGATGTCCCCCTCCGCCCCACAAGAATAATGGGCTTACAAATATTGAGAAGTTTGCTAGAGCACCGAGCTGCAATGTCAAAATTAGATGTCCCCCAAAGAAGGCTATTTTACGAGACCGGAAATCAGCATATGTGCGGCTTTCTTCGATGATTGCAGGCCCACATGTTTCCGAGTCTCAACGTAGGGACAACCGCTGAAATCTATTCCAATCCATAGTCACCCAAATCATATTAAACCAATTCTTTTCCCGCCACTCACTATTTGATTCAGTGCTTGAAATAATTGATGTCTCCTTTACCAAGGTAGACTTAAATTCCTTTTTGTTCTAGTTCATGAATATTCAATAAAACTAGAGCCTCCTATTGGCATGGTCCTTGGCTTCAAATTAATCTATTTATTTATTACATTTTGGTTAAGGAAATTGGTTGCTGATATATTGTTAAATGATATGCTTATATAAATAGTGAATAAACTATCAATTGGTAGAAAAATAATCCGTTTCCACATCAAAATTCATGAGTAATCGCGGATTTTAGTAATTTAAGTTTGCAATTATGAAAATATTGTGATTTTATTTCTCAAAGAACATAGAAATATTATTATTGTGAAATAAATTATATTAGTGTAGGAAACATGATTTTTTATTTTATTGATTATGGAAAGATAGCCAAACTTATATTGAGAATGGTTCCTTAAACCTTCGGAATAGAGTCAAAGAAAATTAAATTAGATCTTTAATATCAAACTTTAACCTAATTTTGTGAATACTTGTATATAAACACACTGCTTACAAAAATCCAAGATCCTTTACAAATGGCTTTGAATTGCATTTTATAGACAGAAGGTAGGAACAAGCTTCAAGCCATGGATAAATGCAATATTTTCATTTGACAATCATATCCCTAGGATTATACGAAAACAAAACAACTTCTTTGTAGAATATAAAAGGAACCAAGGTCCTCTAGTTCCTTATCCCAATTGATCTAATGCTCAAATAACTTAGCCAGGGAGGCTATCATATCCCAATGGCCAATGTCCTCCACCACCCTCGACTATGGGGCTTGCTACTGCAACACCTTGTTTTCTTGAATTTGGGTTCTTTCTTTGGCAGCAAAAAGATAACCCAAGAGCCCCTTGAGCATGTCCTTCTCGACATCAACTATATATAAAATTTCATTAATTTTATTGTGAAGAGGGTTAGTAGAGGCCCAATTGTAAAAATCCACCCTAGGTTCAGCATGGTTCCCCTCCAAATTGATGCAAAAATTAGTGGAATGTTGATGGCGAGGGTTAATGATAGGGGGTGTTGGGGATATCAAAACTCTTTCCATGAATAAGGGAGTGTGTAGGAGTAGGATTCCATTACTCTTCGTTTGAGTTATCCCAATTATCTAATTCAAAAGTAGAAATAGAAGTAGGCGTGAAGGCCTGATAGTCAGACACATTTAATGGGCTTAGGAGGGGTTCCCTCACTAGTAAGGGTTTTACTATGGGAACAAGTAATATGATAAGTAGTGTGTGGGGTTTCATCTGGGGTAATGGAAGGATTGGGGTCTTGTAAAACCCTACCACGTAACCTAAAGGATGTTGCAACAATAGGGAAGTGTAACAATTTTTTTCTTAAAAGGAGCAATAAAAACAAGTAAAGTAATATACTCTAAACACTAGGCCTCTCAATGCTCCTATGTTTGAATCCCAACTTACAAAATTGAACCATAACATACGAATTTAACTCTTGATAAACAACATAAATTAAAACATTGACCCATTGCATAATAAAAAAAGTACAATAGTGAATTCTTCCAAAGATTACATTAAGTCCATATACCATTACAAAGATCATCTCCAAGATGAGATAGATCATAAAAAATGATACAATTACAATATACACGGAGCCTCCTAGATTAAAAATGAGGAGTATAAATACATAGTGTCCCAGTGATATAAAAATGAGGAGTATAAATACATAGTGTCCCAGTGATACAATGAACATAAGAGAAGCAAAAACTCCATAGATACGCAAGAGTTTTCTGAACTAGAAGATTCTACCATCACGAATAAGTAGAGAATGCCCAACAGTGTAAGGTGCAAGATCCACCCACCCATGTGGAACCCATAGGCCTAACCCCAATTCTAGGAGATAGTGTCATGCCAAAAATTTTACACCAGAAAAACACACATGGTAACACACTGTACACATCGGGTGGAGTTTCTTGCACAACTCCACCATCGACATGCCACTCAAGAGCAAGGAGCCAGGTTGATGGACAATCGGAGTTGCAGAGTTCATCACGCACATCCTCAAGTTATGTAGAGAAGGATCCTAGTATTAATATTTTGCAAGATTGCCAGATGTTTGCTACTAGGGATGAATGCAATTGATGTTAAATTGCTTGGCACATGATTACCCCATTTGATATATTTTTTTTCTTTATTTAAATCATGATTTAACTATTATTCTCACGTACAAGTAATTTCCATACTATTTCTGCATGTAAGGTTAGGGTCTGTAAGGCCCAATTATTTCTGTAACTTAAATCATGTTATAAGCACCTTGCGATAGTTCTAGTTTTGTTTACCTTGAAATAATTAGCTTAGATTTGGATATGTAATTATTGCATGCATTATTTTGTATTAGCTAATCATAGCACAAGGAAATTTTGTATTAGCTAATCATGGCACAAGGAAAACTAAATCCCATAGGGTATTGGCTACTATGGTATCAATAAGAGTAAGGTGATCTAAACCTTACCAATAAAGGTGTGTTGACCTCTAACCCTCAATAAGTTTTGGTATTAATATGATCACTCTTTATTGAAATTGGGTTATAAGTCCATTGATATTTATCCTTTAGAAGTATGTTCTAATCAGGTTGGACTAACTAATTTTGGAATGATTGATAGTAGATGATGTCATTATTAAACTTAATTGTGCAATGGCTATGTTATAGGTAGACTAAGTTGAAATTACAATTATTTCCATAAACATGAAATTATGCTGAAGTGATGTGACTCACCATTATTATTTTATGTAGGAAATATAGATGAAATAACTGTGTTGTAATGTTAATAGATGCTTGGCTTTTGGTTGAGATGATATTTTGTATTCAATAATTATATTTGTTATCATTTTTACTGTATACCTATTTGGATGTATTTGATGTGTGCATTGAGTGTGCAGAAATATTTATGAGATTAGCCAAAGGGAGAAGGTGAGACCAACCAAGAATGTTAACCAATCCTTGCTGAATAGCTTGTGAAGAAATGTGAATTTATTTATTCCTACCAAACCCTTTTATCGCTTACAACTAATTGTGGAAACCCTAAAATAGGTTTTTTTTTTTGGTTTATTTTCGAGTAAAAAAATCCTGGATCCTCATGGCTTAGGGAGAAAAAAAAACTTTTGGGGAGGGTTGGTATGACCGGAATATAGAGGGTTGTGTACATGCGAGAGAAGGGGGGGCCTTGGGAGGTTTGATGATGAGAAGGTGGATGAGGCAGGGAGGAGTGATGGATAGAAGGAGTTCTATAAAAATGTAAACTTTAAACCAGTTACGAGGTAAGCCTCCTTATCCAATGAAGAAATGGTGTGTATTATACTCTTCTTATTCCTTGATAGGTTTGTTGTGGAAAATACATGTTTGAATGGCCTTAAAAATCCCTATGTGTATACATATTCTGGTTTCTGTGTGCATAACTCTCCTTGTTCTTTGTATATACCTGTTCTTGTTTTGTGTATACCGATTCTTGGTCGGTCTCATGAGCTCGGGGGAATGGTGAGAGTCTTCTAGGGCTTGATGACCTATTTTGGCTGGGAGGAGAGCTACCTCCCTATGGCTAGTCGATTTGCAAGGAAACATGTTGCAGATGAAAACTCTAGGTAGCAGCTGGAAACTCCCATCTATCGGCTACAAGTTACAGATTTTGTGGAATTGTGAGTTTGTATTCAAAAGTAATTTGCTCTCTCTTTTCTTTTTTTTTTTTGTAAAAGGGAAAAATTGTGGAGTTTCCTCAATAAGTAGGCTGTGATTTGGATGATACGGTAGAAAGCAGATTTTAGATGAACTCTAGTATGTTGTAAAAGAAAAAAGGGAAGAAATTTGAATTTTTCTTCAAAGTTTATGTTCAGTCTGGTTGTAAAGGAAGCAGGCAAGAAATGGATAAGGGAAGAGAGCTCTGTATTATATTTATGAATTTATCTACCCCGTTTTATCAGATGCCAAAAGAGTCTAACAGTAACCCCATCCATCAAAATAAAAGAATAGAACTTTAGGCAGATTATTTTGAGTATATAGATTTAAAGAGAGAAATGACTGTAATGATATCAATCTATGCGATGTTAACTACTGATATAGTTTTGTGTTACACATGCATGTAAACCTTTCCTTCCAATAGACTTTCCTTCTGGGCATCATCTGAAGCGGCCTACGAATTTTGGATATACAAACGCTAGGAAATAGTAGGAAGAAAAAAAATAAAAATACAGTAACAAACTGCATAATGATTAGCAAGCCTTGTGCGCCGTAGAATTCATGCAACACAAAAATAAAATAAAATAAATATTTATATGACAATATTAGTCTTGAAAACCAGAGTCAATGGTATTGAATACTTTGTTAGTTAACAATGAATGAACAAGAGAAAGAATGATAACAATAGGGAAAAATAAAATAGACTCAAGTTGTTCCCTCAAGGCGTCGCCTGTGAAATTGGACTGCAAACCGTTTTACTGTTCTCCCACTCTCTCAGGAATGGTTCCTGAATCACTCCTCCACAGCGGTGCCATCAAGTTCCTCAATTTGTTCCTAGCAATGGTCGATTAGGGTGTGTCTTGTTTCTGTGGTGGACTTGAGAGAAAGGTAAACCAAAACGAAATATGTTATTTTGAGTATGGGTTCAACATAGTTATAAATGTGAGGGACTGTTGAATTATGGCAAGTGTATGGTGTTGGCAGCTTTTCAGTGCTGCGTGTAAGTCGTGTGATCTTCTGTGGGTGGTTGAATAAGCAAATAAACACCAATAAAATAATTAAACTGCATAGAGGATGCCGCACAGGTGGAATTTAATAATTTCACTTTTCAAGTAATATATATATATATATATATATATATATATATATATATATATATATATATATGAGTGAAGAGTTTGAATATGCCTCCTCGTGAAAGTAATAAATGATATTTCTTCTTCCAGGGATACTGAACAAAAAAAAAAATGAAAATGATGCAGGCCTGTATTATTAGTTTTCCTCTTCACTCCTTAATATGATCGAATAATATATGGCTTCCTGTCTGTAACAGACTTGTCTCATTCAAAAGTAAAAGTGCAAATATACTTATTGCTTGTGTTTCTTATAAATTTCAATAGCATAAGAACATTTAATTAGTGGCATGCTAATTTGGACGCACTAGTAGTGTATAACATATCAAATATCTTTGGGATCGACTTTGTCTTGGCCGGTGGCGCGTGGGAGAGATAGCATTATATTAGCATTTTTTTTTTATGGCACGATTGAATGCATTGTATTCGATGTAGAGTCATTAGTGTCAAGGAGAGATAGGGTGTAAGAAGAGGCAAAATCCTCTATAACTATCACCTGCATACTGGCCGATTAATAAATGTTTAACAGTTACAGTAGGGAATTTTGGGGTAGAATTAAGTTTTCACCAACTACCTACCCCTACTCTTATCTGGCTGAATCATTTTTGTCAACTCTTTACCCGAGAAATTAATCGACTTACAGGCGAAATCCCTGCATTGTTTTTGAGCGACATCAATAGTCTTGATTTGTCCAACAATTTGCTTTCTGGAGGGGTTCCTCCCGAGTTGGGACTATTGAAATTGAATGCTTTCAATGTCTCCAACAATCTCTTGTCTGGACGCATTCCCGACACTTTAGATGATCAGGCTTACAAGGAGAGCTGGCTGGGAAACCCGAGGCTATGCGGCGGCCGGAATTTGATGCTACCTTCGTGTTCTTCTCCACATAAGTTGCCACCTCAGATTTTGGCTACGATTCTGTTGCCACCTTTACTTATAGTAGCCATGACTTTGGGCTGCATTTGTCTGCGTCTTTCGTCTCTCAGGAAGCCAAGTGACACGCCATCGTGGAAGATGACACCATTCCATTCGAGAGAAGTGAACGCGACATACATCCTCCTCAATTTGAAGGAGACCAACGTGATTGGATCCGGAGGTGCTGGAAAGGTTTATAAGGTCATTCTGCAGAACGGGCAAGCAGTAACCGTAAAGAAGATCCGGAACATCAGCAGATCAGGAGGAAATTTTACAATAAAAAAGAGAGGAGGAAGAAAATAAAATGGGCAAAGTGGAGGTGGATACTTTGGGGCTCATCCGGCACACCAACACCTTGAAACTTTTCTGTTGCATTTCAAATGAAGAGTTAGATTTCAAGCTGCTGGTATACGAGTTGATGCCCAATGGCAGCTTGTTCGACTGTCTGCACGGTGGCGCAGGACCACAAATGGTGAGAGAATGGCGGATCCGTTATCGGATTGCTCTTGGTGCAGCTCGTGGGCTACGTTATATACATCATGATTGCTGCCCTCCAATATTGCACAGGGATGTGAAATCCAGTAACATCTTGCTGGACGCTGATTTCGAGGCTAAAATTGCAGATTTTGGCGTATCCAGAGTGCTTGATAGGCTGGGCAAAGAGCGTTCGGTGTCTGGTTATTTGGGCTCCCACGGATATATAGCCCCAGGTACCAAGAGTTTCTCTCCTCAAACTCTAATAAATTTATTTTCTTGGACAATTTATCTCATGTTTTATTTTTCCTTTTGGAAATCTGGTGCATAGAATATGTGGATAGGCTAAAGGTGAACGAGAAGAGCGATGTATACAGCTTCGGTGTGGTGATATCAGAGCTAGTGGATTGGGTGAGGCAGAATATGGAGAGTACGGAGACATCGTGGATTGGGTGCGCAATACAATATGCCTGCGCGGGGGAGAGATGGAAGTGCTGGATGAACGCACAGTGGAGGAGAATTGCAAAGAACAAATGTTACGCGTATTGCATGTGGGTTTGGTTTGTACTAACAGAGTGCCAAACCGGCAACCTTCTATGAGAGAAGTGTTAGAGAGGTTAGACGCATGCAGCGGGGACAATCGCAAGGAGACAGTTGTGCATCTGGAAAGAATTTCAAGTTCCCACTCGGACAGCAAGAACTAAATGGTTTAATTTCCAGATCAACCGAGTTAGCTATTTGTTTTACAGCTTTCCTCCTGTAATCTTAGATTGTTTTTTCTGTGTAAACGAAAAAGCATGAGTATTTAATTTAGGCTTGCAATGCAAGAGTAGTACGAAAGGAAACTTTTCAGTGGTCAGATTTTACTTGAGTAAATAAGACCTTGAGAGGTGGTGTTTGTGCCAATATGTAACTTGATTCTATAAAATAGAGACAAAAGAGAAAGAATAATAATAGTAGTGATGAATAAGAAAAGAACTACAACTCTATTTATATATGAAACTTCGGAATCCAGAGAAGTTGTACAATAGAATATAAGAATAAAAAAAAAGAGTGATGTTCTTGTATGAAAAATAAAACTACACACCTATAGAAAACATAGCTACTGCTCTCAAAACATAACTGCAAATAGAAAGGATGGAGTTGTTGCTCTTACAAATAAAAATAGAGTAAAACAGATCTACTATTGCTTCTCCTATCTACACTCTCCAAGCACACATATATATTCATCATATTAATCACTACTCTTCAAAACATAAATGAAGTCCTCCATTATAGAGCATTATTGAGCATGGTTTATAAATGGGTTGTTGTCAAATAATAAATATGATATTTAAAAGAGCAACAAATGAAGATAAGGATAAGAAATTCTTAAATAAAGGTAATGTATATTAAATACTACCTATCACACCCTATCTAATTGCTTGAGGATAGACATGTGAGTGTAGTAACTATGGTGGTTGTGATTACATTTCACTCCACCTTAATTGCAATTGCCACCATTTAGTATGCCCAAACAGTCTCATAGATATTGAAAACTTTCTTTTTCCAATGGCTTGGTAAAAAATTTTGCATACTAATCTTTTAAAGACTTACAGTATTCCAAATAAATTTCTCCATTATGAATTAGCTCTCTGATGAAATGGTATCTAGTGTCTATATGGTTACGCCTTTTGTGAAATATATAATTCTTGGATAATGCAATCACTAAATTATTGTCAGAGAAAATATTTGTTACTTCCAATTATTTATACCTCAAATCTACCAACACTCCACTCATCCAAATTGCCTAACATGTTGCTCTTGTTGATGCTACATACTCTGCTTTTGTTGATAAAAGACTGACACTGGGTTGTTTCTTTGATGTCCATGATATTATACCTACTCCAAAATGAAATACATAAGCATATGTACTCTTCATGTCATTAATGCTACTTGCACAATCATGACGTGTATATCCTATGAGTTTGAACTCATTTAACCTTCAATAATGAATTCCATAATTTCTAGTCCCACTTACATATCTCAAGATCCTTTCTGCTACTTAGCAATGAGAGTTTTCCTGAGACTCCATGAACCTTGAAATAAAAATCACACCATACACTATCTCTAGCCTTGTGGCAATCATGTACATTAGACTATCAATAAGTCTTTTATACAAAGTTAGATCCACATTTGATCCCTTGTCATCTTTACTTATCTGCAAACCTATCACAATTGGTACTGGTCCAAACTTACAATTCATCATATTGAACCTTTTCAAAACATCATTGGCATATTTGACTTGTGAGATGAATATATCATTCTTAGTTTTATTTACCTCAATATCTAGAAAATACTTTATAAGGCCCAAATCAGTCATTTCAAATTCTTTTTCATAGCTCCTTTGAACAAGTCAATTGATAAATCACCTTTGAATATCAAGTCATCAACATAGAAACACATAATTCAAATTTGACCTTGTTAATTCATCTTTGTGTATAATGTAGGCTTCCTTTTGCACCTGTTGAAGCCATTCTATAAGAAATAAGAATAAATTCTACTATTCCATGATCTGGGAGCTTGCTTTGGTCCATAGAGTACTTTTTTGAGTCCATTTCCACCTTATCTTCATGGCCTAAAATCTAATATTCTAGTGGTTGCTCCACATATACTTCTAAGAAATCATCCAAAAATATAGATTTTACATCCATTTGATATACTAGTCACTTGTTCTAAGCTTTAATTGTCAATACTGTTCTCACTTTGTCCAAATGAGCTACTAGAGCAAATGTTTCATTGTAGTCAAATTCAGGGTGTTCTAAACAACCATTTACTGTGGATTAATAGAAAAATTAGGGTTTACCACTATGAATGAACAAGTTGATAAACCACTAATTTCTTTTTCTTATTAAAGCACTCAATTATGAAGGGAAAAATATGTAAATAACAATAAAAAATGTTACCTAACTATTATAGCAACTATGGGGGAAGTTTTTAGAGCATAAAAAGATATGTACTTAGACAAAAAGTTGTTTTTAAGCTACAGAGGACTTGTTCCTTGATGTTTTCACTCTCAAATTCCCTGTTATCTTTTGAAAGTCTATACGGAATTCTATAGCTTTGATTCCTTGATTTTTCACTTTGAATGACAACTTTTGCAGCTTGGCAACTTTGAAAATTTTTCTCCAAACTTGCTCCACTTGATCTTTAACCTATAAACCTATAATCACACATTTAAAGGTAGATTTTTTTTTTTTAGTGAATAGGGGTTCACCTCAATTGAACCCCTTGTGGGTAATCAAACCAAATGAAGAAATAAAGGAATGAAGCATCAAACATGAAATATGCAATTAATGTCACCTTGGATCATGCTTTGTGAAACAAATCTGCAATCTAACATGTAGTGGTCATGAAGAATGTATATCTTGGATCCTTTAATATGATATGAACAATGGTTGCAAGTAGATCTTCAATGCTACATCCACCTCTTTAGCTCAACAACATGAATGAATGCTTCAAACCCTTGATAGGATGATATGATCTTGAATTGCTGCAATAAACTCTTGAAATCTTCCTTGAAATTCCTTATGAATGCTCTTGTAATGCTCTTGTGAACTTCAATTTTCTATAATTCTTGAATACTTGAAAGTGCTCGGATTGCTTAGGAGGAAACAATGTGAATTTAATCCCTTATTTATACTAAATGCAGACACAAAAAATGTAACCATTCTACTTTTTCTTGTTTTGTCCCTCTTTGTGCTTATTTGGATTGATTTTTCTTATGAATGCTCTTGTAATGCTCTTGTGAACTTCAATTTTCTATAATTCTTGAATACTTGAAAGTGCTAACATTGCTTAAGAGGAAACACTATGAATTTAATCCCTTATTTATACTAAATGCAGACACAAAAAATGTAACCATTCTACTTTTTCTTGTTTTGTCCCTCTTTGTGCTTATTTGGCTTGATTTTTCCTTGATTTAATGTTGTAATATGGCCCAAATATTCACATTAGGTCTTGAATCTATATGAACCATTAAGACTTTATGATGTCTTGTAAATTTGTTGTGAAGTGTTGTAAGAAATTTTCACACATTTTTTCACTTACATACCCCCTTTTTATCACTTTCCAAGTCTTATTCTAAAGTGTTGTAAAGTCTTGTAACAAACTTTCACACCTTTCTAAACTTGTCACCTTCTAATACACCATTCTTATGCTTTATTTGGACCCTTTATGTACTTATAGGTCTTAATTAAGTATATTTTTTAGTACAAACCTAAAAAACAACATTAAAGACAACTTAATTGCTGACACCCAATCATATGCCTTGAGTGGGACCCATTCGTCCAGGGTGGCAAATGAGTCCCTCTTGGCGCAATATTCAAAATAAATTCAAATTACTAGTGGGTTTTTATTCTTAAAGACCTAAAGTCGACCTATGATGTATTTTTGGGAAATTAGGGTATAATTGTGTATAAATACATGATTTTCAATTCATTTTAACCAAAATTCACCCATTCATCCAATTATTCATTCTTGCATTCAATTCATCTAAGCATTTACTTAAGCATCATAGCATCATTCAATTAAGAAATTATCAAGCATCTTGGAGCAGCCATTAACATATCTTGAAACTTCAACAACACAGGTTGGTGAGTTCATGATATTTTCATGTAATTTTTATATCATTCCTTTCTCATTTCATTTCATTATTAAGGCTTTGATTACCAAAGTGGGGTTTGACCAAGGCAAAACCCTATACTCTAACCATTAACTCTTTTTCCCCTCTTTGCATGTGTGTTTGCAAGTCTTGTAGGAAGATTTGTCAAGGAGAAAGGTGTTAAAAAGGTGTTGAAATTTCATCTAATTCAACAAAGTAAGCATAACCCTAAATGGAGCTTGAAGACCCCTTTTCAGCTTGTTTTCTACAGATTCAAATCTAGGAACCTAACAAGTAGAAAAGTGCAAACTAGGACTAACATAGTTGAGCTTTGATTTTGTAGATTTCTATAGGTGGACTGATTCACTAGCTATGGAAAATGAGTCCCACTGCAAGGCTGGAAAATATTTTTCTACAATTCTGAGTTCCTGACATCCAGAAACGTCTTCTGACAGATTTTACTAGAAGTAGGATTAATTCATCATCTATGATGAATGAGTCCTAGTGGGTATCAACATTGAATTCTACAACATTCTAGAACCTTCCTAGATCTAACTTTAGTTTCCAGGTGCACCTCATTCAGTTTCATTCAATTTTGTTTTCATTTGTGCATGTTTCTAGTTTGTGTCCGCATACAACACTGTGTTTCCAGTACTTTGCATTTTTTAGTTTGCATTCAATAATTGATCTATTTCATTTGTATTTTGCATTTATATCATCTCATTTAGGCATATTTCACCCACATCATGTCAATCCTTGAGTTTTTGCATTGAATTTTTGCCCATTCTTTCCCCTATTAGGTGAAAAACCGTAGAAGGGCTAGAAAGAATTCAGGTGGCAAAATCTTTATTTACATTTTCATGAACCCAATTTAGAGAATTTTTACTTCTGACTTCAAGTGCATTTGCATCCTAGGTTTGGCTTGCATCATTGTATTAGGTTTTGCATTATTTGGCATCTTAGGGTTTTCAACAATTACATTAGTGAAAACATCATATAGTTTTCATTTTTGCATTTCAAATCATTTAAATACATTGAAATTCTATATTTTCATACTATAGTTGCATCTGTGCATCTTAAACTCATCAAATTTCATTTCAAATTTCTAAAAAAGAATTAAAAAAATTCATCCCTAGACTCATTCACCACCCAAGGTGAATTAGTTCAGTTGCACATTTTGAACTATATTTTTTGGCATTTTTTGGGTAAGTTTTTGCATTTCTCTTTTCTAGTATTACATCTTTGTTACAATTTCCATATTTTTTGTTATTGACATTTTATCACTCCTAGTTTTCCTTTCATTTGAATTCACCAAGCCATTAAAATCCCTTGTATAAGTGTTCGGTGCACTATTGATAATAATTTAGTGAGAAGAAGTTCCCAACTCATGGCATTCCATGATAGCACACTTTTTGTGGACATTGGGTTGTCTTGAGCTACGACTCCTAGTGTTGAAAATATTGCATTAGGCATGTATCGTACCTTTAGCAATAATTTTCATTCCCATAACATGCACGTTGACAGACCAAATGATCATGTTCCACAAGAAAAAAATTTAACATTCATGAGGATCTAGCACATTTGCAACAAACATGTGTCTTGAAAACATTTCAACCACTGCAATTCCTACTATAGACAACATCAATTTTCTACTTGAATGTAATGAAGGGTTAGATGTTCTAAAACAAATTGTTGAGATACACCGTAAACACATTCCTTCTACCTCTAGTACATCTCTACTGGAAAACACTATGGTTAGCCAAGGAGGACCTTACATTCCCCCCCCCTTCAACTGTAGCATCCATACCTACCTAGATACCACTCCCCAAGTCACAACCACAATTCAACAGGTTATCAATGCAATTCATTCCTCGCCTATTATACTAGCATTCCTAATTCTTTGGTGGCATCGAATATTTTATATTCTCCCACCATACCACCTATTAGCATTCCATTTACTTTCCCTACCACTACATACATTCCATCACCACTATCTGTAACACTTCATGCCACTTACATTTTCCCTCTCATCATGCAACTTTTTGAAACCATCTCCTCCATGCAACAACAAATATCCACCATAACCCAAAGTCAAAATGATCTACCTACCTATTATGTCCATAGCAGCCCGTTATCTTTAGAAATATTAAGAATACCAATGCCACAAGGAATTGAGATACCTAGATTTGAGAAGTACAGAGGGAAGGGTGATCCTACTAATCATGTTAATGCTCACACAACCTTATGCAATGACTTTGTTCTTGACGATAAACTGTTGGAAAAAATGTTTTCTAGGACCTTAAAGGACATTATATTGGAGTGGTTTTCATACTTAGCAAACAATTCAATCCATTCATTCAATGAACTAGTTGACACCTTCATAAATCGTTATCAAGTGTACATGACTCCCAAAAAGGCATTGGCTGATCTAATGAGATGTAAAAAAAATGTGGATGAAAAAGTAATTGATTTCATCTCACGCTATCAGTCACTATATGCCCAAATCAATGTTAAGGTTCCTGATCCACATCTCCAAAATATTTTCATTGAAAATTTACAAAATCACATCCAAGATAAATTGACCATGATGAAATTTCACTCTTTCATGCATCTATGTACTTGACCCTTTGTGATTATCATAATTCGATTAGTAGTCATGATGCCAAGTCTAGTACTAACCAAACTAAAAAATCCAAACCTAGCACTTCAAAAAATTCACAACCATTTCAAAAAACAAACAAAGGGTTGTTACAATTCAACCCCCCTCCTCAACAACCAAGTAACAGCTATGAAAGCCATGATACCTTTTACTTATGGTGATCCAAAGAGACAGTTTACACCTTTACCAGACACTCTTCATAACACCATGACTTAGTTATTGTAGCAACATATGATTACTTTACCTACCATTAAACCATTGGATCCAACTAATTTTTTCCTCCAACCTTTCAACCCAATTACTACTGCCATTATCATGTGGACAAAATGGACATGACACAAAACAGTGTAAGCATCTTAAACACATAGTGCAAGACCTCATTGATTCTAGTCGTTTATCCATTTCAAATATTAATGTTAAAGGCAATCTGTCTATTGCCCCACCCAATCAAAATTCATAAATTTTTACCAATCTGATCCCCAAACATATCATGTCATTCATCAAAGCCAGTGAAACTCAAAACAATGATGCGATGATTGTTCATAAAACTATTGAACATACCGATCCTATTCCACATTCCACTTATGTTAATCCTATGGATGATTTGGTAGGAGCAATATACATTATTCCTCATGATGGACAACCTAAGAAATCTCTTGATATTTGAAACATAGATTTTAGGGATCCGCTTGCTTTCTACCACTTCTAGGATTTTTCACTTAAGAGGAGAAAGATGGGTTCAAAAATGCTTATGTCCACATTCAAAAGTTTAATGTGAAATGGATGGAAAAGCATGAAAATTTCCTAGATACAATATTTGAATGCAAGAAACTAATAAGATTCATTGATTAATGAATGGAAACTAAAGGAAAACATTTTTTTCAAAACACATTGTGTAATGCATAAACAATCTAAAGTGAATGTAGACTATAACAAAATTTAATAAAACTAAAGATGTGCACCTGAAATCTTGATAAGGACTGGAAACTACTTTTGAAGTGTTTTTGATGATGTTTTTTAGGCCTAGAGGGACTCATTTGCCATACTAGTCAAATAAGTCCCAGTTTTGGTAAACTAAGCAAGAAATCTGATTCTGTCAAAAGGGTGTCAGAAAATGCAGAAAACATGAAACTCACTTGGAAGTCAAACTCATTCATCACCCATGGAAAATGAGTCCACTTTTGAATTTCTAAATAGTCAAGAGTGGAATCCGGAGCTTCCTATATGAACTTTAGGCTTCTATAGGCATCTGCTTCCAAAACTCTAATTTACGAGTCTGAAAATGAGATTTTGTTGATTCTTTGACTTTTTAAATGAAGAGAGGACTTTAGCAACCTTGCAACTTGATATTTCAACAATTTACAAGCTTCTAAGGGTCCTAAACCTACAAACACATGAGAAGAGAAAAAGGAAATCTTGAATGTTATGGTATGGGGGTTTGCCTTGGTCAAACCCTGTTTAGGTAATTAAACCAAATGATGAAAGAATAGAATGAAACATGAAATAATGGAATAGATTACCTTTCCATGATGAATGATCTTGAAATTTTGTAACAAAACAAGTAGAATCTTCCCTTGAATTTCTTAGGAAGCTAAAAAAATGACTTGCAATGTGAAAGCCCTAGCTTGCTTGACTCGATCAATGATGAGATCCTAATTTTGGCTAAAATCACATATTTTTAGAAAATATAATGATTTAATCTTTGAAAAGTTCTATTTAAAGGATTCCAATTGAAGAGGCTTTGATCAAACCACCTTATACCAAGCCCCCCTTTGGATAGAACCCCGCTAGTTTTAAACCATACCTATAATGGAGTCTCATTTACACCTATCAAAATGGTGATATAAAACAACTTTTGATTTACCTTTTTGGGGATCAAATGAATTCATTTAAAATTTATTTTTTGTAATTATATATTCCTTATTATAAGCTTCCAAAAAAGTATAATTTTAATAAAATTAAATTTGATTATTTTATTTATTTTTTATTTATTGTGAATGTAGGTTTTAAATAGAAAATCAAGCTCTATATTCTGCACATGTGGAAAAATAGAAAATTATAATTTTTTTTTGAAAAATATGAGTGCACCAGATATTGAATTCCTTGATCCAACAAAAAAAATAAAATTGAATTTCGATACATACAAGAAAAGTTACGTGTTATACAATCACGCTATGTTTGAATTGTAATTGGTTTGACTTTGAAACTTGATTAAAGAAAAAATATTCAAGAAAAAAATATTTAACTAAGTGGAAGTACTAGATATCGAAGTTACAAATCTAAATTTGAAAGAATTCAAATTTTATCCTTCATGGAAAAAAAATTATGTGTTATACGGTGGTCATCAATTTTTAAAAATGTTGTTTTATGAAAAAAACTAGTTTTCAAGGGAGATGGATAACGAAGTGCAATATGATTCCAAATTTTTTGAAAAAAATATATTTAGAATCTATAGAAAAAATTTCATGAAACTATAGTTTGCATCATCTTCAAATTCTTCACGGTTTAGCCGCTATAGGTTCTCGAAAGTGAGGATTTAGGTAAAAAAATATATTTTAGTGTACAATTTGGCCAAAAATTGTAAACCACTATTGTGGGATCGCCTCTGAAAATGAAATTTTCTTGATTCTTTGACTTTTTAAATGAAGAGAGGATTTTGGAAACCTTGCAACTTGATCTTTCAACATTTTCCAAGCTTCAAAGGGTCCTCAATCTACAAACACACAAGAAGAGAAAAAGGAAATGTTGAATGTTAGGGCATGGGGGTTTGCCTTGGTCAAACCTTGTTTAGGTAATTAAACCAAATGGTGAAAGAATAGAATGAAACATGAAATAATGGAATATATTACCTTTCCATGATGATTGTTCTTGAAATTTTTCAATAAAACAAGTAGAATCTGCTCTTGAATGTCTTAGGAAGCTAAATCAATGACTTGCAATGTGAAAGCCCTAGCCTGCTTGACTTGATCAATGATGAGTTATATTATGAATGATTGAATGAGAGATGAATTGGGGGTAAAAATGAGATGAAAATCACTTATTTATACAATTTTGTGCCTTAGTTATCCATTCATACCTCATCATAGGCCAACATCAAGTGATTTTGAATAAAATCCCAAAACAAAATTTTTTAAAATTTTGAATTTGGAGACAAGGGGAACTCATTCACCACCCATGCTGAATGAGTCCCACCTAGGACTTCAAAATGTGTGTCATTAATTATGTTGTATTTGGTGTTGTTTATTGGGATAACATTCAAAAATACACTTAATTAAAGCATATGAGGGCATAAAGGGACCAAATAAAACATAAGAAACAGATAAATAATGAAGTTATGCCTAGAAAAGCGTGAAATCTTGTTACAAGGCTTTACAACACTTCAGAATAGGACTTGTTTAATGATGAAAAGGTTTTTTTTAGGTGAATTGTAATAAATAGAGTCTAGAAGAATGTAGAAATTCCGTACAACACTTCACAACACCTTCACAAAATGTCGTTAAAAGCATTTTATTTAACTTGCAAGGGTCCAAGACCTAGTGTGGATGCATAAAATGCCTCACAACCCCTGAACTAAGGCTTTATAAAGTCTGATTTATCATGAATTAATCCCATGTCAAGCAAAGGGTACTTTTTTCTATGACACAATATTACATTTTCTTCTTTAAATATATTCTTTTGAATCTTCTCGAAGGTCCTCTTTACATTATCGGCTACATTTATGATAATCCCACTAAAGGGATACTCATAGATTGCACCTATGGTGAGAATGTGATCATTGAGAAAATTTTGGTATTACATGATCTTTATAAAGATATTTATGACAAACCAAGAGCATGGATAAAACACAGAACAGTTTTGTGTGCCCTATGATAGAATCAATTGTCCTTCTATAACAAATAGGACCTAGGATAGTGGATGTAACATTTTCCATCATTCAACAATCAAATCAGTTTCATTTGTGGCTTGGCCATCCATGGCTTCACTCAATGAAAGCTATTCCTTCAGTCATATAGAAATGTTTAAAGTTTGTGCATGACAATGACATATTCACTGTTCACCATAGTGGCTTTACCATTTGTCTTCTAAAGGAAACATCTCATTAGAAGCCTTTTTGATAGAGCCTGTGGAACCCATAAAACCTCACAAATATTTATTTTTTCATTACTTATCAAAAGTTTAAAGCAAAGAAAATTGTTGAACTGTCCCTTTGCAACCAATCCCCATCCACTTCCACCACCCCCATCCTCGATGAGACAATGCTTCAACCTAAACTTGAAATGCCAACTCCAAATTAACCAAAAATGAACACTTCACCTTCCTCATTCAAATATCCAAGAGATAATGAAACCAACCCCATCATGCCCCCTCACATAAAACAAGTCTATAAAGTAAAAGAGTATGTGATTGAATCACCTCCCATGGTTCCTTTTATTCCTCCCCTTCGGGAAGAAAAGGAGTCTATGTTGGATCAACCTACTCATACACAGACACAACTTCAAAATAAAATCAAAATAAATAGAGGTGTTATATAGCGTAGGAAAAAACATCATGTCCTTGCTCATCAATTGCAAACTGAAGAAAACAACTAAAATCAACCCTCACCCTTGAGAGAAGCACTACCTGATGAACCTCCTCTCCAGTCACAACAAAATGATTTGATACAACAACCACAACTCCCGATACACCCTTCACTGGAAATGACCATCCTTCCTTCGGTCATGATTAATCTTGATGATGATGATGAAATGTGTAAAATAGACAAAGAGGCACATAATGATCTAAATACATTATTTTCCAATTCGTCTTCCATGAAACCAAATGACCAATCTCCTACAACAAGTGTAGAACTTGGTACTTCCCCTAGTTCATCACTTGCAATTAACCCTTTGGATAGTCAACTGCCCTCGCAATACACTAAATTTGATTGGGAGGTGGATGATTTTTTTATTAGCTAAATTGCATCTACCTTACTATTCTTTTGCATTTTCTTTTCTTCCATGTGCGTATCGTTCTACCCTATGACGTGAAATTTGATGTTCTTTCTCTCTTTGTGCAATTCCTCTATTTGTACCTCCTTTCTTCTATTTGTCGTACATTGCTTTTTCCTTTCAATTTTTTTTTTTGTTTTCCTTTTGGGGATGATGCAAAGCATTGAGATGCCCTATGTCTTTTCCATGTTGACCCAAAAGGTCCCTTTTATTTTCTTTTTCTCTTTTATTTTGTGTTATCTTTTTGGGGATGACACAAGGCATTGAGACCACAATGTATCTCTCATGTTGACCCCAAAGATTTTTCATTTTCATTTTATTTTGGTTTGTGTTTTTCTTTTTGGGATGATGCAAAGCATCTAGAAATCCTATGTCTCTTCCATGTTGACCCAAAAAGGACTTTCTTCTTCTTTTGTTTTCACTCTCTTTTTGTCATTCTTCCAGTTCTATGTGTGTATTTGGGGAATTATGATAGTTATGAGATCTTTAATATAAACATTGCATCAATGAACATACTAACCCCAAATCAATAGATCCCTTATGTGTTTGGTGTGTTACATTTTGGGGGAAACCCCTCTTTCTTTTTTTCCTTTTCCTTTTACATGACACAACATTACTTAGAAATGTATTATTTGGCATAGGGGCTTTCCAAGTTGGCTCTCATGTCTTGTTTCTTTTTGTATGTGTCATTTCGCTACTTGAAATTAATTTCTCACATAATAGTGTGTAGTAATTCCTTTAAAATGGGGGCATACATTGGCATTATTCATTTTCATTTTTTATTTTTATTGGTTCTTAGTGGAACCTTGTTAATTCATATGATGTGTTTGTCACTTTGTGGATGACATTGGGTGTGATTTCTTTCATGGGTGTGATCTCTCTTAGCATATTACATTCCTCTTAGTGGCCTGATGTGACACATTGCATCCCCTAAGTTGTGAATATTATATTATTTGATTGGTCCTCTCTTGGATACATTAGAAACAATTTTCCCTAAGTCATAGAACTTGTAAGAACTAGGCAAGAATCATTTGAAAATTTACATGGCCACCTTGCATAACACAACTTGCATGCTTGTGGTGCCATTGCATTTGTTCATGAGTTCTAAGCACACGAATCTTTGCTTGTCTCATGAAGCACGAAATGACATTGTCTATGTGGCACTTTATTAAAGTTATTAGGAGGTATAACTTTGATATGGTTGAACAGAAAGCCCATTTTGAGGCACGACTTTCCCCATAGCTACCATTTGGGATTTCTCACCCTGTAGACAACCAGAAGTTCCATGGCCCCAGAGTGAGTATACTTGGGCCTTCTCACCCTACAGACAGCCATGAGTTGTGTCTCCCTAGACTGAGTACATAATTCTTGTTCCAAATAAAAAACCTAGATCTAATCCACAAATGAGTTGGATAGATGATTGAAGCTTTCTTTTCTTTCATTCATTCTTTTTCAGCACTTTCACATGTGTTCCTTTGTGCTCATGATTGATTTTCCATGGGATCTTGATCCTAGGGGCTTGATCATGCCACTTGGTTGATGTTGTCTCATCTTACCAAGAATTATTACATTTGGACCCCTCCTGAGATGCATTTATCTACTTTAGTGTGAGTTTGAAGTAGGTTCATCCTCTCCCTAAAGTGGGGGTTAACTATGGACATGAAAAAAATCCATTTTTTCTTACTTGATTTGGGAATAATTGATGACAAATTGGACTTAACAATGCCTTGATTTGGTGTTGTGAGGTGTTTTTCACATCCAAAATAGGTCTTGGACCCTTGTAAACTAAACAAAATGCATTTATTGATGTCTTGTAAAGGTGTTGTAAAGTATTGTAAAGGACTTTCACTCCTCTCTAGACCTAATGAACCCATTTTCCCTTAATTCAAAAATGTAAAATATATTTAATTGTATTTTCACATTAATCAAGAAGGCTTGTCA
Source organism: Sequoia sempervirens (assembly GCA_007258455.2). NCBI lineage: Eukaryota > Viridiplantae > Streptophyta > Pinopsida > Cupressales > Cupressaceae > Sequoia > Sequoia sempervirens. The sequence continues at coordinate 189,569,832 of VDFB02105785.1, read as the reverse complement.
TCATAACTCATCATCATTTATTCATCATTCATCATGTTCTTAAGTAAAACAAGCTAGGGTTTTTACATTCTAAGTCATCAAGATAGCTTTCAAGGACATTCAAGGGCATATTATTCAATCATTGTTGCAAAAAATCAAGATCTATCATTATGGAAAGTCTCTAACTCTAGTGTTTCATACTTCATTACATTCTTTCTTCATTTAGGTTTAATTACCTAGAAAGGGGTTTGACCAAGGCAAACCCCATGCCCTGACATTCACCATTTCTTTCTCTTTCTTTGTTTGTTTGTAGATTTAGGTACTTGGTTTGGAAAAATAATTGAAGATTAGGTTGAAGACTTGTTGAACACCTCTCCTTGTTTTCAAAGCCAAAATATCCATTAAAAGTCACTTTTTAGGCTTGAAAATCAGAGTTTCAGAAGCAAACACCCGGAAGAACAAAAAGAGCAGATCATGGGCTTCCATTTCCATTTTCATATTTTTAGAAATTCAGAAGTGGACTCATTTTATATTAGTGGAAAGTGAGTCCCACTGCCAGGCTTGAAAAGTGTTTTCTACAGTATTTGATACCCATATGTCTGAAACAGGCTTTAGAATAGTTTCTCAAATATGGGATTAATTCACCCGAAATGGTGAATGAGTCCTAGTAGACCACATTTTTAGGATCAACAATATTTCAGAAGTCATTTCTAGTCTCTAGCAAGTTCCAAGGTGGACACCTTTAGTTTCATTAATTTCTGTTACAATTTACCTTCATTTCTAGGTGTGTTTGCATATCGTAATGTGTTTTCAAACAGCTTTCATTTCTTAGGTTTTTCATTAATGATTGTCTTTTTTTTTTAGTTTAATGCATTTAGACATTGTATTTACATATATTGCATTCATCCTTGCATTATTTTTTAGTGTTTACATTGAATTTTAGATCATCGTTCTCATTTTAGTTGAAAAACCCTAGAAGTGCTAGAAAGCCATTGGGTGCCAAAATCTTTGTCTCCATTAACCTTACCTTACCTAGCCTCCACTCATCTCCCACTTGTAAGAATGCTTTAGTGAAAAAGGATGAAATTAGGGACAATCATGACAATCACATTTGTTCTTCTTCTACTATCTCTCCTAGTTGTCAAGAAGATAATTTTGTGTTCGAAGATACACTCTTTGAGAGTTATGAGAATATTTTTCTCCCTCTACTAATCCTTCTCTCACTTCAAAAAATCTTGTTAAAAAAAGGATGCAATCACTGATAAGAAAGATGTAATGTCATAAAATTGCACCCTTTGCAATTTAACATACATTCTTGCATCTGCTTTAGTGTCCACTCCCCTAGCATTTGTGTAGGCTAATTTTATCCCTTGCATCAGGCTTCTTCCTTCTAAAGATGCTCAAAGGCTCATTTATTAGAAAATACCTTCATGCATTATCTTTGCATTAAACCTTGTGCTTTTGTCGTTTGTGTCATTTTGTAGCGTGATGTGTCTTGACACTAGTGCACCACACGGATGTTCAAAAGTAGTGTAGACATCCTATGATATTTTAACATTCAAATGACCACTTTTTTGCATGTTTTCCACTTGTCAACAAGTTTTATTGGTAGTAATGTCTTGAGATGCCTTATAATAGTTGGGGAAGCTTCTTTTCCTTCTTCTCTTCTCCTTAAATGCTATCTTTTCAACTCATTTGGTCTTCCAGCTAGCTTCTTTCCAGCCTTGGATCTAGCATTTCTCTCTTGCTATCTTGCTTGCACAACTCCATACAACTTGCTACAGTAGCTTCAAGCACTCTCAAGCTCTCATTGTACCTCTTAGCAAGACACTTTTGGCTCTTGCAATTGTTTTTACCTCCCTTGGCTCTAAAAACTCTAACTCCCTTATGTCATGCTTTTAAGCACCCTGGGATTCCATATCCCCTATCAATTTCACCCTTACTTCATGATACAGGTTTTCCTCATCAAGTGAGGATTTATTTTATCACTCATAATTGGTGGTACAGGTTCTACTCTAGAAGCAGGTTTGTCTTTCACCATGTGCTTTATCCATTTTTCATTCATTTCTCTCTATCTATCTAGTTTTATGTGGACACAGGAACACCAAAACAAGGATTTTACTAAGGAAAACTCCTATGCAGCTCCAATTTTTTCTCCAAATCTTATGCATGTAGGTATTGAAGATATCTACTAGCTAGAGGCTTCAATACTTGGGTGGTTGTAAGCATTTTCTTTCTTGTCCTTATCTTTTTCATTTATACTTTACTCTATCTTAGTTCTGTCATATTTTATTCCTTTCTCACATCCCAAGATTTCTTAGAAATTAGGGTAGAAATTGCTATTTTGTCATTTTCTATGAGAAAACTAACTTTTTCATCCATACAAATGTCTGCGCACTAGAGAGACACCAACACACCATTCTTTTGTCCTAGAGTCACACTTCCATCCTTTGGTCAAGAGCCCATTAGTTTATCTAGAAAACCTCTATGACATGTTCTTCCTAATTCTAGAACTCTCATGTTGTTCCTTTGGGTAGTTTAGGGAAGTTTTCCTCATGAGGCTCTCTAAATGAAGAGAACTCGTGAGTAGCAAATCCCCCTTCTCTACACAAGAAAACCATATTTATTCTTCTATTAATGCCCCCCCTACTTGTGATGAAGTTATCTTACAAAATTTAACCATGGAATGTGATGAACATCTTGTTTTCTTCTCTCTTAAAGTCTCTCATATTAGGGAGGATATCATGGTGCAAGAAAATGATAGAATTCATACATTCCCTTAAAAAAATTGTAATGTGGCCTCATTAGATGAAGATGATAAGGTGACATTAGACTCCCCTTTGCTAAAAGATCATCAAAATAAGGATGTCTTTTGAAGTTATAAACATAAGGTATTCCGTGAGTCCTCCTACAAGTCCTTTAATTATTAGAACTCCTAAGTCATCTCTTGAGTTACTTCTTACCCTCTACCCACCCTTACATCAACCTCAAGCTTATAAAAATATTGTGCTTACCATAGAACCACCTAAAAGTAATCATTACCTCAAGGAAGTATCTTAAATTTTTCAAGGAAGCTTACTAGTAACAATGTTTTACAAGAACCGAGTTAAAATACCATTGCTCACACATATAATACAAGGAACAATAGGAAATTGCAAACCATTTCTACTTCATTACCTTTACCATAACCCATTTTTCTTAGTGCCCCTTGTTTTCCCTTACATAGTGGAAAGGAGTATGACCTTGTTGAAAAGCATAAAACTACTCCTGCTAAGATATCCTTAGAATATCTTATTCAAGGTTCACCTAATTATCATAACATGCTTCAAATTTCTTTACAACTAGTTGTGTTTCCTCCTAGTGTAAATACAAATGATGTGGCAGCCCTAATTCAAGGTATGAGCTTGGTCATCTTAGAAATTACTTTCCATCAAGACATGAGTTACCTCCATTAGAAGTGAAAAAACAAAATGAGGCTCTGATGATACTAGCTCATATTAACAATTGAACAATAGGGGAAATGGGGATGCTTTATAACCTAGGTCATAGAACACCACACTTCTCCAATTGTCACTCAAATATGTCCTAAGATCCCAAATTGGATTGACTATCAACCCAAAGGTGAGTCAAATCTCAACAAGGAAGACCTAGGAGGGGGTTCTTTAAGCTTTTAGGGGTTCACCACCAAGAAAAAGCTTGGAAAAGACAATTTAACATTCAACTCACAAAACCTAGTAATGCACGCCAAATAATGAGTGAAAATGATGAATTTAAGCAACAAGTTAGGATGTGTATACCTAGGAAGTCTAGAAATGTGATGAGGATTTTGGAAATATAAAACGTAGAATTTTTTGCCTTAGGCCAAAAAAAAGAAAGAAAAGCTTGTCAAAAATGTGATCTCACTTTTTAATAAAATAGGATCACACTTTTAAAAAATGGGATTCTATTTAGCTTCGGGATCCCAAGCCTAAATTCTAAATGGGATCTGATTTTTTTAAAAAATGGATCCTATTTGTTAATGGGTCCTGTACCGTCAAACAGGAAACATGATCTTGATCTTTACAAAATGGGATCCCGATTTGTCAAAATTGGGATCCCATTTTGTAAAGATCGGGGTCTCGTTTTAAAGTGGTATTTATTTTTAACAATAAATAAAAAACTATAATTCATAGAGCATGGGATCCTAATTTCATTGAGATGACAACGATGACACTAATGTCTAGGTGCTCCTCCACTCCTAATCTTTTTTCTTTTTTCATGTTTTTTTTGAAACTTTTAATACAATAATAGATTTTATCATTTTTTGATTTATTTAGCATTTTATGTATTTTATTTATCTAGAATAGAAGAAATGATGATTTGTAGAAGAAGAAAAAGAAAATAAGAAATGAAACCCTCAATAGTTTGAATGGAAATAAAAAATCCACCTCAAATCATATCTTAAGAATAAAATTTAGCTTTTCAAACCTAAATTGTTCAATCAAACCAAAAAAATTGCATTTGGAAACCCTAAATTGAAAGGAAACAAAAAAAATTGGATTGGAAAACCATAAATTGAAATGAAAAATAAAATTGTATTTCAAAATTCTAATTGCTTTTTGAAACCCTAATTTGAAATGAAACAAAAAAATTTGCATTAAAAACCCTAATTGCATATCTTGAAACCCTAAATTGAATTCAAACAAAAAAAATTGCTAAAACCCTAAATTGAAATCGAACACATCATTTTGCATTTGAAAACCCTGATTTCAAGCTCAAGAATATTTGTTAATGGAAAAAATTCATTTCCATTGCTTAAATGTTTTAAATTCCATTTACATTGTATGAAGAAAAGTATGTAGGCACGCCTATGGAAGAAATTATTCAATAGATTTTGGTTGATGCATAGTAAATTAGGGTGCTTGATATTAATAGTGAATAGCATTTGATAAATATTATACATTTAAATGTGTATTGATCAAGAGACACAATCAATTAAACATTATGAACATTGATATAAATAGAATATAAAACAATATGTTAAACTTTACTTGTGGGACTAGTGGATAGTTACAATTCATAAATTTTTATTGTTTTTTTTATAAATTTAGTTAGCAAATTCATCAATCCTCGTACAATCCATTTCCAATTGTAACTTAATTAGATAATATATGCATTCATTTCTATTTTATGTTTATATCTCTCTTAGTCATGCCTTGTTTCCATTTGTTGTTTGCATGTTCATCTCTTGTCTTTCAAAAATATTAACTCTCATTCTAGTCAATTAGTTGTTAATTAGGCTTCTAGTTTAGTCTAAAATCTGAATTTTCCCTAGTTACTTAGACACTAAAAGAATCTAAATATTTTTTCTTTTTTTTCTTTTACGTTCTTTCAATTCCAAACAATTCAAAATAAAATATGATTTTGGATCTTTGGGAAAATTCAACATTAACTAATTTTATTATACATTTTATATAATAAAATTAATTTAAGTGGGAAATATTCAACTTTATTTACATTGAAGGCATATCCAATTTGAAAGGGACAAACCTAAAAATTGAAATCAATGGTGCAGTGTTTCTAATAGACCTTGGAGATGATGAAATTGATGTTAGCCATTCATGAGGTCCTTTGACATTTTTGTCTTGCCCATTTTAATGGTTGATGTACTTTCATATATTAAATCTGATTTGGGGACCTTTCCAAGCCTTTAGTTTATGCACTAATAGTTTCTCCTCAATCTGCAAACTTGTATGTCTTATGCATTGAGAATGAGCTCACTCAACCTGTTTCCAGACCTTAGCATTCCTCATGTGCTTTTCATAGCTGTTTGGCTCAATTCTTTTCCTATCCCCCCCATATTCGTATGCACCTCACTACAATCTCTACCAGCCCTGAAAACCTATTGCAATTTTACACATCCATTCCAATTAACCCACAAAGCATGCCGCTTATTCTTACTAGCTAAGTTATTTGACACGACCCCATCAAATCTCTTTATTTTGATGTATTTAGCCCTTTTCCCTATCATCGTTAAAGATATATGCCTCTTTCCCATGTGTAACATCATAATCTAATAAGGCCCTGACTTTAGCTCGCAAGTCCCTAAATTCTTCTACGTGTTCAAACTTCCCCTCTTAACCCCCTCATTCACAAAGTAATCCTCCACGCTGTTAGCTTCCCTGTAGATGTGAGAGATTTTAACTTTATCAAACTTGTCTAAGATATATTTTTCTTCTTCAATCCAATTCTTAATAGAATAGGAGGGAGGGGTCCTACCTAAGAGACAGTCATTGACGTTTTGGAGTCCCCTTCAAGCCATAAATATTTTATTTTTAGATTATGTGCTAAATTTAAAACTTGAAAATCTCCTATTTCCTCTACCACATGGTTGGTTTGATGACCTAGGGAAATGGCCACAAATTCCATAAAGTTACCATTTGAGTCCCTTAACACACCTCCACTTCTGGACATCCTTGGATTGCCCTTCGTAGTGCCATCAAAGTTGGATTTAGTCCAACCATTAGGAGGAAAGGTCCAGCGCACACCCTCCCTACTTTTCTTAGCTAGCTTGGATGCTTTTCAAACCATATGTGTCATTCAATTAGTTGACCAATTCACAATATTCAGATAAAAAGTTGCATTATAATATCCTTGTTGTATCCAATAAACAAGGATCATCAAGAATAGAGCGGTGAATTGTTTGGCTTCTCAAATTGAGGCTATGTGGGTTCCAAGTTGAGACATATTTATCTATGTAATCAAGTGAATTTTGTATAGATTGACTATTATTCCATTCTAATCTACTAATATCAAGTGCTTCTTCAAGCCATAGAAAACCATTGATGTGTGCAAATCCTCTATGTTTCCATTCATACCTATGAAAAAATGATATTTAGCAAACTTTAAGGTAAGAATCTATTGTAAAAAAAGAAGTGATGATTTCTAGTAAACAATCGAAGTATGCATGTATTGTGCAGAAAGGGGAAAGAATGTTTTTACCTATACCAATATTTAGATGAACCAAGAAGTTTTTTCAAGATCTCCTCCCGAAATATAGTAAACCTATGGTGCATGTAGATTGCGATAAGATGTGGATTTTGTAATATGTTTGGGGTCCTCCATGTAGAAGCCATGGAAGGATTTTTATGAGGCTTGGTAGGCATTATGTATGCAAGTCTAGCCATTTTATATTTGCTGCACTAAGGGTGTAGAAGAGTGAGGGGAAACCAAATTGAATGACCATGTAAGATAGTTCCCATCACCATTGGGTCCAAAATAAATGAGCTCCATGAATTGAAAAACTAAATCACATGAGCTGATCTGCAAGTTTTTCATTTGGCATTTCCTTCAATCTTTGGCACAAGTCAAAGACTATCGATGGCAAGTAACCACCAATATTTTTACTAAGAAATATAGAGGAGGTTTCTTGGCTATGATGGCACCTAATAATTTTTAGTATGAAGTACCCAAATCGGGGGTGCTCGCCAAACCGATTATCATGGTACCCTAGGGGATGGAGAGCATATTCATGTAGTTTAATTTCTTTGATATGTTGTTGCTTGAATGCAAATTTTCCTTTTGGGAACAAAGTGGGGAATGCCATAGCAAATAATCCTTCAATGGTGTATTCATTTATATGAGATGGAGAAATGGGTGGCCATGCAATTATTAGTGTTGTTTGTCCTAGACCTAGTTGAAACAGAGAGCTCACTTCTTCGACCTCGGTACATGCATGTGGGAGATTTGACACAAAGGATGTTGTAGGAAAGAATTTTTGTTCGTTGGGGTCATATTCTCTATCGCCTCTTTCCTTGAAGCCTATATTTGTGGTACTAGGATTTTAAGATGTTGCATAAATAAGGTTTCAAATGTCAATAGAAGAATCTAGAAAAGTGGATAATGCAAGCACATCTACATGAACATCCTTGTAGTTTGGTTCATTGCACATCTTATATTTAAGTTCCTTGTCAAAACGTGCTCTACTGATGTGAAAGCTAATGGTTGTTGGCCGATCTATTCCCTATTAGCTATTAGTATATCAAGAGCATGAATATGCCTAGGTTGGTAGAATGCAACTGTGGATATATCTTGAGGAAAGAAAATAGAGTGGCTATTGTATTTTAGTTGGCCCCCCTTGCATAGGTAACTTGAAGAATTGGGCTGACTCTGGCTATTAACATTTTTTGAACTTGGGATAGAACTTGTGAGCATTTAGGTTGCTCAACAAGGTCGATGTTGTAAGCATTTCCTAAACTTGGGATAGAACTTGTAAGCATTTAGGTTGCTCACCATAGGAAGGTGGTGGGGGAGATATATAGGATAGTGAGTGAAGAGTGAGGGGATGGAGGCATGTGGAATTGTTGTGAAATAGAAGGGAACCATGACCAATGGTTGCACACATTGTGATAAACATTGAAGATTTTTATTTGGACAGGGTGTAGGAAGTAATGGAGTTGTTTTCTTAGGAGGTGGTGGATTTAGTGCTCTTGGTACCCACATTTTTCAAGGGATGAGGAGGATGGTTGGGATTTTTAAGAGCTGGATGCCTTATTTGACTTGCATTTTTGTTTAGGGACCCATATCATTTTAGTTTTTGACTTTGCTTTTAGAGGTATGGGTTTGGGTGGATTTTTTAATGTATTTTTATTTGGTTTCTTACATTTGTACCCTAAGGGACTAGGACCCTTAGGATTTTTGGTGTTATAAAGGAGGGATCCAAATTTTTATTTTTGAATCCCATGGGGTGGATGGAATGAGTGGAAGCTTTATGTTTACACAATGTGCGCACTTGTTGGTCATGAATAGGATATTTAGGGTATTTATGAATGATTGGGATATTAGGTGTTGGAAGCAATGGTAGCAAAGTGGATGGAGGGATATGTGGAGTTGGAAGAGGTGGAGGTAAATTGGATGGTGGAAGGTGTATGGTCACATGCTTTTGACACTTTTAGGATAATGGAGTTGGAATAGAAACATATGTTTTAGGTGTATGATAGGATTCATGATGGACTGTGGAGATAGGATGCATGGAGGAAATACCAACATCTTGAGATTGGTGTCCTTGGGGTGTATATCCAAGGCCATAAGAGCATGGGGGGACTTTGAGATGGATAGGCTCCAAAATACCTTGTTCATGAAGATCTAAACCTTTACCTTGGTGGTTCATGTTTTGGAGTATGCAAGGAACAAGGGGACTAGGTGTAGGTGGAACACTAGACATGAGTTCCTTATTGGATGGAAAAAAATGAAGCAAAGGAAGATAATGGTTGTTGTTGTTCTAAGGAGGAACATTCATTAATGACGGTGGAAATAACAATAGGATATGATGGAGGACTTGCAATGGGGTCAATAGTGGGTGACAGAGGATCATTGGGGTCTTGATTAGCATTATGTTCACTTAGATTCAAGGTATTTGTTTGATCTTCTACGTGTGCTTGGTATACATATGTATCATCAAGGGAAGTGGATGTTGATGGATCATGAATAGGGCTAGGTAGGGGGTGGATAGGAGCAATGGAGGTTTTTGCTCATGGATAGGTGAAGTGATAGGCTCTTGACCATGTAATGCATATAGTTGGCTAAGAGGATCATCATGGAATTCTTGATCATAGGTAAGATCATAGAGGGGAGTTTGATCATAAATAGGACCAAGTCTGTTATGAGTGGGATCATTAGACGGGCCTAGATCTTGATTAGAGTGAGAAGTTAATGTTTCCTCATTTTTAGGATAATGTTCTTGACATAAATCTTGGATTGCTTGAATGGAAGCAGAAGGGGATGACTCTTGAATAGGATCAACATGTTCTAGATGGTCAACAACATGGAGACATGATAGAGTTTGACTTGGACTTAATGGGGAAAACTCTTGAATAGGCACAAGGGGGAGACTACATGATAGGGCTTGAGGAATAGACATGGTGTTTGAAGAGTCTTTGGTAGGTTCAAAAATATGAGTTGGATGACATGGTGATGTTTGATTCCTTGCTAGTAGTCCTTGGGTCACATCCTTTGCAGGTGGATGGGTGGATTTGTGTAATGCCATAGGTTTACTTTTGAAATTTTTGAATTTAGGGCATAGATTTGATAATGGTGGAGGTAATGAAGAGTTTGATTGATTACAAGGTGGAGAGGCCAATGGATTAGGACTAGGACATGGTGTCTTAGGGATAGGCATTTCATTGGATGGTGGTATGATAGAGTTATAGGGTGCATGAACTAGATTGGTGTTCCCCTTGTTATATGGAACATGAGAATTGAAAGGATCTTGATTGTGTTGCCAAGGTGGACTTGGCCTCCTATGTTCTTGTTGTGATATGGGTGGATATGTTGATGTGGCATTGACATGATAGGTAGATGGGTTAGATTGGTATGATGATGGAGGTGACATAGGATTGTGGTTGAATGTGTTGAGGTTGGAATGGTGTTTGTACTTTTTGTGGTATGATTTTTTGTTGTGATAATGATGGAGGGGTTGCATAGGATAATGGTTTTTGAGACGTGGATTTATATGGATAAGAGTTGAAATTAGAAGGGGTGTGATAGGTTGATGAAGGGGAAAAATTATATGCAGCTCGAGGATGTTGATATGATGATATAGATGACACATAGGATTGATGTGAATTTTTTTGATGTGGTTATTGGACTTGATATTGTGCTTGTTGGATTTAACAAGTGGCCATGAGGTATTGGGCTTGTGATATGAGGGTGATCCCACAATAGTGGTTTACAATTTTTGGCCAAACTGGACATTGAAATTATTTTTTTAAACTAAATCTTCACATTTTGGCACCTATTGCAGCTAAACCATGAAGAATTTGAAGATGATGCAAACTAGAGTCTCATCACATTTTTTCTGTAGATTATAAAAATATTTTTTCCAAATTTTTGGAATCATATTGTACTTCTTTTCCATCTCCCATGAAAACTGGCTTTTTTCAAAAAATATCATTTTTAAAAAGTGATGCACACCGTATAACGTATAACTTTTTTCCATGAAGGATAAAATTCTAATTCTTTTGAATGTAGATTCGTAACTCCAATATATAGTGCTTCCACTTGCTTAGATAGTTTTTTATTGAATATTTTTTCTTTAATCAAGTTTCAAAGTCAAACCAATTACAATTCATACATAGCACAACCGTATAACGCATAACATTTTTTTGTATATATTGAAATTAATTTTTTTTTTCTATTGGATCAAGGACTTCAATATTCGGTGCACTTATATTTTTCAATTTTTTTTTGATAATTTTCTATTTTTAACATGTGCAGAACAGAGACCTTCATTTTCGATGAAAAACCTATGCTTAATAAAACTAAAAAAACAAAAACATAATAAAACAAAAACATACTAAAATTATATTCGTTGGATAGCTCGTTCTAAGGACTACCTAATTTTAGTTGGGTTTGTGAATATTCCTCCATTTTCATCCTCAAACTGAGCTCTGAAGTGCCAAAATTCAAGTTTTTTATGTCTCAGGGGGGATGAGGAATAAAGGGGGTTCAAACGAACCCCTAGGGGTTCGAGAAAACCCCTAAGGATTCGTTCGAACCCCCCTTCCATAAGTGGTTTTGATCACTTTTTTGACAAGAAAGTATTAAGACGGTTCGACCGAACCTAGTTTCTACCGAACCCCTAATTGGTTCGGTCAAACCAATAGGTTCGTACGAACCCCTAAAATCAATTTTTTTTCCATGCATTCATTTTTTGTGAGTTTTCCTTCCTAACTTCAATTGTAAACCACTATTGTGGCTTCACCCATGAGTTGTTGCATTTGAGGTGATTGGTTTTTTTGAAGTTTTTGGATCATGTCATGGATTCCTTGAATGATTTGTTGGTTTAAATGTGCTTGGCTTGTTTGAACTTCATGAAGTATGTGAATGAGCTTTTGTGCTATGTCTTCTAATGTTTTAATGGTGTAAAATGATGTTGATTGGATTAAAGAGATGATGATGATTACGATATGATGTGGAATGACAAGATTGTATGGTTTGGATGATGTGGCAAGTGTTTAATGGAAGTTTGGCTTGGGCAATATTAAACACAAGATCTCACATGTAGATGCATGAATAAACACAACAAACACAATAATCAATTTATCTTTCAAGATTAAATGTTAGGATTAAGAAAACACTTGAATACACATCAACAAGCCTAATGCTAGTCAAGTGGGTATGGCCAATTAGGTCTTGAGCTAGGATGCACACGGTTGACTAGGGATGATTTGAAAGCAAAATCTTACCAATAAGTTTGGAGAAAGGGGTAATCCACTCTTCACATTCACTTCCCAAAGGTATAAAGTTATTTGGGGTTTAGACAAGAGTGACAAGATTTCAACTCCCAAAGGAGTGTGTCTTTGGATTCACACTTGATTGAGGTCATCCCATAGAGGGGTGTGTTCTCCAAGCAGACCTCCTAAGAAGGGTATGAAAAAAGTGAACCAAGTGAGGTGTTTTGGAGGACACACACACTTGATTCACACTCGCAATGATTAATTTCCCTTTAGAAAATTGATATGTGTGTAAAAGAGTTCAAGCATTTATTCTTTTTAACCCCAATTCAAGATGCGTGATTGAAGAAAATGGTTCATTTTAACCCAATTTCAATGATGTGACAGAAAATAAGATTTATTTTAGACCCCAAAATCCAAATTTGTTATCAAACAAATTGTTCTTTTTAACCCCCAAATTGAAGTGTGTTGACAAGAAATGATTAGAGATGAAAGATGGAATGTGTGGACCTAGAGCTCCAAATTTTTGTCCACTTGATCCAATTTGTCCTTTGAAGTATTGATTTATTTTTCACATTCAAAAAACCAACAACAAAGCCAAAACCCTAACAAGATAATTGATCACTAATATTAGAGGGTTAACTAGTCAAGACAAATATGATTTTTGGAAAAAACAATTGCACCCAAAATAAAAACATAGGGATTATAACCTTATTGAAATTTCTAGAGCTTTCCAAAAATGTAATTTTTTTTTTTTGTTTTACACCTAATATTATTTTTTTATGAAAACTCAATAAAAAATTATAAAAAATTCAAAAAAAGGTAAAAAATTATGATTTGTTTACTAATGGCACCTAACATCATCCCAAATCTGCAAAAAACAAAATTGTGAAAAGATCTCCAACCGTTTGTGAGCTATGGTCAAATCTTTGCAAACTAGGGTTTCATCCAAAAAATGATGCAAAAGTTGCAACAAAAAGCTAGGAAAACCTTCAACAAAAAGGATCCAACTCCAAAATTCCTCAAAATTCCTCAGTATATGTCATTTTGACCAATGTAATTAGGGCTAAAATATTAAGGTTAATGCGATAAATCATATAAATCAAACCCTAATAAACAATGAAGCACAAATGAGCATAAAGACATAAAGCATAAAACAATATTACCAAATCTTCATGCCACCATTGATTGACCTTGATTGAACCTTCTCCATTTGTTGCAATATTATGTCTTCCCTCATATTTTTGATGAGCAACTATGACTATGAAAAGACCTAAGCATATATTGAAGCATTTGATCTAAAATACAAGTATACTCAAATTTCTACAAGCAAGAAGAAGTATGGAAGCCTAAATTTTGAAGCATGAAGTATGAAGAAGTGATGAAGTCAGGAGATGATCAAAGTACCCAAATGAGGTTGACATTGCCTTTTTCTAAAAAAGTCAATTTTAGATGAATGGCCAGGATTGAAAGTTTGACAAAGCTCTAAGATCAAAGGTTGAAACTACATGTGACAACTAGCAATTAGCATTAGGGAAAAATTAGGTTAAAATTTGAAATGAATGGCCATGATTTAATTTTGGAAAAAGCAAATCAAAGGTCAAGAATGCATGTGACAAGAAGATAGTTGGTACATAAAATGAAGCTTCTAGAGAATCAAATAAGAATTTAAAATTATTTGATTGAAGAGGTGATGTTGACCTTTAGAATTAAAAATTAATTTAATTCAAAAATGGTGGGGTCATGTGATCGTAAATAATTATTTCAAATTATTTACTTGGTGAGAAAATAGAAAGTGAACAATTGAAAATAAATGGTTGATTTAAAATTAAAAGAAAAGTCTATATGAAAATTAAATAATTAATACCAATTATTTAATTATGGATGAAATGGATAAGGTGGACAATAATTAAATAAAATCATAGAAATTTATTTAATTATAAAAAGGCATAAGGAATTAATGATGTATTTAAATAAATAAATAAAGTTTATTTATTTTAATAATGAGGAGGAAATAGTAGACAAATAATAATTATATAAATTTACGAATTTATTTAATTATGGAAAGACATAAGAAATTTCTGACATATTTAAATAAAATAAATATAATTTATTTATTTAAATAGTTAGGAAGAATAAGAAATGTGAATTAATTAAGTAACTTAGAACTATTTAATTGATAGTTGAATCTGGACTATAGGACATAATTTAAATATTTTAATTATGTTTAGAAGAAATATGGAGAAAAATAAAGTATGCAGGCCTAGGTCAATTTTATGTGTCTACACACTTCACTCTTGAATTTATCTTTCTCACAATAATAGCACTAGGATTGTTTTTGATTTTTGGAAAATGTAGGATGGAGCACAAGATAGTATATTTAAATTTTGTATATCTATGTTCCACCATTTCCAACAGGTAGCCCATGAACATCCTGTCATCAACAATTTGATAGCCCATATACCTTCCTTGATTTCTTGTATTGGTTTCTTTGCATGATGCAAAAGATTATTTTTTTTGTCTTCTGAGCTTTCCAAGTATTGAAAAGAGAAAAAGGGAAATGTATTTTAATTTTTTGTTTAATTCAATTTTCAAAAAATAGATTTGAAACAAATGTAACTATTGGTTCTCCTTTCGTTTCATTTAGGTGTTTTGGTTTTGTAACACATTTATACATAAAGATGACACATTATCATTTTAATACATAGTAATTTGTTTTTCTTGTAACATTTCTATCAATAATTTGGGACTCCAACCAATTTCATATTCTCCATTTAACTCAAACAAGTAAACCACTTTAATATCAATTCCACTTAATAAACATGAGTTTGTGCAACTATAGATTCAAAACTAAAGGTGTATGGATTACCTTTAATATGCTTCACATCAACCCTTGGCATATGGGTTGTCTTAGTTAAATCTTGGAATTAATCATTAGGAATATTAGTTACTGTAATTGAACCCACAACTATTAGAGGACATGATTTACTTGTGTTGGTCCTTGCAACTAGTTAAGATTTTCCAAATTTACTACTATTCTTAGTAAATACTATGTTTTGCTTAGAAACAAGCTTATAATGCATGCCACTTAATTTTTGAGATAGAATGATCTACTAGATTTTATGCTCATATTAAATGGGAAATCTCCTAAAAATCATCTAAGAGAGCATATGGCATCAAACAAAATCAAAGGATACTGCAATGAGGAGTAATTGGTGATTCAAAATTAATACCTTAGCCAAGTTTAGTAAATATTTTGGAATAGTTGGAATAGTTGGAAGAGCCCTATCCATGTTCAAACCATTGAAATGAACCTCAATTTTTGGTAACTCTCTCCCCGGTTTGGTTGAAAATCATTCCAACAATCAAAACTGACTAATAAGAAAACATGATTAGCTAATAAAATTAGAGCTTGAAAAGGAGATTAAAAAAAATTAACAGAAAACCTACCAATTCTATTTTGCATTCCACAAAGAGAAAAATTGGGAATATTTGAGGTCCTCTTCCTCGACCATGCGAGAAAGTGAAGATAATCATGAAAATACCACTATTCACTGCAAAAGGCCATCATGGCAAATAAGCACCTTTTTGCTCCAACTGCCCCAACCTCCATTTTTTCTATTGCAATACATTTTTGAAAGATAAGGTGATGAAAATGAATTGAAAATACAGTGGATATTTAGGGTTACAACTAGTAGGGATATATTTCAATATCATTATGCACCAACTACTACATTGTGTATGCATGTGGAGAAACGAAAAGTGGCTAGGATTTATTGACAACAGAGGAATTGTAATCTCACATCTTCTCTGCCACAAAGCTATGACAGTTGATGGGAAATCCAGTGGTGGTCCAATCAACTCTACTGATGACCATTCTCAACTACTTAAAAATTTCAAAATTTAATGCAAGGAAAAATTTAATCAATGGTTGGCAATCAACCAACCTTCTTGCAATATGTCTCGCTAGTTTTGGACCCTTGGCAAACAAAATGAGCTTGGAAAGCTCAAATAGGGACATGCCTTTGACGTAATAATTAATTCATTTTTAAAATATATTTTTTGTATTCATGATCATATATAGATAATTATATTATATCTTTAAGAATTCACAAATGAACCATGTGACCCCTATTAGTGACTAGCATCGTAGGCCTAAATACATTTAACAATATCTTGTTACAAGTATGATTTACAAAAAATGTTATTTATAATATTATTTCTTGCTTCTTTCTTAATGTTGTTTCTATAAGATTGTTGTTACTATGACAAAAAATTGTTCCTTGTTTCTCCATATTTAGCCCTCTTTTTCTTTGGTTCCATCCTTGGGTGGATTGCTAATATTTTTGATACCTTTCCCAATGAGTTTATTCAGATTAGGGTTCAAATATAGTCATTGATTTACACTTACTAACTCCACTTTGGTGATTTTTTATTTTCCTTTCTCCATCAACCTTTGGTATTTGGGTTTGGAAACTTCCACCATAAAGGATACTTGCAAGAGTAAATTATACAAAGTGATTCTTCTATTAGACTCAGTAAGTGCCCTCTTAATGCCCTAGTACGTTTCATAATTCCTAGTTTTCCAAAGAAATGACAGTATTTTAGTTGTTGGTAATAAACAATACATATTATTTCCTTTTCCTAACCCTACAATTCTTCCAAGAATAATTTTTTTCCTTTTTTCTTTTGCTTCACTATAGCCTGCAATATCAATTAGTAATAGGTTCCATACCTCCTTCGAAAAATAACAATCAAAAAATAAAGGAGAGAAGGTTCTAGTTTGCTTATAGATCTCACATATGTTGGTATTTCCTTTAGGATCAAAGGTAGGTAGCTTTTTCAGAATGAACATCCATCTAAAACCTAATTTCTTGGGTTCCAAAAAATTGTACCATATCTTTAAGAAGAACAGGTGTTCGAATCATTTTGATTAAGATTAAATTTTAATAGAAATTCAATTATTATGCAAGATTAGGGGGTGCCACAAGCTTGTATATTTATTTGTCTTTAATTTTTATTAGGTTCTCATTACTTATCCCATCAAGGTCCTAGTTATTATTACTCTTTTATTTTTTGTGTTTATGTAATCTTTCCTTCATCTATTTTATTCTTTCATATGTTCTTTTTTGAGTTAAGGGGATATTAATTTTAAGAAAATTTCATCTCAACTTAGCAACTCTCCATTGTAGGTTACATCCTTAAAGGTGGAGATACCCTTCTTGTTGGACACTCTATAGTAGAACACCCTTGAAGGAGAGCTAGGGGCTTATTATTGTGGAATATGTTCCACTACATAGACCTCAGGGTGAGGATATTGTCTATATGTTTATCCACTAGGAAATAGCTCAAAATGGATTCCTTACTCATTTCCCAAGCCTTTCATAGGCTTTTTAAGGCATTGGACCTTGCAGGTGATATGGGTAATTTTCCAAACAAAAGGTCACACATGGGTAGATTTTTCAAAGATTTGGATTTTTTGGGGATTGCATTCTTTATATTGTTTTTGAACAATATTTTCCATGGTTCATTTCCTATAAGACTTCTACAAATCCATTTTACTAGAAGGGCTATTCCTTACTTCTTCAGGTCCTTCAAATGTAAGTCCCCCATATGTCTCACAAGGCAACAACTTTCCCACTTGATTTTGTGTCTCTTTTTATTTCCTTTTCCATCTGACCACATAAACCACCTTATCCTCTTTTGGATTTCCTCAACTTGGTAGCTATTGAAAATCCACACTAAGGCATAATAAGTGTAAGTGCACAAAGTTGAGTCCATGAAATGTGGAAGTTTTTTCCGTAGCCAAAAAATTGAAATCGTCTTTACAAAAATGGGATCCCGATTTTAATAAACAGGATCTTGATTTTTGAAAATTAGGATCCCGTTTAGGTTTGGGATCTTGAGCATAAATACGAAATGGGATCCTGCGTTTTAAAAATTGGGACCCCATTTTCTATAGGATCCTCAACCAATGGAGAAGGAAAGGGATCTCAATTACTATGAAACAGGATCCCGATTTATAAAAATGAGCATCACGATCTATAAAATTCAGGATCTCGATTTATAAAAATCGGGATCTTGTTTTATAATGCTATTTATTTTTTTAAGAACAAATAGAGTTCATTTTATAGTGGATAGGATCCTGAGTATAGGCGACATTGACCCCCACAAATAGCTCCAGGTACCTGCCCACACCCCTTTTTTTTTGCATTTTTCCATTTTTTATTGAAATTGTGAAGAAAATAAGTGAATTTAGCATATTTTTTTAATTTATTTCACATTTTGTAAACCCTAGACCCTAAACTGTAAAATATAAACCCTCAACACTAAAGCATTTGAATTTTGTCTTAGGACCTTAAAATGAAATTTGGTTGCCTTAAAAAACCCTCTGTTATCACCATTCAATAGAGAATTTTGTAATGTTTTCACTTATTTTAACACATAATATAAAGCCTTTTGGTTTCTACAAGTTTATGAAGAGTGGATGATCACTCTCTATGACACTTAGACATGATCATTAGGGATCTAAATCATTGGAAGAAAACTCTATTCTATTATATCCTCAAGATAGGAGAGCACGAGTGAGAGTGCTATGGGTAAAGTTTCTTTCATTGGACATACCTAAAATTATGTAGGTTCAATGCCAGGAATGGGTCTATTTGGAAGATTTATGAAAACTATTATTAATATCTAGAATACCATAAAATTATTATTTGAAACACTTGGGTATATATCATATGAAATTTAAATCTAGTAAGGTATCTATTATATAGGAGAGTTGATAATACATGGAAAGAGGTTTATATGGGAATATATGTATTAAGATACACATAACATGACCTCTATAGGATTTTTAAGATGTGATCCTACATAATAATCCACCCATCCTTAATCATAATGGATTCTTTAGCAATTAAGAGAGATTCAATAACCATAAAATTACCTATATTTTGATACTATATAGATTTATGTGGAAGGATAGAATTGCATCAATAAGGAGACCAATATGGAACCATTTAACACCTAAGGTACACTTATTACATGGGAAAGGGAGGAGGTACATGATGATAGGTTGGAGGAACTATGCTATTATTACAATAGAGATAGGAGGAGGATTCATATTATGCTCCTATAAATAAGAGATTAATTTAGAAGATTAAAAGAAATAGATAATAACAAAGGAAATAATTTATTCCACACAGCAAAAGAAGAGATGGAGGCACATGAGAGCGGGCTCGGGTGGGAAAAAAGGGATTTCAAAAATCCAAGCAACGGGAATGGAAATGGAGCAACATCAGAGAAATCACAGTCGAATCAGAAACTGGAATCAAGTAAGAAGCAAGGAAAGGATGGTTAGGATGATGTGGACTCCAGAAACAGAATCCAGGTGGAACCTAGAGGAAAGGATATTCTAGCGGTTATTCCTATTGTTTCCTTTGACGGGAAAAAAAATGAGAAAGCTAAAGATGCAGTGGAGACCATTGGTGGCATTGGAGGCAATAAAAAACCCTAGTCCTCTCTGTTTGGGGTAAAACCAAATGGTAAATCATCTTTTCCTCTAGTCCAAAATATTTCTTCCTTGGAAAAAGGTAAGTTTGCAATCTCTATCCTAGATTTACTAATTGATCATAATATCGCTCTAATGGAAAGAACTTTAGTTGGGAAGTTTATGGGCCCTAGACAAAATATTGAAGTGGTTAGGGAGTTTGTTAAAAATAAATGGAGAACAAATGGAAAAAATTTCAGTTGCTACTCTTCCAAAGGGTTTTTTTTTGCGTTTGAATTTACTTGTAGAGAGGACATCTTGGCTATTAGAAGTGGGGGTCCTTTTGTAATACAAGAATCTTCCTCAGCTCTAAAGAAGTGGTCCTCTAACTTGGACCTCTCGAACTCCATTTTTTAGAATGTCCCAGTTTGGGTTAGATTATTGGGACTACCTCTGGAGTATTGGAATGAAGATATATTTAATGGTATTGCGAGTTCCTTTGGTGAGCTCCTTTCTATTGATACTATGACAACAACTAGAAAGAGACTGGTTTTTGTGAGAATATGTGTGGGGGTCTTCCAGGAAGCTGACCTTCCTTCTTTGATTGAGATCCAGTCTAAACTTGGATCTTGGGTGTAGAATATAAAGTTCAAAACCATCTCGTTTGCCCACTTCAAGTGCAGGAAATCTGGGCACTGGGCTAAAAATGTCCCTTAAACGCCACATCATAGAAAGAGAAACCAGCTGGTTCTTTAAAATCGGTCTGGAAAAAAAATCAGGAGGTGATAGTAAGGAAAATAAAGTGTCTAATGTTCAAGACATGGAAAATAAAGAATCTAATATTCAGAGTGCCTCTTTTGAGACTGAAGTGATTATGGAAAATAATGGAGTGACCCCTCTGGATCTCCATTATATAAATCTTGTTAAAACATCATCTTCTAAGGAAAATGGGTCCAATGAGGATCTGTCAGCTAGGGAAGAAGATGTGAACCAAAAAGATTTTTCTTTGTCCCAAATGACAATCCCAACTGTGAAAAATGTTGAAACCCTAGGATTGGAGGATATTCCTAGTAAGGGCTTGTCCTTGAAACTAAATATCCCATTCCCTTTCCCATCTTTTGTTGATCTTTCCCCCTGGGTGCTATGAACTTTATGGTTCCCAACCCCTTGGAGATGGTCAAGGACTCCCTCGAAAACTCATATCATTCTGCTAATATTTCTAGTAATTTCTTGAATTTTAATGTGAATGGTAATATGGATACTTTACCCTAGGATCAAAGAATCTTAACTCATAAGGAATGGGAATCTAGCAGAGAGACAGATAGCCAAGAAGAGACTGATAATGAAGAGAATTTATCAAAGCAGAAGAAGGAAAAAAATAAACAAAGGAAGACTCAAAGTGGCATTTCTACCAAATCAAAAGCTAAGGCAGATTGTGGAGTAGTAAAGAATTCACAAGGGAAAAGGTCTTCTAAAAGGACAAGAGAGTAGAATAGCTTCTAGGATATAGCGGATGGGTCTCAGAAAACCATCTTGGAATGCCTTAACTCCCCTAGTATTTCATGAAGATTATGTCTTGGAATATCAGGGGACTTAATAGCCCCCATAAGCAGGATGTTCTTTGCAATTTTTCTAGAGATCATAAGCCTGATATTCTTTTAATTCGAGAGACTAAAATGTCAAAATAGAAAGTTGAAAAGATGAAACTTTTCTAGCACTGTAGTTCTCATGGTAATAACTTGAGCGATGCTTCTGCAGGCATTGCTACTTTCTAGAATAGCCACATAATCAAAGAAGATCTGATTTTGGAAGGAATGAATCATACTACCACTAGATTCACACATATTAGGGACAACTTCAGCTAGATTCAACTGAATATTAATGCCCCCAATGGAAAAGGAATGAGAAAATCCTTTTGGTTGGAGTTGGCTGCCTTTAGGAGGATTTTTGACAGTGAGGTTTGAGTTATTATGGGCGATTTCAATACACCCTTAATGAACAGAGAAAAGTTTGGAGGATCCCATATCAATGTGGAGAGCAAAGAGGATCTTCAGAACTTCATTGACAATCAGGGGCTAATAGATCTAGATTTACATGATGCTTCCTTTACTTGGTCTAATCATAGAAAGGGGATGGATCTCATACAGGTTAGATTAGATAGATATTTAATCTCCAATCATTGGTTTTTTTTATTATTAATGCTCTCTTAAAGCTATCTCTAGGATTGGTTTTGATCCTTTCCCTATCAGTTTTATTGTGGATCCTATAAAAAGAAGAAAAATATCCCTTTCAGATTTGAAAAAATGTGGACCTCCCATCCTGCTCTTAAAGAGGATATCAGGAAATGGTGGAATATAAGTATTCATGGTACTGCTATGTTTAGAATAGCAAAAAAACTAAGGGAAGTGAAATGTAATATGAAAAAATGTAAAAAGGAGTCCTTTGGGAACATCTTTAGGATCAAGTCCGACCTCTAGATGGAATTCGGTGATATTCAATATAAAATCCAGAAGGAGAGCTACTTGAATGATACTAAGGAAAAAGAGAATGAGATCCTCACTAAGATGCATGAAATTATTGATAAGGAGGAGTTCTGGAGGCAAAGATCTAGAGCTCTATGGTTATATGTAGGTGACAAAAATACCAAATACTTTCATCTTTTGGCTTCAAAACATAGAGCAATCAACAAAATATCTCAAATTGAAGTGAATGGCATTAGGTATGAGGAGGATATAAGAAAGCATGCTTGCTCCTTCTTCAAACATCTTCTTTCGACGAATGATGAAACTAACCAAATTGATCAGGATCAGTTGGTTGAAGCTATACCAAGAATTATCAATCAGGAAACTAACTCTCTCCTATCTGCTATCCCCACCAATGAGGAAGTTAAGAGGGTTGTTTTCTCTTTTGATGGGAGTAAAGCTCTGGGTCTAGATAGTTTCCCTTTATTTTTCTTTTAGTGGCTTTGGGAGATAGTTGGAGATAATGTGGTGAATGATCTTAAATAATTTTTTGGATCCAGAAGTCTCCTAAAAGAATTAAATGCCACCTTTTTGGTCCTTATCCCCAAGAAACCTAGAGCTATCAATTTTGAGGTTTTCAGACCAATAAGTCTTTGCAATTCTATATATAAAATTATCTCTAAAGTTTTAACCTCAAGATTTTTAACCTTTTTTCCATCTTTGATTTCTCCTCAATTGAATGGATTTTTCCCTGGCAGACAAATCCTAGACTCTATTGTAATAGTGCATGAGAATATTCACTCCCTAGTGGAATCAAAGACTGAAGGCTTTTTACTTAAGCTTGATATTTCAAAAGCCTATGACAGAGTGGACTGGATTTTCTTATTCAAAATTTTAAAGGCTTTTGGATTTTGTAATAGGGTTCTTCAAATGGTGGAACAACTTGTGTCTTCTGCTTCCATATCAGTTATGGTTAATGGATCCCCTACCCACTTTTTCCAAAGTAGCAGAGGTCTAAGATAGGGTGATCCTATCTCTCCTATTCTTTTCACTATTATGGTTGAAAGTCTTGGTAGAAATCTAAAAAATTTGGTTGACTATAGATCTCTTCTTGGTCTCAAACCTTCCTTTGGTAACATGGTTTGTTCTCATCAACAATTTGTTGATGATACTATACTTATGGGTAAAGCTTTAGTCTCTGAAGGAAAAAAATTAAAAAAGTTTCTTGATAAGTATGGGAGAGCTTCAGGACAGTTGATCAACAATCAAAAAAGTTATATGTTCTTCTTCAACATGCTAGTTCACAGACAGACTAAAATTGCCAGAATACTTGGCAGCAGGGTGGACTCCTTACCTGCCACCTATCTTGGCTTACCTTTAAACCTTAAACCTCATAATTCTTTTTGGCTTTCATTGGTTGAGAGATTCAGTAAGATGCTTGCTAGATGGAAAGGAGCTCTATTAAGTCAAGTGGGAAAAATTCAACTCCTCAAAGCCTCGCTCCAGAATCTGCCGATCTACGTCCTAAGCCTTTTCAAGATTCTTGCTAAATTTGCTGATGCTATAGAAAAGATTCAAAAAAGTTTTCTATGGTCGGGTGTTGAAGGAGAAAAAAGAATTCCTTTAATTGGTTGGAATTTGGTTTGTAGACAAAAAAAGGCCAGAGGATTAGGTCTTAGAAGAATCAGAACAGTTAACAAAATCCTTCTCACAAAAAAAATTTGGACAATTTTTTCATCTTCAGGGGAATGGATAGATATCATGGCTAGCAAATATTTAGAAAATAACCATTCCTTTATTATCCTGAAAGATTTCCACCTTCTTCCTAGAGGTTCTACCTGCTGGAATAATCTAATCAATGGTAAAAATATTGTGGACTCGGGAACTAGGTTGCAAGTGAGAAACATAAACCATACTAGATTTTTGGAGGATAGATGGCTTTTTAAGGATCCCCTTGTAAAAATCAATTCCTTTAATGAATGGGTTGAGAATTGCAAGGCCCGTTATGGTATTTATGTGAAAGACTATAGAGTGAATGGTAAATGGGTGGATTTGTGTCTTGTCAGTCAAACTCTTGCTCCTATTCAGTCTTCTTTGTTGGTTATTAGACTTTGTTCTAACCAATTGGATGATCGTCTTGTCTAGTTTGATGAACCCTCGGGCAATTATTTTGTTTCATCTACTTTTTCCAGGATTACTTCATCTTAGGAATCTCCTTCATTCTGGTCAAAGGGTTGGTTCAAACATTTGATCCCTAAAATCAACATTTTTTTTTGGATCCTTCTCCAAAACAAGGTGCTCACTATTGACAACCTTAGCAAACGTGGATTTCAAATACCTAACAGATGTTTTCTTTGTAAGATGGAGGCTAAATTTGTGCAGTATTTGTTCCTTCATTGCTCATTTGCTACTGCTATTTGGGAAAAAATGATCAGTTTGTGGCGTCTTTCTTGGGTCTTTCCTTTGTCCATTGAAGACTTTTTCCTTCAATGGAAATCCCCGACTAAAAATACTTTGCTCAGGCTCTTATGGGATTTCTCTTTCCCTCATGTTTCTTGGGGTCTTTGGAAAGAACACAACAATAGAATTTATAGAGATATAGAGGCTTTTGTGGATATAGTCTTTGATAAAATTGTCAGATTCTTGAAGGAAAATGTCAATATTTTTTCACAGAAGGCTTGTTTTTTTGAGAAAGCGGTGCATTCATCTTATGACCTTATTGTTGCTAGGGATTGGAATATTAGCCTTGATTTTACCTACACTCCTAAGAAAGCTAAAAATGACAGAGAGGTTGTTCGCTGGTCTTTTCCGCCTAATGGATGGGTCAAAACCAACTTTGATGGAGCGGGTAAAGGTAATCCTGGGGAGGCGGGTTGTGGTGGATTCATAAGGGATTCCTTTAGAAATTTCCTTAGAGTGACTACCTCTCCTCTTGGTTCCCAAACCAATCATTTGGTAGAGGCTGCTAGTGCTTATCGCATTATAAGTTTAGCCCAAAGTCTTAACTTTAAGAATCTTTGGCTGGAAGCTGACTCCAAAAATATAATTGACTGCCTCCGTGGCAAGTCTCCCCCCTCATGGACTATAAAATCTTGGATCGATGATGCCATATTGACCTTGGATAAGTTTGATAAAGTTAAAATATCACATGCTTATAGAGAACCTAATGCTATTGCAGATTTTTTTGCTAATGAAGGAGTCAAGAGTAATGATTTGTGCAACTAGCTTAATTTTAGTGATCTAAGTTCTAATGTCTACGCTTTAGTGAATTATGATAAATCACATGGACAAGAGGTGTGTCATCCATTTAATGAGGATAGGTAGGGTCTTTCACATCACGATCATTAGATTGTATGGGACCGAGCTCAGAGGCTTAGTCTGCAAGAAAACGTCGCACGCTTTGTGGTTTCTCAGATTTGGTGAGGCCAATTTTAGTAAAGATTTTTCTTGTGTCTGCCCCACTGTGTTGGCCAAGATGGGTGGTGAAAGGAAAAGAATCAAGCTAGACAGCTATGAGATGCACACCAAAAATATTAAGGCTTGGAATAAAGTTAAAAGCGGCGGGTTACTTCCTTTCCTGGAGAAGCTCCATGGTTCCAACCAGGCAGCTACAGACCTTTTTGAGAAAAATTGGAATAATGGAAACCTTACCCAATTTGGTAGGAATGTGGAGCTTAATGAAAATTTGATTGCCGAAGTGACGTGCTTGTCTACTAATGGAAAGAAGTTCTTCAGGGACAGGGTTTTTTTTGACGATACAATTATTAGATTTCCTAAAAAAGAAAAAGAAAGGCCGAATCTTATGAAAATTGCTCACAGCTACTTTGAAGCTGACACCTTAAAATCCCTTTGGAGAAAGGTCCTACGGATCATCATGGAGTACATTATGGTGGACGGGCGCTTCACCAGGGTCTATGGCTATCACTTTGCTCTCCTCAATCACTTCCACTACAAGGTTAGGGTTTCACTCCCCTATTATCTTTTTTGTTCTCTTACAAAAAGCTTGGATGATCATAAAAAAAACCCTAGAAGATTCCCTATCCTGCATTTTAGGCTGATTAGGTTTATTGTTGAGCATTTTCAAAATTTCCCCATCCCCACTAATCTAGAAACCTTTCTTGATTCTGAGGAAGATGGCACTAAGCCCAGTTGTTCAGAGTATTTTCCCAATCCAAGTTCGGCTAGAACTATCCTTAGCCCGCATGTTTTCCTTTCTAGAAAAAAAACCCTATCCCTTATTTTGATAAGGTTTGTGTTGTGTTTGAGCCAGGAAGCCCCTCCTTCAAGGCCAACACTATTGATAAGAACCCCCAATCAAAAAATATTGTTTCCTATTCTGAAGATTCCCTTGATTCTGAGGCTTCTAGTGCCAATAATACTAAGTCAAGTGTCGAGCCATTGTTGGAAAGATCTGCTAGAGATGGTTCCCTTGTTTCTCCAAACCTTGAAAAAAATGTTTAAACACTAGAAGGGATCTCACTTTGGATGTTCTGAATTTAGCCAAAACTAATGCTGATTCCTATTTCAAATATTCAGAATGGACTTTCAATGAAATTAATGAGTTAAAGATAAAAAATTGGGCCCTTCAAAGAAAAGTGGATGAGCTGCGAGCCAAGATTGCAGTGATTAAAAAAAAAGATGTGGATCAAGGATATCATGGTCTCAGCAAAGATAATCGGTACCACACTGACAATAACAAAAAGATTGAAATGGAGGTTGAGAATATTAGGAACACCATCAAAATTTTCACAAAGAAAAACAACCATATGGCCAGACACAATGCCATTATAATTAATGCTATGACCGAGAAGTTAGATAGAGCCCAACAGGGGTCTCTGGTGGTGGACCTAGAGGAGACCAATGATGAAAGCCAGGAAAAGGATGATGGCATATCAAAGAGAACCAGAGCCAATCTGAAGAGAAAGCCCCCCCCCACTTTGAAGATGATTCGTTTTTTTAAAAGGGGTGTCCATGATATGCAAAATTTGGAGGCGGAGACAGAGTCTGTCCTCAGGACTCTGGATTAATTACGGACGATTTTTTGTTGTCTGTTTTGCTGGCCTTTTTTGCTTGACCTTTATGGTCTGTTATGGTTGGTTGTTGTTTGCTCTGTCCTTTTCTTTTCTGGCAGCTGGTTTTTTATATTGGACTTTCATGTCCTTTCCTTATTTTTGTAAACTCTGTGGTTTCGGGTCCCTGTAAAACCCGTTTTACCCTTTATTAAAAACAAAGGAAATAATTTTATAAAGGGAGTGAGTGTGATTGTTGGAAATATACAAGGAGAGAGGTGAAGGTCCCAACACCTACATAGAGTCCTACATGAAATACACCAATCTAGGAACTTCCTAGAAGGATCAAGATCCATGTGAGTAGCCTATTTTTATTTTTGTATCTTCTACATATGTATATTTATTCCGTTATTATGTGATTACAATTATGTATGATATAACTTATTAATATGTGATTACAAGTATAATTATTAAAATATTTCATATTTATTTTGATATCCTCTAATGTAGGAGGAAAATTTTACTTGTTTTGATAGATTTATGTCATTTTTGTGATATGTATAGATTGATTCATTTTTAACATGATACTTTGTTTATTAGAGGGGTAAACACTTTTGACCCAGAGCTAGATGGAACCAATGAGGTCATAGTGTGACTAAATTTGGACCTCACTAGACATCTAGATCCCCCTAAGCCATCCTATCACCCTAAATCATAAATCAATTTCTTAAGGGGTCCCAATATGATATTTGTTAAGGGGATCAAAGAAGTTCTTAAAATTTGGTGAAGTTTCCCAAGGAAACCAAATTTAACAATAATAAAATCATGCAAGATTATAATATGAATGAGATTTCATGATCTAGGCTAGTCAGTTGAAACAAGTGTAGATCTCAATCAACTATTCCACAAGAAAATGTTCTTCACTAACTTTAAAGTTCATTATATTCCAAGGGGCACCAAAACTTCACCCTAAGTTCTGTAAACCCTAAAATCTGAACTCTAAAATCTAAACCCTAAACACTAAACCATTCATTTTGTCATACCTGACCTTAAAGTAAAATTTGGTTGTCTTAGGAAAATCCACCAAGTTTCATTTCCTTATGCATGTAATTTTGTCATAGGATATTACTACATATATCCCCTTAAGTTATCCTATTACCCTAAACCCTAAACTCTAAACTCTAAACCCTAAACCCTAAAGCCATCATTTTTTCTTAGGCTCTTAATGAAATTTGGTTGCCTTAGGAAACTACACCAAATTTCATTCCCTTATGCCATGTAATTTTTCTTAGGATCTTACTACATGTAGATCCTCTTAAGCTATCCTATTACCCCAAACCCTAAACTCTAAAATCGAAACCCTAAACCCTAAAGCCATCATTTTTTCTTTAAAGGATCTTAACGAAATTTGGTTGCCTTGGGAAACTTCACCAAATTTTATTCATTTGAGCCATGTCATTTTCTCCTATGACCTCACTACACATAGATCCCCTTAAGCCATCCTGTCACCCTAAATCATAATTCAATTTCTTAAGGGGTCCCAATATGACATTTCCTAAGGGGATCAATGAAGTTCTCAAAATTTGGTGATCAAAGTTTCCCAAGGAAACCAAATTTAACAATAATAAGATCATGCATGCATGAAAATTATGCATCATATTTTTTTATTTTAAATGTACATGTACATGTTAAATTTTGAATTTTGTATGGACATGCTCAAGTTGAACAATCAATGTATATATATGTGAATTTCAATTAAATATATGATATTAATATATATGTTGCTCATCCTATTTCAATTAAACATATGATCTTAATATATGTATGCACATCCTATTTTGTATGATTCAATGCAGGTGCACATTTATATCTCATATCATGGATTATTTTAACATTGATGATATCATCAATCCACCACCTCAGCCACAACCACAACCACATCCACCTCCACCTCCCCCTCCTACTCCACCTCCCCCTCCACCTCCACCTCCACCTCTGTGTAATATGCCACATCAACACCTATCACATCTGACAAGGCTCACTTGAGATCACATATAAATGATCAAGTTGGATCCTTACAAAATGAAATCAATTTTATGCAAAGTCAAGCATTGATTCCTCCACATGTGAGATTTTTTTCATCTATGATTGAAAATGTTGTTGATGCCATAAGGATGATTGATTCTGATCTTGATAGGCATCAATGAGAGAGAGAAAAAATGAGACAATTTTATTTTGATGGTCTCTCTTACAAACAAATATTAGACCTTAAAATAACGAAATCCCATCTATCTCCCTACTTTCTTAACCTTGTTACTCGACAACACATTCCACCCAAGAAATCTAGAATATCCATGAGGTGGTGCATACATTGATAGATCAGTGCACATTTTTGGGATCAATGGTATATGGTTTTTGATAGTCCCCCACATGCTCATTGGGAGTGCCCATTGTATTTTTTGAGAAAATTGTATGTAGAGTTTGTTTTGGGGCAAAAGCACAATTATTTTTGTTTTAGATCATTTCAGGGTGTTGGTGGTGGCATGCCACAATAGAGGTTAGGGGCAAGGGTTGATCCCCAATGCCTCATGCATGTACAACCCCTTGTTGTTACTCCTAGTCCTCCCATTCTCGCACTTGTACATTATCGGGCTCTAGTCTCAACATTACGTTCCCTTAGTACACTTGCAAGAGACCTTGATCAGGATGCTTCTACAATAGCGGGTGGGGAGTATAGAGATGATGATGATGAAGGAGTTTTTTATGGAGCTGGTCTAAGTACTGCTCCAAGAGTGTCGAGGCTCATCCCCCATATATGTACTAGTTGTCATCAAGTATGTTATGGACCCGATCAGACAACACCTAGTTCAGGTGGACGGGGAGATTTTGTTAGTTCATTTGTTCACATCAGTTCATTTGTAGAGTTTCTTACAATAGACCATCACCTTGAGGACACTGCGACACATGTATAAATATGCATCTAGATATATGTTCATTTTATAATAATTTTGATGGATGTATATATCAAAGAAAAGTTTGTAATACATTTTAGCAATCAAATTTTTTGGTGTATAGATGACACTAACGATGGGGAAATCATCTGTTCCACAAGTACATACATCAACACCGATTGTACTCATCAACCCTTATGGGGTATTTTGATTTCAATTTTTAAAATTATATATGAAATCATAAATTTAACTTGAGTTTTAAATTTATAATTGAATCACATATATGTTTGAAATATTTATGTTGGTTTAGGCGAGTCAATTGACAACCACGCCGATTCCTCCTGAGGGATTTTCAAGCACTCCTCCACTATCGGGCATCATAGATCAGGGGTAGGTACATTCATATTGTAAATTTATATAAATTTTACATTAGTATAGTTACAATTTTATGAGTTTTGAATTCACTAGATGTATGAAACACATGCATGTACACTTGTGAATATTATAAGCGTTAAATGTCTATGTATGTGTATGTCTAGGTTGATACCACAATAAGAATGGGCATCGGGAAAAAAATTGATGTTGCAACTACTCATGAGGCCACTGATCTCTAGGTTGTTTACAAAACTTTCTACACAAAATGTGCAAACTAATTTCCTTGTCTTGTTTATGTAGATTGATTTAGAGAATTTAGAGGTTGCTTCAAGTGCACCAGAGCATCCAGATGAAGATATGATGGTAATTTAATTTTATGATGGATTATAAATTAAATTGTCATTAAATCATTTTTCATTGTCTTACATCTAATTTCATCTATCTCGTGTACATAGTGTTTCAGGTCATCCACATAGTCTACATTGTGTGAAGATGTCTCTTGATTATAGAGACAATACATGACCTAGAAACATGTGATTTTATGTGTTATATTTGTTTATTTCATGGACTATATTTCTTTTTTCCCATGTACTCTGTTGGACTTTATATTTCATGGCTCAAGTATTTAGTTGGACTTTATTTCACATGGTTAATATATTGGTTTCATGCACTTAATATGTTACATAAATTATAGACTTTATTATTGTTTGAAATTTTAATTTACACTTGTACATTTATGCATTTTATGTTCATACTCAAGACATTAATATAGGACATTAATGTGAAATTTAGTGATCTCATACATGATATTAATATAGGACATTTTAATATTTATACTTTACAAATTTATTGATTTCATACATGATATACATGATATGTACATTCAATAAATAGTGATAATTACTCAATGAACTTATTCGATTCATGTCAATCAGTAATTAGTCAATAAATCATAATTTACAAACAAAAGTAATTTATTTATATACTAGAAAGGAAAATTTTAAGAAATAAACAATACCATAGAAGATTAGAGAGTAAAAGCATTAATAAATTCTATAAATAGGGTATGTGCAGGATCATGGTATGCCAAAAAGTGGCAATATTATCAGGGTATGTGGCTGACGACTTTTTTTTCACCTAAAATTAATGAAACGAAAAGGGTTTTTAGAGGAGATTCTCAGCTTTCCAAAAATATAAATTATGATTTAATTTGAATTTAATAAATAATTATTATTCATTTTCTATTAGAATTATGACTAAATTCCTTCAATAGGCTGATTGAAAAACATCTATAACTTTCAAACGGTGTCATATTTTTTGAATCCAAAACATGCATCACATTATATGCTTCACATGCTATAGGATTAAAAAAAAAAAATTAAATTTCATGAAGTTTTGACCAAGTTAAGGTGGTGACGAAGAAGTCTTTATATTTTCTAAAAGTTGTAATAAAAATTCATAATTAATTGTTTACTTGGAAAAAATTACAAAAATATGCATCACATCAAGACATGATCCCTCTACTTATATATAAAATCTTCCAAAAAATATTATCATTTTATTATGGTTAGGTGTCACACTACTTATTTTTTCCGAAATTTATACTGCATTGAAATTTCAAATTTTCACCAAATAGATTTTATTTATTTTTAAATAAACCTTGTATTTTAGAAACTACATTCAATTTTCTACAAATTCTATTCTTACATATTTTTGAAATAATATAGATAACTTATTCAAATATTTACGTCAAGTTGCCTAACACTGATTTTTCTGAATTTTTTGCCACTTAAGGGCTTGTTTTTTGCACGATGATCCTGCACATACCCAATAATAATATCTAACACTAATTTATAAGTTGTCAAAACAAATAATGATGCCTTAAGGGGATGTCTAAAGGGGTCATAGTAGAATGTCTTAAGGGGATGTTTTAGGGGGTCTTAAGGGGATGTCTAACCGGGTCATAATAGAATGTCTCACAATCAACTCTAGGTACAATGTTCTCTTCTTCCGCCAACCAAAAGAATCATTGAACTATAGAGTAATCACTCGAACCAGGTACAGATAATCTTCTATTACACCAATCCACAATCTCACGTGCATCTTTAAATTTTACTCGCATGTGTTCTTATTTGCCTCCAAGAAATTTGACCAAGAAGATTATCGAAAACACCACTTCCAATTTAAAAAAAATTATTTTCATTAAATTCAACATCACATTCTAGATTTTCATCTTTATTTTCATCTTCATCTTCATTTTCATCAACAAAAAAGATTTCATTTTCATTTTCATGAAAAATACAGGTTTTTTTTTCATTTTCAAGAAAATGATTATTCTAGTTTTCATTTGCAACAAAATATTTTTCCTTTTTGTTTTCAACAAATTATATAAAATTTTCATCTCGCTGAATGTCATCAATGTCAACATCATTAAGTCCAGCATCTTGTAAAACTTCTCCATACAAATTTACAATTTCACTAACATGTAGATTTGAAGACGTACTTGGATTTGTGCATATTGAAACATTCTCCGTAGCATTCAAAGAGGGATTTGAAGACATAGTAGGACTTGTTTGTATAATCATATTCTTCTCCAAATTGACTCCTTGAAAATTAGCTACATCTACAACCATGGTATCCTCAATGTTTTCATCTTCAATAGTTGTGGAATTGGTTGCTCCACATTGATTTCATTCTCATTCTTCTTTCTCTTTGTATTTGTCTCTCCTTCTCTCTATTTTCTTCAACTTCTTGAGGAGTCAATTTCTTCCTTCTCTTATTATGAGATTTAGCTCCCATTATTATAAAATTCTCAATCACAAATGAATGTTAATAGTGAAATTCTTCAAAACATTCAATCCAAATTGGAAGTTGAATACTTATTAGGACAAAATTATTCATCTTGTGTTCCTCAAAAAAAGTAGAAAAATAGCACAATTCCACTTTAAAAATTGTTTTCTTCACGCCTCCTTTGAAAAATTCAATCCATATTGTAAGTTGAAGACCTTTTGTTCCTCCAAACAAGTACAAAAATAACACAATTTGACTTCAAAAATGGTCTAGATGATGCTTCGTTTGAAAAAATAAACTAAAAATCAAGTTCACAACCTGTAAATACAATAGCTTGTGAAAAATAGTTTACTTTTACTGCTCTTGGTTGTACATGTGAAGTTGCAAACTTCATACTAATTTTTTGCAGTAAATTTAAATAAAAGAAAAGGGATCCCATTTATAAAATAGGTTCCCATTCTATAATCAAGATCCCCTTCCCCGATATTCAATGTAGGGACCATTGGAAGGGAGAGAGGACCCCGTTTATAAAATAGGATCCAGTTTCCCTCCCAACGGTCTGAATATTATAAACTAAGGAACGAGATCCCGATTATAAAACAGGATCTTGTTTTATAAAGCGGAATCCCACTTTTTAAAATTTGAATTTCTATTAGCTTTGTGGTCAGGTTTTTGCCTAGTATTTTGGTTTGGGAAAAGCATTCGAAATCCGTACCTAGGCCTTCAACCTAGTTTAACCTGCAAGTTGAAGGTCCTAACAATGTTAGAGAAAACTACCGACTTTGGACATATGGCTGATGATTTTTTTTGCAATTTTTTTTTACGAAATTAAAACCCATTTGAGATACGACAATGCAAATTCTAAAAATGTAATTGTTTTGCAATTGGATTATTTTTCTATTTTTCAATTAATTTCTAATAAAATTGGTCCATAAACTTTAAATATCAGGGTTGTTTACTATTTTAATAACTTTTGATCAACATAACATTTTGACAAACAGATTGCACGAGAACAAACTTCAGACAATTCTTTTCAATTTTTTTTTAAAAAAAATGATAAGTGCGGGTCATCTTATGCATGTCGTACATGATGATTTTCAAAACGTTAAATGTGCCTAATAAAAATTTAACAAAAAAAAAAATTAAATAAAAAATTACAAAAAAATATCAAGAACAAGCTTCAGTGAGTAACAAATCCTTTCCCAAAAGGATTTAGAAAAATATGACAATTTAAGTCAAAATATGGATGTCATACACATGCATGGTATGGTAAAAAAAAGTGACTTTTAAACAGTGGTTTTTATAAATGCCTATTGAAACTCAATTTGTACAATCTGGGTATTGAAATAAATTACATATTTGGAAACTAGACTCTGAGCACTACATTTTATGATCAGTAACTTTTTTAAGGATTTCATCTCCAAGTGCTTCAAATTTTAAGGTCAAATGTGTCAAATTCTGAAAACAGGGAAAACACTTCCACTTTTTGGCCAAAAAGTGGACTCAACTTCTTCAACACACCCGTAAATGTTGTACAAGGCCAAAACTTTAAGGTAAATATGAGCTCTCCTAACTAGTGAAAGGTACTTCTTGTTCCAGGCTTCAAGCTTCTTGATTATTTTTCCTTTCATCCACTCCCACATCTCCTTTTGGTTGGGATCAATTGGGAAAGGGACACCCAGGTACCTCACCAATTCGTTAGGTCCTCCCCACTGGAATTCATGTTCTTCAAGCCACTCAAGCTACCTGTTCTTCTAGGACAATGTGATTGATTTTCATTTTGATAGTTTTCCCCCAACAACTTGATTAAAGATGTCCATTTTTGCCACTAGGTTCAAAAAAATTTCCTTTTCCAACTTTACAAATAAATTTGTATCATGAACAAACTGCAATTTAGTTAGCTCCTCTTTGTTTGGCAGAATGAGCCCTTGAACTTATCTCTATAGCCAAAACTCCTCTGTTAGTTCCTCATTCACCTCAACTTGTGTTGTGGCATCATTCATAAGCATTTTTATCATTTGAAAAAAGAAATTGGGGAACTGTAAGCCTCTAGCACCATGATTATGAAGGCCCATTCAATTCTATCATATACTTTATGAAAATCCAATAGTAATATCCCCACTTCCTAATTGGTGTTTCTAGTCCATTCCATGGCTTCCCAACTCATAATCATATTTTCTAGTATATACCTACCTTTAATAAAACCAGTTTGGGTTTTGTTGATCACCCTTGGGAGGATGTCAGTTATCCTCCTAACAATTTTCTTAGCTATCACTTTGTAAGAGACAGTAAGCATGGTTATGGGTCACCAATTTTTTAGGAGAGATCTGTCACCTTCTTTAGGAAGCAATTTTATTATTCTGTAGTTTATATCTTTTCCAAGTGAGCCTTTCTCAATGGCCTTAGAATAAACTTGGAGGAGGTCATCACTTATCTAGTCAATTTTTTTTGTAGAATTCTATAGTCAAACCATTTGCACTAGGAAACTTATCATTACTCATTGACAGGATTACATTTTTTATTTCTTCATTTGTTAACTGCTGATTTATTTTGGAGTATTCTTCCCTAGAGATGTTCTTTGGGATAACTTTTTTACACAAGTCTCTTGCTTCCACCCCTTATTGTCCAAAGCATTGTGTAGTAAAATATTTTTATAGAATTGATAGAAACTTTCCTTAATAGCACTGAGGTCCTTGGTCATAATCCATTCTTCCTAGATACATCTAATGGACTCTTTCGCCTCCTTTGATTTGAGACACTTGAAGAAGAATTTTGAACCTCTATCCCACTAGGATAACTAGTTCTTTTTATCTCTCTTTTTAGGCCTTAGTCCTTATATATTTGGATCCTCCTTAGCTGCCCCTTAATGTATATTAACTCATTATTAACTTCACAACCTTCCAGAGCCTTTTGAAACTTCCCTTTAGTTCTAAGCAACACATTGTGGAGTTGATTCTCTGCCCTTTTGTTTTCCTTGGCCCTATGCTCACTGATTGTTTGTAAGATTCATTTCCATCTTTTAACATTTAAATTCCATCTATCAATAGGGTTTATGTTTGCATATAGACCCCTATTGATCTCCCTGAATATGAAGATAGCGTTGATGCTATCACCAAGCTTTAGCAACCTTGAGTTGAGGATGAATTTTTCTCCCTTTTTTGAAGTCTTTAAACCTCTTTGTTGATGCAGAATTGGACCATGATGGGTGATAGTTAGAAAGTGTCCAAGGTTTAACCTTTACTCTACTATTAGCCCATTCAACCTGATCAAAATGAAAGTTTCCTTTGCTAGCATAAAATCTATCAAGTCTATAGTAAGTTCTCCTATTGTCCTATTGTGCATTGCACTAGGTATACCAAATAGCATTATTTTTCTTTGTTGCACCTTCAAGGGGGTCCAAAACTCTTAGGCTATCTTTTATCTTCTACTAGAAGTACCTTTCATTCCCTTTCCAACCCATATCTATCCCTCCTATTTTATCAGATCTATTCTTTCTATCATGATAAAGTCTCCTCCTGTTATCCATGGCATCTTAGGTACCTTTCTAAGACAATCCCATAACTCACATTTGGCTTTATATATGTTTGGAGATTAAATGACACATACTCCAAAAATTAGATCCTCCTTTCCTATGTGTATCTACATAGATCTATTACATAGGGAAGATCCATGATATTTCACCCATTGGCTCAACTTATTAGAAATTAGCAGGGAAATTCCACCTTTTCCTTTCTCATGATTAGAATTGTAGAAACTTGAGTCCTTCCAAATAAACCTAAGGTTGGTTTGTGAAGTGAACCGTACAACTTTAACTTCATGTAACATTACAATATCTTTATGATTTTCTTGCATTATGAGCCTTCTTACATTACACTTCCTATCTAGGAACTCTAGTACCCTAATATTCCATGTGATATGTAGTTAAGAATCATATGCATCCATATCTCAGGTTTCATCTTCTATACTCCTAAGCCCTTCAAAGCATATATGTAGCTCTATCCTTCTAGAATTTTCCCAAAGATATGGGATGCACTCTTCTTTTATTTCTTGCCTTCTTCCCCTTCTTTTCTAGCCCAACATTTTCTTGGCACAAGATTCCTTTTTCATGTCATATTTAGTAATTAGCTTCTCTTGGGTTTCTACCCCTATATCGGCCTCTTGTTTGTCTAAATTCCCCTTATCATCTACAAGGTTCTAATATTTACTAAGAATTTTCTTTAGCTATTCTCAATCAACTTTTTGAAGGGTAATTTCTAGGTTAATATCATCCCCTTGAGATCTGTGATTTATGGTTGAGGGATTTTTTCCTCAATATTTGAGTTACAATTTACTCTGGTAGAAACATGTTTTTTGTTCTCACCTTCACTATTGGAGTTAGAATTTTTTTTTCCATTTGAAAAATTATTCTAGTGATATTCTTTTATATTAGTCTTCCTATTACTAGGTTGGTTCAGGTTAGATGGGGTAGTGCATTTTTGAAATGTATTTTGTAAGCCTAACACAATTTCTACCCCACATCCATCCCTCATCAAGGCCCCAATTCTATTTTTATTATTTTTATTATCTTCAATACTCTTCTTAATTCTATCCATTACAAGTTCTTGACCTTTTTTCTTTTATTCAGGATTAATGGGGTTGATTTCCTTGGGAACCCTTATCCCTCTCTTAGGATATGGTCTCAAACATGACACTTTTGGTCACGGTCATAGGGGATCAATCTAGCAAGGGCTCCATGAATGCCTCCTTATCAATAAGGCCATCGAAGATATTGCCTTCTTCCAAGCATGAGGGTTTCTTCCTTTGGGGAAATGTTGAGGCTTGAGTTATCCAATCCTTTGTTGCCTGTGGGCAAGTTCTCATCAATCTCAATACAATCACTTGCTTTAGCCTCATCAAGGGTCTCTTCAATAGTGGTATTCATTACGGGGCCATCACTTCCCCTTTGAATATCATTGTTGGCACCCATCATGGGGATATACGAGGAGCTAGGGGGTATGTGCAGGTTAATGGTGGGCCAAAAAGTGGGAATGAGGAAAAAAACATGTCGTTCATCGACCGAGAAAATGCGAATAGAACGTGTTGACTTTTTGTAGGCTTGGGTGTCACCATACCAAACACCAAAGCTAATTTTACACATTGGATCGGATATCCGATTTGTAAAAAGTATATATTAAACAATTTTGTCTCTTTTTTGAACTTATTCAGCTGAGAAGAACACGCAGGTGCATTGTTCATCCATTGTTCGTGTAACAGATATCCAATATAAGCTAAATTCAATTTGGAAAGGTAAGTTTATTTATTTTCATTTGATTTGATTCAATTTTAATTTAGATTTGAATAATTTCATATGGTTTTTGTTGAATTTTTTAAAAAATATGGTTTTTGATTGAGTTTTTTTGAAAACATTGAGTTTGGAATAGATTTTGATAAAAAAATGAATGTTTTTTGTGGATTTTTTTTCACAATAGGGTTTTTGATTGAATTTTTATGAAAAAATTAAATTGAGAATGGATTTTGATAAAAAAAATGAATGTTTTTTTGTGGATTTTTTTTCAAAATAGGGTTTTTGATTGAATTTTTATGAAACCATTGAGTTCAAAATAGATTTTGATTAAAAAATGAATTTTTTTAATGGATTTTGATTTAAAAATAGTGTTTCATTTATATTGTCTAATTTTAGATTAATTATTTTTTAACTTTAATCAGGCATTATGGTTGCCAAGAATGAAAATTCACAAATTCCACCAGTTGAAAATGAAAATCCACTAGCTAAGAATCAAAATTCAAAAATTCCAAATGCTCCACCACCTCTGCAGCCATCAATTGAATAGTTAATTCATGAAAAATTGGAGCAATTGAGGGGAATTTGTGATGTTTATAGGAAATTCCCTCGATTATCCCATATGTCAACCACATTCACGGGAATAATTACAAATGTAGAAACCCTCTCCACCCAACATAATGCATTTCATTCGTGGCAAGAAAACATGAGGCAATATTATGCATGTGGAATGTCTTATGATGATGTGAAAGATCTCCAAATAAAAAAATCCCAAATAGCCTCTTTATTTACTAACCCCAGCACTGGTTTGCTAATTAATGTTAACAAGCCAAAACTTTCTATAAAATGGTGCACACATAGGGGCATTGTAGATAACTTTTGGGATCGTTGGTGTATGTTTTCTAATAAACCATCCAACAATAATCTTGATATACCTTTTTACTTTATTAAAAAATTATCTATTGAGTTTTTGTTAGGGCATCATGTCAATTACTTTGACATTAAACCCTTCCAGGGTGTTGGTAGAGGTATGCCTTAGGATAGGCTAGGGGTAGCTAGAGTAGTTAGTCACCCACATGTTCCCCATCCTCCCCTTCCCCTGCCACCTCCAGTACAACATCTAGATATTACAGAGGATGCAACCACACAAACTATCTAGGCCATTCACTCTTTGAGTGGTCTTTTGGTTTTCCATGCTTCTTTAGTAGCTCAGCCACAGTCTGGTGATCTTGGCAATGGATCTAGTGTTGCTGCATCATCCTCCTCAGGTCCACATATTTTTGTGCCACATATTTGCAATATGTTCCAGCAAATATATTTAGGTCCTATTGTACAGCCCCCTAAGCATCCATTAGACACTTCTGATTATGACATCCAAGATGTGGAGATTATAGTAGATCACATGCAGGGGAGTAGAGCACACCCTATAGAGTCCTCTCCAGCTAGAGAGGCAGACATTGGAGTAGTTACATAGGTAACATTTAAGGTGTAAATTCACAACTTGCATTTTTTTAAAAATGAATATTAATAAGAGATAGTATCAAGTACTAATATTTATTTACATGGTCTATTTAATAGTTAATGTCTGAGGAGGAGCTCACACAGGTGACAGATAGCACCCTTAGGGCCATTTCATTTGGCCATGACACGTACACAGTATGTATTTTCTCACTCACTCATTTACATTTTTTTATTGTATATTTGCTTGTCATTTGAATTTTCAATAATGAAATTATATATTAACTTATATTTTTATCTTACTCTCTACTTGTAGCAAACACCTAGTGTGAGTGAGGTGTGATGCTCTCCAGACTATGGAGGCACAGTGTTGGATAA
Source organism: Sequoia sempervirens (assembly GCA_007258455.2). NCBI lineage: Eukaryota > Viridiplantae > Streptophyta > Pinopsida > Cupressales > Cupressaceae > Sequoia > Sequoia sempervirens. The sequence continues at coordinate 189,529,448 of VDFB02105785.1, read as the reverse complement.
GGGAAAGGTAATTGAACTCAAATTTCATTGAATTAAAATTTATAAGATCTTTTATTGATTATGCATACATTGAAATAGATTCATAGTTTCATATGTACTTGTCATTTTTATGTACAGGTGGTTGTGAGCTATACATCACTGTTGATAAGTGCCACAACACCAAAAGGATTAGCTATTCGAACACCTGAAGGAGGAGGTGTTGAAACACCTCAAGGAGGAGCTATTGAGACACCTAAAGGAGATATAGAAAAAGATCAACCTAAAAAGGTATGTGTTTATTTTATTTTGTTCTTGGTAAATATGTTCTTATTACTAACAATTCTATGCTAACTTGGATCAATTTCATGTTTTTGTTCACATATATAGATTGATGTTACAAAAGTTGGTTTGGTTAGTTCTTTGAGAGGGGTATATTCTAGGACTCCTGACCCTTCAAAGAGATGTATATTTCAAGTAATCAAGATTTGAATTTTAGAGTTCAATTATAATTCAACGTGTATTGATTTTTATGTTAATTATTCAATTTTAAATTATATAGTATATCTAATCTCAATTGGGGTTTGAATTTTTCTTGTGTAGCTACCTTCAGAGCCAACGAGTGCTTCAAAGAGACTCCATTTTGAAGATCCACCAATAGTTTAGGATGAGATAGACATTTTGGCATGTAAATTTTGAATAGATACCGAGATGTCATATGCCACATATTGTAAAACTTTGTTTGAGTTGGCGTTGATGCGATTTCTGTATATGGACATACACTTGATTATTGGATAATTTGATATATATATATAAGTTGACAATTGAAATTTAGTTTCCTCGTCATGTGCATGATTAAACTCTTTGAAGCAATGGTTAAATATCAATGTACAATAGCATAAAAAGAATGGTTAAATATTATGTAGTTTATATTCATATTGCTGATTACATTGCATTGCACATCTTTCAAACTCAAAGCATTATTTCACATTGCATAAGTAACAACTAGATACTCATATGATTAACCCTACAAATTTCATACATTTGGAATAATTCAATGATCATTAACTAAATTATTCATAAAAATTTCTTAGATTTGGAATGATTCAATGAAAATCAGTCGAAACATTTAAACAAGATATTTAGATCTAAAAAATTCACATATGATAAATAGATCTGCACATATAAGTTGGTTGGAATAAAGTATTTAATTCAAAATAACTCACTTGATGATTACAATTTTTTTGCTTCAATTTTTTGCTCATAACCAAGATTACAATGATAAAAAAAATATTAGAAAAATATTGGGATGCTAAAATCCACTATGCTTGGTGTATAGATGCAACCTTTATGTGAAATTTCCCTCAAAAAACCAAACAAGTTTCATCCTCCAAACTGGTGCATGAGCACCTTAAGGTCTTTCGGAAGATCTTAGTGATTTTTGGCTTGTAGGTGGTTCTAGCCAACCACCAAGGGAATAAGGAATATGATATAAAGTCCCTAGATTATTTTTAAGAGTGTGTTAGGGTAGGTTTGGCTTAGAGTCTTGAACTTTATGAGTTCCTAGACAAATCTTGGCAATTTGAGCATTTTGGCAATGTTGCCTTGGCAGTTTGGCCTAAAAGTTGAAAAATAGCATTAATGTTGTTCTAAGTCCAACCCAAGGGTCGTAGCATGTGGGAGAAAGGTATATAAGGTCATCCAAACCCTAATGCCTGGGTTGGAAGTTCATTTTCATGAATTGAGACTTGGAGAGCATTTTTGTGTGATTGGAATTCAACAACTTTTGAGTGCATTTTTTTGTTTGAGACTTCATCTAGACAAGAATGGATTGTAACGACTAACATGATGCTTTGAGTGTTCCATTTGTTTCATTTACTTACTTTACCTAGCATTATATTAGTCATTTATACCAACTGGTTAAGGTTTTGCAAGTTTTTGGGTTTTTGGACTCACTGTCGGTTTGGGCCATTTTTGTGAATAATGAGTCCCACTTGAGTTCTCGTGGCTTTCTAATAGGGAGGGGTCAGAGGAATCAATCATAGATTCCTATTCTAAGGTCTTGCTTGCAAGACCTCCTTGGTGTTTTGCTTCACCACCTTAACCTATAGGTCCCTTCTCATGTTTAGGTACCCCTGGTTCTCTTGGCTAACCCCAGTACCATCACCATTCAACCAACCAAGTCAATCTTGGTGCCATAGCTCTAACTCTTCCTTAGCCTTTAATCTACCCTAAAGACTAACAATACCTCCAAAGATTGAACTTTGATTTGCAGGGGTGTGGAGATGTTTCAATTCATTGCAATCCATCTAATTTTGGTTCTTGAGTATCCTCTTAGATAAATTTCTTGGTCGCTTTCAACAAACCCTTGTTTAGGTCTTAAAAAGGCTACTAGCCTAGAAGCCCCAATTAGGTCTCCTTCTCCTAGAAAATTAGTTGACTCTCTCAATTTCTCCAAAGAACCCCCAATCTTTCTTTGAGGTTCTTGCTTCAAATGGACACCTCTCAAGGATTTTTGAGGTCTTGGGTCTTAACTGCCTGTACAACACCTCCACTTAAAAATGGGAAAAAACTAGGGTTTTTAAGCCTTTTCTAAGTGCTTTCAATCTGCTAAGTGTTTCTCACACCAGATGGACTGATGGGTGTTTCTCACACCAAATGGACTGATGGAGTTTCCTCTTGAAAACCAAGTCTTGGAAAGACTCACATCTACCTTCACAAAAAGGAAATTCAACAAAATTCAATCACCCCTGCAAGTTATGCGCTCTGCACTCCTTGTCTTCCCTAGCCAGACTCTTCCTGGCTCGCCTAGGGCAAGACTTTTCCAATAGCTCCTATGCTCAAAAAAACCCTAAAACCTACCATATGTACACACATGGAGTCTAGTCACTATTCCCAAAGGATCGTACAATTTGTATAGTGGGAAAGTGAACTAACACCCCATTTCTACAAAACTGTCTGGTTCAGACTAGCAACAGGGTTAAAGCAAACTATTTACAAATAATGATTGAAATCGAATCAAAAAGACTAAAAGATGGCACACTAAGCTTGGGAAAACACTAAACTACATCCTTCACATAACACAGTAACAATTTCAATCCATTAAAGCTCTACTTTGAAGCAAAAATCACTAATAACACACAAAAACACTATTTTTCTTTCAATTCACAAAAAATTTCCCACAATACCAATACTTCCAACCCTGTTCTCAAGTCGAGGCAGACCTTATATAGGGTTCCTCAATCAGTTATGCTCCCTTGGTCTAACATGTAAGTTATCATGTGGCAAAGTTGCAAAGTGTACCTTTTTGCATCTTTTGCCAATTTTCTTGAAAACTAAGTAAAATGAGTTTTTATACCCATTCACCCTTCCTCAACTTCTATCCTAAAGATCAACCACATCCCTAAACTATCTTGTCTACTCAATGGTCAACATGACCTTCATGATAAACATCAAAAACAAAAGAAATGCATCCTAGACTTCCTAAATGCCTAATGTTTCATAGGTGCTCTTGCACCACTTTCCTCTCATGGCCACTTGGAATAAAGTTGGGGACTATTTAAATAATGTACATATAGGTTTCAGAATCTTTTTTTGTAGGGGAAGTGAAGAAACTATCAAGCACTAGGCGAGTGCAAGTGCATTCTCGTTAGTGGCTTGGAGAGGACAACAGTAAAGAAAGATGCTAAATGGATTGGTTTGTGCCAATAAAGAGAATGGGAGTGTGGGCACATGTATTCCAGACATGTGTGTGCAAGGAGGAGAGTTGAGGAGGTCATTGAAGCTCTCAAAGTTGGAAAAGGAGCTAAAACCCTTGAAACCCTTAAAATTAGGGAGGTATGAGGACAATCATATGAACGGACACTTGGGAGACCTTACACCTAGTAAATATTGAATCCTAGGGTACCAATAGAAAGAATATCAAAAAATATTTTGGGTTTGTTAAGACCGTTTTTAAGAAAAGCCAAGAAAACATGTTCTAGGAGGCCTAGTTGGGGCAAAAGGCTACAAGGCCTAAAATGGAGTTTTTCAAGAAAGCGATGGCAGAATGGTGAAAGAATCCAATGAGATGGATCAGTGAGGTGTCAAATCAACAAAGAGATAGTAGAATAACCTTTCCTAGACCCTGGAGTGGTTAGGACACTTTGGGTCAGTTTGGAGCCGAGGGAAGCCTAGTGGCGAATTGAGAGTAATGGAGAAGAATTTGAAATTAGTGGAGAGTCTTATGAGGTGAGAGGGGTTTAGGAGAGATCCCTGAATAGGGTAGTGAGGAATACCCTAGGAAGACTAGAGAATAGGTCTTGGGAAGAGAAAGAGTACTCTTGAAAGGTAAGTCTCCCCATCAAATTGGTAAAGGAAGAGGTAGAGACTCTAGAGGTGGACAACTCAGAGAAAGGAGAACAACTCATGTTAAGAAGGATTTTGATCAAAGCACCTACCGAGGATGAACAAAAACAAAGGAGAGCTCTTTTTAGAGTCAAGTGCAAGATACAAGGTAAGGTTTGCAAGGTCATCATAGACTCTGGATCAACTGATAATGCCATCTCAGAGGAGCCAGTAAAAAAGTTGAAACTCATCAAGATACCCCATTCTCAGTTGGCCTACTCCAAATATAGGGAAAAAAGTTAGGACTTTCCATGGATTAGCTCAGTTCTAAAGGAAATTTGTGAGAAGGTTTAGTGAAATTTGTACACTGGTTCTTCACACCATCAAAGGAGGACTAAAAAAAAAGTTTGTGTGGAGAAAAGAAGCCAATGAAGGATTTGAAAGGTTGAAGAGGGAGATAGCTACCCAACCTATCTTAGTTTTACCAAGTTTTGACAAACCATTCATAGTAGAATGTGATGCAAGTAACATAGTAGTAGGAGCTATCCTAAGCCAAGAAAGTTAAGATGATGCAAGTAACATATCAATTGAACAATTTTAGAAAAAAGAAAGTTGTGTCACGGTCCACATTCAATCCAACAAGCAAAAATCAAAGCTCAACCTCTTCAAATGAAAATGTTTGTTTGCAAAACAAATGAATAAGAATGAGGTAGTTAGGGTGTTTGAAGTTATTTAGAGGTAAATTTTAGGGTGAAAGTCTTAAAAATCCATTTTAAATGCACAAAAAAGAATGAAATTACTTCAAACCAAGTTTGTGAACAAGTTAACTATGTTGCCCACTAGTTTCCCTTAAGAGTCCAAAGTGCTAAAAGAAAACAATATTTGAAGGTCTATTTCTTAGAGACCGTGATGCTTACAGACTCTCCATCTAAGGATATGGGATTGTATTGGGACCATCTACAAAAACCTCTCTCGGTTTTTACTATCTCAAAGTCGTTTTCCTGTGGTGATGACTTTTCAGTGGAGGGAAAAGTTGCCAGATACAAGTAGTGTAAAGTTGCAAAGTGGTGCAACTTTCACTTTGCAACTCGTACGACCAAACGGACCATTCCAACATGTCTAGATGGGTACGTTTACGCTAGGGATGGTCCTCTCTTGCACCTAAATACGTCGAATCACTCTAAGTTACATTGGACCCACCATTTCCCTTAAGAGTCCAAAGTGCTAAAAGGCAGCAATTTTTGAAGGTCTATTTCTCCGCGACCGTGATGCTTACAAACTCTTCGTCTAAGGCTATGGGATCATGTTGGGGCCATATACAAAAACATCTCTCAATTTTTTACTATCTCAGAGGTGTTTTCATGTGGTGATGACTTTTTCAGTGGAGGGAAAAGTTGTCAAATGCAAGCAGTGTAGAGTTGCAAAGTGGTGCAACTTTCACTCCGTAGCTCATATGACCAAAAAGACTATTCCAACATGTACGGATGGGTACATTTATGCTAGGGATGGTCCTCTCTTGCACCCAAATACACCGAATCACTCCGAGCGACATTGGATTGGTGATTTCCCTTAAGAGTCCAAAGTGCTAAAAGACATCAATCTTTGAAGGTCTATTTCTCGGATATCGTGATGCTTACAGACTCTTCATCCAAGGCTATGGGATCGTGTTGGGACCATCTACAAAAAACTCTCTCCGTTTTTGCTACCTTGGAGGTGTTTTCCTATGGTGATGACTTTTTAGTGGAGGGAAAAGTTGTCAGATGCAAGCAGTGTAAAGTTGCAAAGTGGTGCAACTTTCACTCCGTAGCTCATACGACCAAATGGACTGTTCCAACACATCCAGATGGGTACGTTTACACCAAGGATGGTCCTCTCTTGCACCCAAATACACTGAATCACTCTGAGCTACATTGGACCAACGATTTCCCTTAATAGTCCAAAGTGCTAAAAGGAAACAATCTTTGAAGGTCTATTTCTTAGAGACTGTGATGCTTACAGACTCTTTGTCTAAGGCTATGGGATAGTGTTGGGACCATGCACAAAAACCTCTCTCATTTTTTGCTATCTCGGAGGCGTTTTCTTGTGGTGATGACTTTTTTAGTGGAGGGAAAAGTTGCCAAATGCAGGCAGTGTAAAGTTGCAAAGTGGTGCAACTTTCACTCTGTAGTTTGTACGACCAAATGGACTGTTCCAACACGTCTAGATGGGTATGTTTACACTAGGGATGGTCCTCTCTTGCACTCAAATATGCTGAATCACTCCGAGCTACCTTGGACCGAGTCAAATTAGGTGAAAATTTGATGCAGACACAAGGGCACAATCAAAAACTCTTTGCAACCTACCTATTTGAGGCATATAACAAGATTGTTCTGACCTCTTTGGAAAATCCAAAACTCCCTTAAAACTTGACAAGCAACTAAATACACATTTCCCTCTTTAATCCCCTTAAACCCTTGTAATAGTGAGAAACTAGTTTTTGTCCAATTACTCCAAAATTTTCCAAAACACCAGATGAACAGATGACTAATTCAAACACCCATATCCAAGTTACACAACATAGAATCCTTTGGATCAGCATTGACTTCCTATACATTCACCCTTGAACAGGCTACTCAATTAGCCCAAAAATGCAAAGCAACATACCTTCAAACACCACACAGACCCCTAAAACCTTGGGGAAGCAAATAAATTGCCAAGAAAATAAAGATTCTGTAATTGGATTCCATTTGTATGGACCTGTAACTGTCAAATCAAAAAACCACTATTTTTAGTGTAATTCTTGAGGGTTTATTGGATGTAGCACTTCCACAAACTTTTAGAATTTTCCACCACCTTAGAAACCTTTATTTAGGCTACAATATGCTTAGCAAACAAAGAAACTTCTGGTATCTCAAATATTTTTGCAAACCCTAGTGTAAAAACTCTATTTTCAAGAGAAAAAACCACCATTTTTGGACCTTTAACTCTTCATTTTGTTTCAAAATCCAGTTATCCACACCTTCCACTCTTGAAATAATGTCAAGAAATGTAATAATTTTTCTACATAAAGTTTTTATACAAAGAAATGGGAAGATAAAACCATGTAAGTGGTTTCCCTAAACTAATTGCCACCAAAACCATTCTTGATAGTTCAAAACCACGAACCACCCCAACATGTAATTATGATAGCACTCAAGATATTCCTCCACCATGAACATATCAACTAAGTAGGAACCCATAACATTATGGAAAGATGATCCACTTCTCCCAATGTAACTCCCAAGCATTACAGTGAGAGATGGTCAATTTCATTGATGGCAACGATTGTGTGACTCCCATTGATGACCTTCTTTATTCAATGCCATTACAACAATATCCAAAGCATTCCAAAGAATACTAAAGAAAACAATATTTCCCTCAACACCTCATGATGATTCAAGTACTCATTCTAAATGACACAAAATATGATGAGATGGTAATGCAAACTATAAAAGATGCTTAGAATAACCAATCTATATTGTTGTAATCTATTGCATACCTCTCTGAAAGGATCAAAGCTAGCTATTGTTGCAGCAAGTCCATGATCAATCATGCTAGGAATATCGCAAAAGTGGAAAAATGAGAAATCTATATTGTCACAATAGAAAAGATTTTAGACTAACATATCTATATTAATCTAAACAACCTGAATGATGATGAGTTGGTGATGCAAACTATAAAAGACACATACCTCTTCGAAAGGATTAGAGCTAGCTATTGTTGTAGCAGGTCGATGATCAATCGTGCCAGGAATATCGCAAAAGTGGGAAAATGAGAAATCCATATTGTCACAATAGAAAATATGCTTAGAATAATGTATCTATATTAATCTAAACAACTTGAATGATGATGAGCTAGTGATTCAAACTATAAAAGATGCATACCTCTTCGAAAGGATCAGAGCTAGCTATTGTTGTAGCAGGTCCATGATCAATCTTGCCAAAAATATCATAAAATTTCATACAAAATATCACTATTAAAGACACCTGCATTGCAATAGTATATAAAATATCAATATTAAATAAAGAACACTAATGAACTTAATCATAATGAACATAAGCATTCTACCTTCCATTCTTGAAAATGCTATTCAAGTGTGTGAGGGTCATCTCTTTGCTTAAGAGTATCCAATATTGCTTCATGATCAACATTACTAAGTGTCCATAGTTGTTTTGTCTTTGGTCGGCATGATACTTCAACAACTTAACATTTATTGCTATAACAAGGTGCGAATACATGAGAATGGTTTTGTGTTTCTCATAGTCTTCAAATGCAGGTATGCCATTCTTTCTAATCATGTATGTTTGCAACCAAGTTCCTGCAACCACAACTGAATCTGTAGGATACATGAAACCATCATCATCTTCCATCAATTGTGTTAGCTTATGTTTTACCTACACACATCGAGCCAACCAATAGTCTGATCTCTCTTCATTTCCCTATGGTGCAACAACTAAAAAAATATGTCCTAGTTGTTGTAGATCTGAAAGCAAGTTGTAATCAACTAAACTTTCCATTGTGTGATTTGTCATGGATATTGTTTGAGATAAAGGAGTTAGATACTATGGTACCCATGTATCCACCCACTCACTTGACTTGCATTGATCCCACTCGCACCGAATACAACTCTGACAAAAACAAGCCAACTCTCGTGTCCAAATGGTCCATGTGCCTGCATATGAGCTTTGAAATGAATGCATCTTTGAAGAATCTTTTATTGTATGACAATCTAATCTACCTCCCACTGTACCCTCCTCAACAAACCAAAAGAATTTGTGCACTGTTGAATCAAGTGTCCCTCCCTGTGACAATGGTGAACTACACCAATCAACTATAGAATTTGCATCACTGAATTTTGCTCCTAAAATCTTTAATTTATCCTTAACTATAGCTCTCTTCATGTATGTACCTACTCCATCATGCTCCCCTTTTCCATGTCTAGCATAAAAAAAAATCCAAATATGAGGTAGACCCCTCTCTACATGCATTCTACTCAACCAATAAAACATACAAGCATTCTTGAATTGACTTGTGCAATTATCTGACCAAATTAAATGTCGGCCCAATGCTATATCATGCTCCTGCAAGAACTCAAAAAAATTCTCTAAACAATGTTGGACATACTCAGATGAGTGAGATCTATCATCACTCATATAAAAATGATACTCTCTGATTATCTTTCGATCCTCCTCTGTACTATCAGGTGCATGTTTAAATGTTATGTGGACAAAAATAGCAATCTAAATGGAATTTTAATATTGAGATTGTACCTCATTTTATGGTTGCAATGTGTAGTTTTTTACAAATTCAACCACTGATATAATAGTGCCAATCGAAAAAGAGTCCTTACACATCCTAAATTGTTGATCCAACCACTAAGACCTATGACTATGCCTTGCATACTTGTAGAAAAGATTGTCCTTAAAATATGAAATAAAATCAGCAACACTGCATTCTTTTGTAACCAACTCACATCTACAACCTTCACCTCCACTTTGCAAAGTATATTTGACTATCTCATATCTCTTTTTCTCAACAAGCTTCTTTCCAAATTCATGTTTGGAACTCTCATGAAAACATTGAACAAACTTTGACAAGCCACCACATTGTGAGCACTTTGCATTTAAACAATCATTTTTATAGAAAAAGCAACCATCATCTCTAGAACATAAAAATAGATCTAGCAAGTCCCTTGATGATTTTGGAAGATGCATTTCACCACACTCCTGCAACATTTCATTAGTATGCAAAGTAGAATGGATATAGCATAATAGCTCATGGTACATTGAAAACTCCACATGGTATTTGCAACAAGTATTAGGAATCTTAAGAGGCACACAATAAAATAGCTTCAAACCCTCAAAAGTCGTTTGCGAGATTTCCATATTTCTATGTGTGGACATAAATTTTTTGAACAACATTGTTTGGCTTGTTTCCAAGAAATGTTTAGGATGTGGTGTGTGGTCTCTATTTCCAATTCTTAACTTTAAAACATCCTTTGCATTGGGTTATACTCTAGAGTTATCATGCCAAAATTGTTGAATTACCTGCTTTACATTATCAGTTAGCTTCTTATGAACATGTGGAAGCCTCCCGAAAAAATCCCATGTATCATTTTCAAGAGGATCATCTATTCTTTCTCTTCTTGCAAGTGATCTATCCAAATTTTTACGATTTATGTCAAAATCAATACAAGTTTGTCTCATAAAGCGAGCCTTTTTCAATTGATGGCTTACTAGGGCAGTTGTAATGACTCTCTAAGCAACTCTCTTAACCTTTTCCTTGTTACTTTTTCCAATAGACTTGAGAGCATTAAAAAGATTTTTGACAATAATAGAATTTTTTTCAGTCTTCTTGTTCACACAAATCTTCAATTTGGTTAGCAAAGGTCTCATCTTTTGCATCTTTTGCAATTGTACAAAAAGTTGGCATTTCTTGGTCTATGTCTTATCACTAAAATATTGGTTGAAAAGTCTTTTGGCCCACAACCAAACAATTCGTGTTGACCTCTTGCCTTCAAAATTGTTTATAATATTCTCATCAAATTCAAGTAACCATTTAGGGGTTCTTGAGGGTCTTGAAATTGGAATGTGTCTTTCTTCTATACAAGGTTCTTAATTTCTCATGTAATTTGGTGAAACATAATTTACACTTGCTTCAATATTATGTTCAAAATCTTCATTTCCAACATTTTCACCTTGAACATTTTCAATATCATGTTCAACATCTTCAAATCCAACATTTTCACCTTGAACATTTTCATTATCAATTTCAATAATTTCATTCCTAATTTGAATATCATGTTCAACATATTCAATTCCAACATTTTCACCTTGAATATTTTCACCTTTAACATCTTCAATTTCCTCTTCACTTGAAAGACCATAGGGGTTAGGTTCACCAATATTTAACATACCTTGTCTTCTCTTCCTATGACTTTCTCTATCTTTTTGTCTATATGCTTCAATTTCTTCTTTTGTGAGCTTTCTCTTACGTTTTTGCTTCTGATGAATGCTACTCCCCGTTATACCTCATAAAAGATGCTAAAAATCATTGCTTATGATAAGGGTAGAGGGGAAACTCATAGAGGGAGTGAGTGAGAGATGGAGAGATACCTAAGAGAGGGAGAGGGGTAGAGGAAAAGCAGGAGGTAGAGGTTTGGGGTTTTGGGTTGCGGTTATGGGTAGGGGAGAGATAGAGGTGTGTTAAAGAGTAGAGAAGGAGAATGAGAATTGGGAGAGAGATAAATGTAAGGGGAGTAGAAGGTAGAGGGTTAAGGGTATAGGGGACATAGATATGAGTAAGTGAGATAGAGAGACCTGAGAGAAGGAGAGGTGGTAGGAGGGTGAGACTTGAGAGAGAGAGGGAGGGAGGGAGTGGGAGAGAGATAGATGGTTTAAGGGTTTTAGAGTTTAAGGGTTAAGGGTTTAAGGTTAAGGGTTAAGGATATAGGAGAGAGAGATAGAGAGTGAGTGAGAGATAAATACCTGAGAGAGGGAGATTAGGTAGAAGGGTGAGTCTTAAGAGAGAGAGAGAGAGAGGGTAGAGGGTAGAGGGTAGAGGGTTTAAGGGTTTGGGGCTTAAGGGTTTAGAGTTTAGGGTTATGGGTATAGGGGAGAGAGATAGAGGGTTTAAGGGTTAATGGTTTAGGGTCTAGGGTTTAGGTTTAAAAGTCTGGGGTAGAGATATATAGAGTAAGTGAGAGAGTGAGACTTAGAGAGGGAGAATCGGTAGGAGGATGGTCTTGAGAGAGAGAGAGGTGCAAGGAGTTTAAAGGTTTAAGAGTTTAGGGGTTAGGGTAAAGGGCTAAGGGTAAGTGGAGAGACTTGGGTGAAGCCATAAGTGGTTTACACTTTTGTGGAGGAAGGAATTTTCAAAATTTCCACACTTTCCCTAGCAAAGTGGTTCGGCCGAACCATTTGAATGGTTCGGCCGAACCCATGGCTCTGCCGAACCCCCACCGAGCCTAATAAAAAAGTCATATTTAAGGGGGTTCGGCCGAACCAAGGTTCGGCCGAACCCCCTTAAATATGACAAAACCAAAAAAAGTGTGAAAGTGCTTTCACTTTCACACTTTCACTGTGAATTACCAGTAATCTGCGCGCGGCGAACATAAACCGGACGGCGACCCAACAAAATTTTTCACCAACGAAAGCAAAGTTCGGGTCGTTTTCTTCAAACTTCATCATTCCAATTCGCGTATCGACCACTATTGAGCACGAGGTATTTAAAATTCCTTTTTTTTAAGTTCAAAATGCATGTATTTGTTTAATTTTGAAACCCTATATATACAATTTTTTTTAAATTTGTTGAATTCAAATTGCACTCGTTTGAACGTTTTTAAAGCATTTTTAATAGTATTTTGCTTCCCCGTTTTGCATAATCCAAAGGTTTGAGTAAGGAAAAACGAGTTTCCTCCGAAAATTAGTGCAAAAAAACATTATAATAGCTCTCAACATAGTCTAAAAAATGAAGATAAATACATTCCTAAAGACTAGAAATGTAGGGTTAAGCTCACAAAATAGTTTTAAAACTACAAATTTAGGGTCAAACTTGTAGATGAAAATGCAAATTTCATACATGTAGGATTGAACCATGAAAGTCATAGCTTGATTTGTTAAGGTATTATAATATTAAATCTTATAAAAAATCCAGAATCATATCATTGATAGCATTGTCTTCATGTAGTGTGTACAAATTGAAATATAATTGACTAAAACTATAAGTTACTCTTATTGAACAATTTCCTCATGTAGTGTGTATAAATGGAACCATTGATTGAAAATATAAATCAAACCATCAAGAACAAAGACTTGATTGTGTCTTCATGCCCTCAATTAATATCATTTACAAAGTTTGGTCTTGGAAACCATAAAATTAACAATTACATTCTCTACCCTATTATTTGATGTATTATAATGCAATTTTCTATACTACCAAGCAAATTCAATGGTCACAAGTTTGTAGAGACACTCTAGAAAAAGGTCTATCATGTGTTTAAAATACTATTCATATTGTAACACTAGAGATTCTAAGTAATATGAGAATCCCTGCATAATTTTATATAATGTATTTTCATCATCACTAACTATAGTAGACTAGTTTCTATCACTATTCAATTCATCTTCTTTCATTAGTCCATCATGACTTGATTATTCATCCTCCTTTATATTTAGAGAATAAGAACAATATATAGAACCACTACAAAATCTTCACACATATCACTAAAAGTTGATGTTTGGTATAAATGTTGGGTGTGCATTCATCATCAAATAAGAAGAAGGGATAGCTAGCTATAACATTTTGACTTTCACTTGTGAGTCTAAACACCCATATGGGTTATTGTTGCTTTGTCTTATGGATTATGGTAGTAAATTCTTAAGATGTATGTAAATCTAGAAGACCAATGTTGAATATTTATTTGTTGATAGGCTAAATAGAGTTAGAATTAGTATGGGTTGATTACATGTATGCCATTCAATAGTCATGCACATCATATATATGTGAGAGAGATAGTGATAAAGAGAGATAGAGATAAAGGGTAATATAGATAGATAGAATAAGCACAAACCATTTGCTATGAATATGCATAAAATATTTATATATTGATCTTGATAAGATCATGAAGACATACATAATACATCATGAAAATATCATATACAGTGACATGAGGCCAACATTGTCTCTTAGACTACAAAATATCACCAATATATATTCATGAAAATAGTTATGAATGTGTCATAAAGATATAAAAGTGTTTATGTATGTGTAGCAAATGCTATTAATGAAACATTATGCCTCTCTTTGTTTGACTAGAAACTGAACTTCGATCCCTTGAATTAGTTATTATCTTGCATTGTGTTGATTGTGTGTGCCCCTAACAATTATGCAACTCAACCTACACACACAAACATATTATAAAATTAGAGATTATACCAAAATTTATAAATAAATAAAATATTGTTTTAAAATGATATTAAAATAATAAACACACTTACAACAAACTAATACTCAACATCATCAACAAAGGGTTGTCCTCAAAAGAGGATGCTTACAAAACAAAACCAAAATGTGTGTGTATCCATATATACATATATATACATGTATGCATACACATATACATATACATACATGTATATACGTATACATAAATATACATACACACATACATACATACATACATATGTGTGTGTATTTATGTATACGTATATATGTATACATATATATACATATAGAAAATAAGTGTATGTATATACATATATACATGCATATATACATATGTATGTATACATGAATGTGTCTACATATCTACATATACATATATACATATATACATATTTAGATATGTGCATGTGTATGTATACATATGTAGATATATTCACATATACATGAATATGTATGTATAGTACATGAGTAATTTTTTTAATGAAAACCATGTTTAGGAATGAAAATATCCAATCCATTATGCTTCTAAACTAAAGTTTGTAATGCTTATGGTTCTTTTGGCCTTATAGATTCTTGAATCATTTTATAATATAAAACCAAAATATAACCTACTTTGGCTCTAATAATTGTAAACCCTTTAGGAATTCTAAATTGTTGCATCTTGTCTTGATTTTCCCATCATTGTTATTCCTTTTAAAATTTTACAAATTAGGCAAATAATCCTTGCACTTATATAGAGGGTCCTTATGTATGTTCTTAAAATTATTTAAGGTTAAATGACTTAATCTAAAATAAAGGCATATACGGATCTCTTGCAATTGTAACCTCTTTGCTAAAATACTTTGGAACTAATAGGACTCAATTGTGTTTTATGACATAGGTCTATATTACCACAATGATGTATGTATAGGTGTACATTTTAACTTGGTTAGCTTTCCTAGCAAGTTCTTCATTACAACAATCACTCCACCTTGTCACTCAATCAAGCCCACTAGAACATATATTGGAATTTAACCTCTTTCATACTAAAAGAAAAAGTAATCATTAATTATATTTAATTTACCATATAATTTGATCTAAGTAATGCATTTTATAAGATCTAATTGGTGTATTTATAAAAACTATTTTGTGTTTTGGGCATAGGTGGTCCTAGAAAATATGCATAAATAATAAGATAGACTATGGATTATCTTTTAAATATTGTTCACGTTTTTCATGTCATATTTTTATAGGAGGTCCTCATAATTGGTATTCTTGTATGGTATTAGAGCCAAGCTAGGTGCATTTGACACCTATGTTGTGGCTCAAGGGAGTGTGTTGGAGAAATGATACACACCTAAGTCATAAAAAGACTCATCACAATGTGAGTCATTAGCTCAATAGTAGAGCATCCTAACACCAAATGGGAGGTCCTAAGTTTGAATACTAGTTAGTCCATAGAAATTTCTATAAAAGTCGATCACTAGTACATAAGAAGAAGAATAAGTGCCCTTATAATTTTTATTAATACCAACAAATTATCATTCCTCACATACATAGGAGAATCAATGATTTCAAGCTCGTCAACATGTATATGTACCTCAATCTCATGACCCTCATATAAAACCATTTTATTAGATTTATTTAGTGTAAAATATTTAAATTTTCATTAGGAGGAACAATTGAAGGATTGACCCCAATATTAACCCCCTCAACCTAATTTTTTTTTTTATCAATCAAATCCTTAATCAATTATTCCTTAATCCCATAAAATGTTGAGTATAATTACAATTAACTCTACAATTTAATAACAAAATTATTTCTCATTATATCTTTTGGGAATAACTTTAGATTTATCTAATGGCCTAATAGGAGGAAGTGTAATCATGCAAGCACTAAGTAAATTTTGAAGCACATTTTACAAAGGAAAAAGTTGGAGGCTTTAGAGTCATAATTATATTAGAAACATTTATAATGTATAGTTTGTACAATGGTCATTTCCATTATTTTTTACTATCCTTTTGGAAATAATTTTTCTTTTTAAATTTACAAGGGTAGGATGATGTAGATGAAGCATTAGAAGATCCATAATTAAGTGTGGTAGCCTCTAACAACTTTAGTTCTTTACATTCATCTCACTTGCACATGCAAATGTTAAGAATGTATATACTTTGTCGATCCTTGTTTATAGTCAAAAAATCTAAAATAATAAACTTCAATCTAACAT
Organism: Sequoia sempervirens; assembly: GCA_007258455.2. Classification (NCBI taxonomy): domain Eukaryota; kingdom Viridiplantae; phylum Streptophyta; class Pinopsida; order Cupressales; family Cupressaceae; genus Sequoia; species Sequoia sempervirens. Next base: position 189,512,977 of record VDFB02105785.1, on the reverse strand, counting down.
TCCTAATATTTGCATTGGCCAATTTCAATATTAAAAAATAGACCCAAATGGAAGATAATACTATTAAATTTCATGGGAAGAACTTAGCCAATAACTTATCATCATACACAAAATCCAAATATGTAGCACTAAAAACCTTGAATGTGTCATGGGATCTCCTTTAACATTGTGCATCTCAAATCTAGGATCCAAAAATCCAACAAAAAATGGATATGTAAAATTTTTAATAGAAATTGAATTGTGTTTGATTTTTTTATGTACATGTCTTTTTTTGTTTCCATTAGGTAAGGAATCAACATTACTTTTCATCTCAACAAGCCCTTAAACATTAATGTCAAGGGTAGATAGAGGCACACTAGGATTAAGGACATGAATGAAAGTGGCAAGATGAGAAATCGAAAGTGGTGTATAAATTTGTCGTGACATAATAAATGAGTGTGGAGTGACAAAGACTTGCGTAGGAATATCACAGTGAGGGGAACATGGGAAGTGTAAACAAAACTAATGAGAACTAATGTGGAGACAAGAGAACTATGTGCATCATAATATGTAAGCATGAGATGAGATCTAGGAAAAAGGAGAGGATAAATTTGGGGAGATTTGGTGGAAGGAGAAATAAATTGCATAAGATAGATAGGAGTAAAACAATAAGGAGGAATACATGAAGAAGAAGCTTGGGATGGAGGGAAAATGGCACATCACTCAAAGGGATTGTTGAGCTTATCCTTTTACCTATTTAACTTTAAGTACTTTCTTTCCACATGGCTTATTAATCAACATAGTATATGAAGGAGATCAATGTGCTTATCCTTTTACCTATTTCATCTCTTTGTGTTCCGTGTTGTTTTTAATGTTTTTAATTAGAGTGTAGATGATGTTAATATACATTTAATGATGCATTTTTTATGTTCTATAATTTTTTGATGTTCTCAAGGCTATATAATTGAAGTTAATTTATGTTAACAACTATTAGATTAAATATTTTTATCCCAAATTATTTTTAAATGATTTTATACTTTAATCTTTGTATTCTTATTCTTTCTTTCATCGTTTCATTTAAAATTTGAACCATTTAAGGATGTTATGTTATAGATTAAAGTTGTCTTCCAATTCTTTTTAAATCAAGTTAATAGTATGAAAATATTATTGATGAGTAGATGAATTAAATTACAAGTTCTATTTTAGATTTGTATTCTTTTTTTCTAGATATATTATTTACCAAAGTCTTATTGTTTTTTTAGGTGTACTGTATATATATAACATGGAAAATGTAGATCATGTTTCACCTGTGCTAGAATCTTTGTTTGCAAATACTACTAATGAGATAACAAAATTAAGAGATTCATTAGCACAAGGTGCAAACCCAGGGATATATACTGAATGCTGTTGTGTACCAGGTCAGAAAACTGAAATGAGGGCACTTGAGAGGGACTTCAAAGTGCATATTCTCGAGGCAA
>VDFB02105785.1:189487245-189511420 GCA_007258455.2 Sequoia sempervirens | reverse complement strand
AATGGAAATAAAAAATCCACCTTAAATCATATCTTAAGAATAAAATTTAGCTTTTCAAACCTAAATTGTTCAATCAAACCAAAAAAATTGCATTTGGAAACCCTAAATTGAAAGGAAACAAAAAAAATTGGATTGGAAAACCATAAATTGAAATGAAACAAAAATTAGACATTTGAAAACCCTAATTGCTTTTTGAAGCCCTAAATTCAAATCAAACAAAAAATATTGGATTTAAAAACCCTAGTTTGAAATGAAACAAAAAAAATTGCATTGAAAACCCTAATTGCTTCTTGAAACCCTAAATTGAATTCAAACAAAAAAATTGCTAAAACCCTAAATTGAAATCAAACAAATCATTTTGCATTTGAAAACCCTGATTTCAAGCTCAAGAATATTTTTTAATGGAAAAAATTCATTTCCATTGCTTAAATGTTTTAAATTCCATTTACATTGTATGGAGAAAAGTATGTAGGCATGCCTAAGGAAGAAAGTATTCAATAGATTTCGATTGATACATAGTAAATTAGGGTCCTTGATATTAATAGCGAATAGTATTTGATAAATATTATACATTTAAATGTGTATTGATCAAGAGACACAATCAATTAAACATTATGAACATTGATATAAATAGAATCTAAAACAATATGTTAAACTTTACTTGTGGGGCTAGTGGATAGTTACAATTCATAAATTTTTATTTTATTTTATAAATTTAGTTAACAAATTCATCAATCCTTTTACAATCCATTTCCAATTGTCACTTAATTAGATAATATATGCATTCATTTCTATTTTATATTTATATCTCTCTTAGTCATGCCTTGATTCCATTTCTTGTTTGCATGTTCGTCTCTTGTCTTTTGAAAATATTAACTCTCATTCTAGTCAATTAATTGTTAATTAGGCTTCTAGTTTAGTCTAAAATATGAATTTTCCCTAGTTAGCTAGACACTAAAAGAATCTAGATATTTTCCTTTTTTTTCTTGTACGTTCTTTCAATTCCAAACAGTTCAAAATAAAATATGATTTTGGATCTTTGGGAAAATTCAACATTAACTAATTTTATTATACATTTTATATAATAAAATTCATTTAAGTGGGAAATATTCAACTTTATTTACATTGAAGGCATATCCAATTTGAAAGGGACGAACCTAAAAATTGAAATCAATGGTGCAGTGTTTCTAATAGACATTGGAGATAATGAAATTGATGTTTTCCATTCATGAGGCCCTTTGACATTTTTTTCTTTCCCATTTTAATGGTTGATGTGCTTTCATATATTAAATTTAATTTGGAGACCTTCCCAAGGCTTTAGTTTATGCACTAATAGTTTCTCCTCAAACTGCAAGCTTGCATGTCTTATGCATTGAGAATGACCATACTTGAAAAATAAGTGTTATGAAATGCAAGCTATTTGATAATTTTTTAGTACCTCTTAGAAATTAGGTGGTACAATCCTCAAGTTTTCCTCACAATGTAATAGTTTGTACCTTGGTTTGAACGCAAAAAAAAAGACCAAGTACAATAGCAAAAGGTGAAGATGGGAGCAAGACTGATCTTCTTGTTGGCTCTGTTGGGTGTGGCTACTACTTGTTCTTTTAGTTGTTACCATTTTACTATTTATCCTTGTTATTGTAGGCCTTGTGATGCTTAGATAAAAAAATCTCCATGGACTACAATCAAATATCTAGCAAACAAATTAGCCACTCATTTTCTCTAGATTGTATTATATGATTATCCAAAATGTGGAAGCATAGACAAGACACATGAAGTGTTTGAAAAGGTGTCTCAAAGAGATATGGTATCGGATATGCACAAAATTGATTTTCTGAAATGGCTTTACAAATTTCCAAGCAAATGCAATTGTCAAGTTTAAAGAAAAATTCCTCAACCTTTACTAGCATCCTCCCTACCCATGCCAAAATGGGAGATTTGGAACAATATGGACATCCATTGAATCATAAAGGATAGAGGAACTTTGTTAGATATTATAGTCGCAACTATTCTAGTAAAAATGCATGCAAAAAGTGGAAGCATTAACAAGGCACATGAATTGTTTGACAAAAGGCTTGAAAAAGATGTCATCTCATGGACTGCAATGATTACAGGATATGTACAAAATGGATTTGTTGAAAAGTATTTAGAAAATTTCAAGTATATGCAATTGGCAGGTGTAAATCCAAATTCCACAACCTTTGCTAGTTTCCTACCTACCTGTGCGAAAATGGGAGCTCTGGAACATAATATGGAAATCCATCTTGAAGCATCATGAAAGACTAATAGAAATAATTTTTGAATACCCATTTGATTTAAAATTTAAATCTACATCTACATGTGTGCACACACACATTGGGTCCTATGGTTAGTTTGGTAGAAATCATAGTAATTTTGGTTTCTAAATACACATTTTATTGATAGGCATATAACATAGGCTTATATCAACATATACATGTATATATTCTCATCGATACATGTACACATTGATGTTATAATGCACTTATCTTTACTTTAGGGATTGAAAGGATTATGTGCAAATCTGGTCCCAAATTCTTCTTTGATTGATATCCATATAAACCTATACATGTACACTTCTAGGGCATGTGTACAAATATGATCTTAAGAATAAAGTACACAACTTGCTTATTTTAATAATATAAGAAATAAAGGATGTTAACACATCAATTTAATTATTTCACCCCATAGTTTTCTATATTAACAATTTTCTTTCTACAATAATATTAATACACTAGCAATCACACCTTAGTGTACAATGAAGAAGTAATATGCATCCATTTACAAGGATCCAAACATGAATGAAAAAAATCTTTGAATTAGGAAAATATGTTTAGTGCCACCCTACATCGCCTAACCCACTTCTTTTTCCATAGGCACAAATTAGCTTTCCAAGCTACTCTCATGTATAAAACTTGTACCAAATATCCACAAGGCCATCTAGAGGAATTCTTTTGCCAACTTTCACAACCAAAATGGTTTTAATTTCTATAGCCCTAACATACACTTTTGCCCCTATTTCCTCAATCACAATTATTATATCTTTTTAGGTCTATACAAAAGTGAAAGGCTTCATTCACACAAACTTTAAGTGTGATTCTTGCATTGTGCCTATCATTTACACTTCACTAAATCCAATGTCTCCTTTGTGCAATGTTTTTTTGAATGGATGACACTGCTCTCATTGTCTTGCATCACTTCTCTAGAACTTCATGGATGAGAATGGTTATAAGCGAAATAATGGAATTTATGTAATTTAAGACTCCCAAAAGTGTAAAAATAGTGTAAACAAGAGAAGTGAAAAAAACATATTGTGGGTCAATCACAATGGATTCAAACCAACAACCATGTTATAACTTAGTACATATTCAATGAAAAAAGACATGTCCTATGAAATTTCCAAGTGTTATCCTCCCTTGGCCCTCTCTTATAGAAATTCCACCTTAGCAATTAGTACAATTGTGAATGACATATCAAATGTTGTAGTTGAAAATTTTGGTATGGAAGCTCTATAATAGGGTTTGGCATCTATCACAACATAATGGAAGGATATGTTTTTAGATGTTATAGATGTAATTTTAACTATTAATCTCTCTTCTCTTGATATCTATTTCCTTTTATCTCTCTTATCTCTCTTTCTCAAGTCCTCTCTTTGTTCTTTAAGTCTCACTCTATTTTTTCCTCTATCTCCTTACCCCACTCTCTCTCACTCTTCCCCCCTCTATCTCTCCCTCTATCTATATCTCTCCCTCTCTCTCTATTGCAACATAACATGAGCTTATTGATAATGGAGCTTAATTATCTTCCTCATTTAAAGGTTTTGTTTTGGTTGTGTTTGGATCCCTATAAAAGGATGCAAAAGTATGAAAGGAAGAAGTCTCCCCTATTGTGCACAAATAAATTTTAAAATGGAAATGAATGATTATGGCAAAAGAAAAATATGTTTTCTATAAGCTTTTAAAAAATAGGAAGATATTCCCATAAACCTTCAATTTATTCTTCTTGTTACCATCTTCATTGTATATGTTTCATGAAGACAAATTTAAAACTAATATATTCACAACTTCCTTATATACAAGTGTTTGTTTGAATACTGCATTTGATTATATTCCCATGTTACCAATATTGTAGTCTCTCATCTATAATTCCTTTGCTAAACACATACTTTCAATTTTCTACACTTAGTACCTTTTACATAAAATGAGTCATGAATTAATGATATAAGTCCACTAACTTCTTGTTTCATTGTGTAGGAATGAAATAAATGAACATCCAATAAAGTATTTTTGAAGCTCATTTCATACAAGCACAACAAATCATCAACTAAAAATCCTCAAAAAATGAAATTGTTATGTAAATATTTCCTTTAATTTGATATAGTAAATGCAATACAAATATTTTTTGAATTTAATACACATAATTGTATACATTTCAAAGTTGTCTTACAAAATTAAATTGCACCCCTCTTGATGCAAGTAACTAATCTTAATGATTACTTAAGCTTTCACAAGTGAAATTGCACAATATGAATTTGTTAAAAAAATTCTACAGGCTTTCAAGAAAATGCAATTCGCAGGTGTAAAGCCAAATCTCATAAATGTCTTTTAGGTTATGAGTTTCCCAAGACTGTAATGTTGTTCATGGGCAACTAGATACACTTTTTATGCAACCAGAAAAAGGTTGCATTGCTTGAGGTGTTAAAATAAACCACCAAAAGCTCTCTGGGTATTGATGTGGTGTTACATGTGAAGGTCACAAATGATGTGGGAAGTTCCCAAATGAAGAGCATGGGAATTATCATTTGATAATAATTTTCATATATTTAGTATATAAGTCTTTTGTATAAAGATCTAGCCATTCATCATACCTCTTTTGTAATGCTACTAAGGTGAGGAATATTAAGGAAAAATTGTGGTAATAGTGTGTTATTAAATTAAGAACAAATGACCTTTATTATTAAAGTTAATTTGGAATAGATTTTGTGGAATTAAACTACTAATACTGCAAGACTGAAAAGGTCTAGTTTCCTCATTAATTTGCATTTTTATCCATGCAATTATGTGTGAAGAAATTTTAATAAAAGATAATGGAGCTTAATTATCTTTCTAATTAAAAGGTTTTGTTTTAGTTGTGTTTCAACCCTTTTGTAATTGAATGCATAATTTCTAAATGATCTACCATTAGATCTCATGTATTCCACAAATGTATGCAATAAATGGACCAATTTTTTCCATAATTAACCTTTCACACCTCTTTGGCTTACCCATTGCACACCAAGGTGCAATTGCTGGTTATACTATATTAAATTTCATATATACACACACACACACACAATCTTGAAAAACATGTTAAATAAAATAATCTTATATTCAATTTAAAAATTATCAAGTTAAAGTACACATCAAACTCAATCTTAATAATACATAATTATGTATTTCTATTACGGAAATAGTTAGTCTATTCATAAAATCAACCATATTTATAAACTAATGTTCTTGCATGTGTGATGAATCAAATATATTAACCCCATTACTTGGAATCCTATTACCCTAAACCCTACACCGTTGTCTTAAGGGGTCCTAATTTATGAAATTTATTAAGGGGATCAAATAATTTCTCAAAATTTGGTGAGGTTTCCCAAGGTGACAAAATTTAACAATAATTTAAGATCTTGCAAGATCATAATATGAATGAGATTTCATGAGAGGTTGGTCAGTCAAAACATGAGCTATCTCAATCAACTATTCTACAAGAAAATTTTTTCCACTAATGTTGGGACTATGAAATTTTGCAAATTTGAAGTTCCCATGTCAAAAATTTGTCCCTTGCACATTCGTAAGTGCACCTAAAAAATCTATGCAAGTGACCCACTTTGGAAGGTCACAATTTGGTGCTTGTTGATTTTCAAGCTAAACCCCTTTGCAGACACACTTATGTGACATATGTGAATAGAATGTCAATTTTCAGCTTCCCATGATAAGATTTTACAAGGTTTTGAAAAGCGAAGCTGGAGGGTTTTGACACTATTTTGTTGTTTGTAAACTCTTTGTCTTATGAGTTGGCCTCCTATTCGAGCCAATATCTCACAACTGGATGATCACCATGAAAAAAGGATTGTTGCTCTCCATTCTCCCTACATTCATATCCTATCTAGTCCAATTTTAGAGCATCATGATTTGATTTGCTATTTTTTTGAGATCAAAAGCAAATGCAGTTTGTGTTGATTTTACATCTACATTTCAAGAACTTTTCGAGGTGGTCAACTATGACCCCTAATATCTCATGAAGATTGATGATTGAAGAAAATCCCTCTTCCATGCATGCTTGGTGTACCTAGATGAGCCTATGTTTCCAATGACAGCTTCCCAAGAGTTGATTTGGTATTTTTTCAAAATGGTGACTTGGTGAGTTTTGATTGGTTCTGAACAAGTGCAGTTGCTAAAAAGTTTGACTAAGCAACTTCAAAATTAAATATATTTCACCTCGAGATATATTTTTCTAATCAATTTGTTGCACTCCATTCTTGGGTCAAATTTCTACATGCCTGTAAGTTTCTGTGGCTCTAGGAGGTTGTTTGACTAGTTTCCCAGGGTGATTCCAGAGCCCACTAGACCAATTTCAACCACTGTTTAAATATGCCAAAAAAAGGATTTTAATGACAACCCGCCACATATTTTCATGCTAGGAACATTCAAAGGTTGTTTGTAGTCATTTCAGCATGAAACTTGTTTGAAAATGATTTTTTTTAATCTAGGACCACATGGGGACTCAACATTCTCTACCTAGTTATAAGTGTTGCATTGTAGCTTGTTGGAGGACACTTTGTTCATGAAAGGTTTAAATTTTAGAGCATTGTTCCATTTGTGGGTTGTCAATTTTCATCATCACAAACTTCTTCCATCTATGTATTGAGGATGGTGTTTCACTTGAATTACCATGGGATAAGGTTATAACACCATTTAATCTTGCTTGGCTATTTGAATAGATGCATGATAGTGAAAAAGTAAATCTTTTAAAAGGGGGTAATATTGTTCAAGTCTCCTTATTGTGTTTCTCCCATTCTTGAATTGGAAAGTAGATGGTTTTTTTAAGATCAAATGATCAAAGTGGATAGAAGTTGCAAATTTTATTAAGGATGCCAACATTTTCCATTATTCATGTTGTCAATTGTTTTGAAAATGGATAAGTATCTTCAAGTAAAGGAGAAAAAAGGATTCTATGTAAAATGTAAATGATATTTACAATAAAAAGTGATACTCAAATTGTTCTTGTTGAAAGAATTGATGTGCATGGAGGCAAGTTAACAATTCAATGTGCTCAACATACAAATCAGTTTCAAAGTTAAACAATTTTTACTTTGGCATAGAAACCTAGGGATTGATTGTGCAGTGCACAAAGCAACTAGTTTTATTGATGAGAGTAGATCGATCACCATATGTGGCAAGCCATGCACTGGAGGACTGATTCAAATTGTCAAAGAGTAGTAGGAAAAGGATTTCAAGGAACAACAAGGAAGCTTGGAGAGCTTGATGGTGTTGGTGATGTGTGGGTGCCATTGAGTGAGTCAAAGAAGAGTCTTACACAACATAGATTCTATGTATCTAACATCAAATGTAAATGGGGTGCCATCATCAGCTGTCAGGAAAACTCTCACAACCATGTTTATCATCCTCCCTGCCTGTGCAAGCAGAGGAAGCAACTACAAATTCTCTTTTTTAGAGGGCTTAGAAATTCTATTATGCAAATAGCGGCTAAGCACAAAGAAATATGCAAAATATTGTTGTGTGGCTGGGCTGAGATTCTAAGAAGTACACATTTGAAATGTAGAGGTTGATGCAATATTTTTGCAAAGGGTATGTGGAGGATCGTGATTGGCCAAAAAGTGGCGATATAATGGGTATTTGTAGGGTATGTGGCTGACAACATTTTTTTAACTCAAAATTGATGAAACGAAAAGGATTTTTCAATGAGATTCTCAACTTTCCACCAATATAAATTATGCTTTAATTTGAATTTAATAAATAATTATTATTCTTTTTCTAATTGAATTACGACTAAAGTCCTGATTGATAGGCTGATTGAAAAACATCTATAGATTTCAAACAGTATAATAGTTTTTGAATCTGAAACATGTGTCACATTCTATGTTTCAGATACCATAGGATTAAAAAAAAAGAATTTAATTTCATGAAGTTTTGACCAAGTTAAGCTGGTTAGATGCACAAGGTTTTATATTTTTTAAAATTTGTAATAAAAAACTCATAATTATTTATTTACTTGGAAAAAAATTACAAAAAAAAATGCATCACATCTGGACATGAGTCCTCTACTTATATCTAAAATTTTGTAAAAATATATTATCATTTTATTGTGGTTAGGGTGGTTGGAATAGGACACCTACTTCTTAATTTTTCCTTGAAATTTAAGTACCAGCGCATTGAAATTTCAAATTTTCACCAAATAGTTTTAAAATAAAAAAAATAAACTTAGTAGTTTAGAAACTAAATTCAATTTTCTACAAATTCCATTCTTACATATTTTTTGAAATAATATAGATAACTTATTCAAATTTTTATGTCAAGTTACCCAACTTTGATTTTTCTAATTTTTTTGCCACTTAAGGGCTTGTTTTTTCCATGATGATCCTGCACATACCCTAACCTTGTATGAAATGCATTGAGGTTGGAACCATCATTTTTTTTTAGAGGAGGATTGATCAAAGATGGTGGGAAATAGAGTTGAAGAGGGTGTCCTACACACCAGCTGAAAGGGGCACCATCATACATAAAAGAAAGAATGGGGGATGAATAAAATCTTTTATTGTCTGACAAAAGAAAATATTTTAATGAAAGGTGTGGTAAAATGATTTTAACAACATTCAAAGCCTTCATTACTCAAAGGAAAATATTTTAATTATAAGGTGAAAGGAAATATTGCACACGTAAAGTCAATTGATTCACTTTGTAAACAAATATTATGTGATGGGCAATAAAAATGAAAAGTGAAAGCACAATGGAATATTTTAATGTAAAGTGAAATAAAATTGTTTATCTATGCTAGGTAAAGATCAACGGAGGACATAAGTAAAATATTTCACTTTCCCTATAAAATGAAATATTTTAAATGACATGTGGAGTGGCATGGACAATAATGTTATTTTGTTGGGTAAAGTGAATAAAATATTCACTGTTGAAAATAATATTTTTCTATGAAATGAAATATAAAAGTGCAGCTACAACATTGCAAAAGGAATAAATTTGAAGCTTTCATAGGGAGCAAAATTTTTTTGCACTGCAAGGTGAAATGGAGTGAAATTCTTCATGTGGAGAATTTTTTTTGTTTCAGAAAGAGCAAAGGAAAAATTTCTTGCTGCAAAGGAAGTGGGAAGAGAGAGGATTTGTTCAAGTTCTTGTTGCTAATCAATGGGAAAAAATATTCGAAGAGTCTTCAACGAATTGATTTTAGGGCTCAATATGTTTCCTCTTATTCTCTTCTTTTGTTATTTGTAAGGAGTTCCATTATCTGAAAGTTCTACAAGTTAGGTAGAAGCTCTAGGTAAATTGTAAAGCTAGGGTGAATTATAATTGTTAGACATTAATCTAAAGTGTTTATGTGTTTTGAATTATGCTTTCATGAATATATTTTATCTGATGAATGTCTCCATGTTTGAGATGTAAAACTCCTTTGAATTCAATAATAAAATATTACTTTGGTTTTTTCATTCACATTTGTTGCATTTGAGTTAAATCTATTATTACCTTTTGTTATGTGAGTGATGTGATTTCTTTAATGAATATCAGCTACATTTGTTATTGTCTTTTATTCAAAGAATTGAGTAAATTGCTTTAGTAACTTAGGTAATAGGAGTATCGTGTTTCGACGTGGATTTGAAAGAATGGTTATTAGATAAAGCTTTAGTGGTCTTGTTGTCATCATGTGATAACATTTTCAAAGACTTTGAAATATGTTTAACACTATAATAACTTAGGAATGCTTTATTAGTTGATCTTATATTAGATCATTATGTCACATCTCATGTGATATTAACACTTTTCATGATATAATCCCTTTCCCATTTAGAGCTTTCCTCTTAATAAGCATTCAACCCTTATTGTAAATATCACTTGAAATCATTCACGGGAAATATCACAGCTTTCATTTCTTCTTGAAAGCTTCTTCTGTAAATTTTCCTTCTTGTTGAATATAGCAATTCTTGTTTGCAGATTTCTTGGGTGGAAGGTGTACTTGTTTGTTGTTTGATCCTGTGGCTCATCATTTTGTGCTTGTTTCACAATTCTAACAAGTTGTGGAAGTCTTGATGAGGTATGTAATTCTTGAGAGGCCAGTTCCATCATTTTCATGTTGATTTATTTCTGATGCTTAACCATCTCTGTTATAATTTAATGATGAAATTTTTCTTTGGGATTTCTTCCTCAAATATTTTTTGAAAAAACATCTACCTAGGGTAAAAAAATTTTGTTTTCCTATTTTCCAAGGTCTTATCTTTTGTCTTAGTCATTACTAGGCCACTTTATTATCCTCCCCTACCATTGTTAAAAAGAAAACGTTAGTCATTGACAACTCCACTCAACCCCCTGTGGACCCTAGTCCTTCCATTACCATAGATGATTTAACCACACCCACTTCTCATCATATTACTTGTTCCTGTAGTAAAAACCCTACTAATGAGGAAACCCCTCCCAAAACCATTAAATGTGTCCCCCGCTCGGAGCCTACATCTATTTCTACTTCTGAATTAGATAATTTGGATAACTCAAACAATGGATCCATGAATCCCACACCTACACACTCCCCTATTCATGCAAAGAGTTTTGATGCCCCCAACACCCCTTGTCATTAACCCTAGCTATAAAAATTCTACTAATTTCTACATCAATTTGGAGGGGACCCATGTTGAACCTAGGGTTGGGTTTTACAATAGTGCCTCGAGCAACCTCCTTCACAATAAAATTAATGAAATTTTAGAGATGGTTGATGTTGAGAATGTCATGCTCAAGTGGCTCTTGGGTTATCTTGTTGTTGCTAAAGAAGGAATCTAAATTCTAGAAAATTAGGTGTTGTAGTAGTAGGTTCAATGTCTGAGGTAGGTCAAGGAACCTTGCCATTAGGATATGATAGCCTCCCTGGCTAAGTCATTTGAGCAATGGGCCAATTGCGATAAGGACCTAGAGGAAGGTTCATTTTATAATTTGCAAAGAAGTTGTTTTATTTTCATGTAATATGAGGGACAAGATTGTCAAATGAAAATATTACATCTATCTATGGCTTGAAGCTTGTTCCTTGTTTATATAAAATGGAATTCAAATCCATTTGTAAAGGATCTCATATTTTTGTAAGCAGTGTGTCTATATATAAGTGTTCACAAAATTAGGTTAATGTTTGTTATTCAAGATCTAATTTAGTTTTCTTTGACTCTATTCCTAAGGTTTGAGGAATCATTCTCAATATAAGTTCTGGTTATATTTCCATAATCATTAAAATTAAAAATCATGTTTCCTATACTATTATAATTTATTTCATAATAATATTCTTTATATGTTCCTTGTAACATTAAGTAGAAATTACAATGAATCTACCCAATTAGGTATATTCTATTTATAATTATTGGTCACCCTAAGAGAACATATCTATTTTAAAGTAATATCATGATATGAATTATGTGAAATCCCATTTTATATTGTGAAATATCACATTCCTAGAATTTGTAGAACCCAAAATCTAGAGGATAAAATTGTTAAATCCATCTCATTTTGATTGGTAAACCCCATGAAACATTTGAGCCTTTGTATCATATCCATACATTATAAATTGTGATAAAGGATATATTCTATTTGAGGATATATATTTTCTACAACATGTATGGTCAAATAGGAGATTAAGATCTTCGGTAATAATTGTTGCTTATTTTTTATTAATTTTATTGATTGTGGAAGGTTAGAAGTATAGTGTAACATATCTTAATTATTTATTAATATATATTTTTAAATTATTTTAAACAATTAGTGTTCTTCAAAGAGGAAAAAATGGATTTTATAGAGACCTGAAACCACAAAGTTTACAAACAAAAGAAAAGAACATCAAAGACCCCATAAACAGAGAGGTTGTAGAGGGGACAACAAAATGGCAAAGTCAAAGCCACCAAAAAAAAAGCCATCAAGGGCCACAAAAAAGAACCGAAAAGACCATACAAAACGCCCATGTCGCTCATTTCTTAGTTTCCATGTCGCTCATTTCTTGAACCCCCATTTTTAAGATCTAGACCATCTAGGTAGTAGGAGGTGCTTTCCTCTTAAGGTTGGCACGTGTCCTCTTCAAAATTCCTTGGTCCTCATTCTTGGTTTTATCCTTTTCCTCTTCCAGATCAACAACTAGCAAACCTTGTTGCGACTTTTCTAACTTTTTAGATATTGTATTGATGATAATGGCATTATGCCTTGCCATTCTATTGTTTTGTTCCACAACAATTTTCATATTATTTTCTATTTTAACAATTTTAGCTTCCAGAGTTTTATACATATCCTCAATGTCATAATCTCTCATTCCAGTATTGTTCTTTTTCTGTTTTCCTTCTTCTTTGCTCAGAATAAACAATTTCAATTCTAGTTCCTCTAACATGTTTTTTAGTACCCTATTTCTGAGATTAAGATCATAAATTTCTTGATAGTCCCATTTCATAACCCAAAAAATATCACCAACACCACTTCTAGCAGAGGCAAGGATATCTCTAGACTAATCCCAGTCTCAAATGAGGTTAAAATCTTTCAGTTTAGGGGAGTTGAGAAATCTGGTACCATCATCTCTGAAAGAGGCACAAGGGGAAGAAATAGAGGTTTTTCTAGCTTCAAGGTTCTTGGTTTTGTCCTCCAGAGAGTCTACAGAGTAGGAAACCAACTTAATGGTAGGGGAACCCTTGAGAGCAGGATTCTTTAAAGGAACTAGGTAGCCAGGGTTAGCTTTCATGAGCTGTGGTTTACAAAGCTGGGTTTTCTTACCAAACAGGATAGGGGATGGATGGGCTTCAATAATTCTCTCTAGAAACTTTGACCAATTGCATTTTCTCCTTTTCTTTCTTAAGGAATTTGATTACCACCTTGTCTGAAAACCTTCTTTCATGATAAAATTTCATGCCCTTAGTGGAAATTCCAATCAGCTCTCCTATGATTTTCTCATCTAGTTTCATCTTAATCCCAAAGGGGATTATTTCTCCATTATTCTTGTTCTTCTCAAAGTAGTCAGTAGCCATAGGATCAAGCCCATGAATTTTTTCTAGGAATGGAACCAAACCACCTTGCTCAACCTGTTTCCAGACCTTAGCATTCCTCATGTGCATTTCATAGTTGTTTGGCTCAATTATTTTCCTATACCCCTATATTCGTATGCACCTCACTAGAATCTCTACTAGCCCTAAAAACCTATTGCAATTTTACACAACCATTCCAATGAACCCATAAAGTGTGTTGCTTATTCTTACCACCTAAGTTATTTGACACAACCCCATCAAATATCTTGATTTTGATGTATTTAGCCCTTTTCCCTATCATCATTAAAGATATTTTCCTCTTTCCCCTACATAACATCATAATCTAATAAGGCTGCCAATAAGCAATTTTTGAAAAGATGTTGAAATTTGTGGTGGTTAACATGTAAAGACACAAATGTACTACTAGATATGGAGGGGTAATTTTAGTAGAAGGTGGAAAGTTTCTTGGACACTAATATCACAATTGATAAGGCTGTCAATAAGCAATATTTGAAAAGATATTGGGGCAGGAATTTTTTATTCTAAACTTGTCAGGATGTGAGATAACATGACATGATAGGTTTCGTATTTGTGCTCAGATTTTGTTGCATATTTTGCAATATATTTGAGGAAAAAATCTATTGATAGTACAAGCTAGCAATCAACATTATCCCTCCATATAGATAGGATGGATTAGTTGTGAAGGTTCAAGTGATCATCATTGCAAGCTAGTGTGTGCTTTGGGCAATCAGTCTCATCATTTGAAACACTTTACTTATCTTGCATGGACCATGGTGCTTTATAGAGACATAAAGTAGATGGCCCTTTCCTCCTTAGGCATGTTAGCAAACTACACTTTATGTGTTGTTCAATTAGTTGACCAATTCACAATATTCAGATGAAGAGTCGCATTATAATATCCTTGTTGTATCCAAAAAACAAGGATCATCAAAAACAGAGCGGGGAATTATTTCACTTCTCAAATGGAGGCTATGTGGGTTCCAAGTTGAGACATATTTATCTATGTAAGCAAGTGCATTTTGTATAGATTGAATATTATTCCATTCTAATCTACTAATATCAAGTGCTTCTTCAAGCCATAGAAAACCATGGATGTGTGCAAATCCTCTATGTTGCCATTCATACCTATGAAAAAATGATATTTAGCAAACTTTTAAGGTAAGAGTCTATTGTAAAAAAAGAAGTTACATGATTTCTAGTAAACAATCGAAGGATGCATGTATTGTGTAGAAAGGGGAAAGAATGATTTTACCTATACCAATATTTAGATGAACCAAGAAGTTTTTTCAAAATATCCTCCCAAAATTTAGTAAACCTATGGTGCATGTAGATTGCGGTAAGGTGTGGATTTTGTACTATGTTTTGGATCCTCCATGTAGAAGCCATGGAAGGATTTGTAGGAGGCTTGGTAGGCATTATGGTATGCAAGTCTGGCCATTTTATATTTGCTACACTAAGGCTGTAGAAGAGTGAGGGGAAACCAATTTGAATGACCATGTAAGATAGTTCCCATCACCATTGGGTCCAAAATGGATGAGCTATATGAATTGATGAACTAAACCACATGAACTTATCTACAAGTTTTTCATCTGGCATGATGAGCCCAAAATATGCTCATGATTTGGATATCTTGGTGTACTTTTACTAACCTCATTTTTATTGTTTATGGTTGTTTAAACTCTTTAAGAAACCTTTTATTGGGATATCCTATAGCAATACACTTTCATGTTCCTGTAGCCTATCATGTTGATATGTCTACATTTATTACCTTGTTTGACTCCCTAAATGACTGGTATAATGCATATAGTTTTTGAATGATGAAATAGATTTAAATATGTGATTAATGAATGAATATTGTGTATGTGCCATGCACCTATTCTTTTGCATCCATTACCTTGTGTTTCACAGGTTGTTGAAGAAAGTATGATCGAGTCAAGCACAACCGATCTCGACCTTGCAGTAAAGGCCATTTCCTGCACGACTTTGAGAAAGCTCTAGCGAAGTTTCTTTGACCGAAATAGTTGGGAATGATTTTAATGTCAGTCAATCTAGAAAGAGTGGAGCACTAGATACTCTCTGGATCAAGTTGAACAGATAAACTCATTTATGAAGTATGTTCCTTGCTTTCAGGATACATTTTACATCCACGTCTTTCTCTGTTTTTGATAAAAGGGGGATAAACAGGTTTTACAGGGACCTGAAACTGTAGAGTATCATTACAAACAAAGACCACAAAAGAGGTCCAAAAGACAAAAAGGCTACCAAAAAGAAAAAAAACCAGCTAAAACAGATAGCCACAAAAAACCATAAAACAAACCATTAAACGGCCAGTAGCTAGACAAAGTAGGGCCCAACCACAACTAATCCATGGACTTCAAAAGCTCATCTGCAACCTCTTCCAAGTCCACCATATCCTGGACCCCCTCCATAAAGATCTGAATCATATTAGGGGTGGTCATGGCTTTTCTTTTCATGCTGGATCTAGTGCGCTTAGAAATCCTAGCTTCCTCATCTTGGTCTTTCTCCTGGTCAAGGTCGACAATCAGAGCTCTCTTCTGGGTTTTCTCCAATCTTTCAGACATAGCTTTAATGATAACAGAGTTGTGTTTGGCAATTCTACAATTTTGATCAGCAAGTTTTTTCATTGTAACTTAAATTTTCAACGGTGTTGTCCTTATGTGTATTATCCTGCACAGTGGTATTCTTCTCCACATCATTCTGAATTAACTCTGCAACTTTGGCTTCAATTTCCCCCAGCTTACAGTGAAGAGACAATTTTTTTGTTTTCAACTCGCTAATTTCATGAAATAACCAATTAGCAGCATTAAACTAGTCCAAAGAACACTTCTTGGTGTTTCCAATGAAGTCAAAAGGGGGGTCACACTTAGCATTGGCCCCAAAAATAACCGACTTCACCCTTCTAAGGGGGCTATAGTTCTCCTGTTGAAAATTCTGAGGGAAGTGGGGGTTCTCAGGACAAGCCTCGGCTGCTTTAGCAAAAACAACAGGGGAGTCATCAGGGTAGGCAACTAACTTATTAACTGGTGAGCTAGAGCCCGTCCCTTTAGAGTTAGGGTTAGTTCAGCCAGAGGCGGGAACATAGAAGGCACCAGAAGGCACGCGGTCAAGGGAAGCTTTGGAAACAAAAATGCTAGGCTCAGTATCATCCTCATCAAGCTTCGAAGGGGCAATAGGGTTTGGAAGGGCAGGAAAATTCTGAAAGTGTTCATAAATGAGCCTTAAAGGACCTGTGTGAAGAATCGGGTATCTTTTAGGGCTTCTACTATGATTAGAAAAGTTATTTCTCAGGGAACAGAGCAGGAAGAAGGGGATAGAAACACACACCTTATGCCGGAAGTGATTGAGCAGCATGGAGTGGTATCCATAAACCCTAGTGAAGCGGCCGTCGAGAGTGATGTACTCCATGATCACCCTTAACACTTTTCTCCATAAAGCTTTTATAGTGTCCACTTCATAGTAACTGTTCATCATCTTGACAAGTTTTTGCCTCTTTGTTTTAGACTTAGGGAACCTCAACAGAACTTCATCAGAGAATTTCCTGTCTCTAAAAAATTTATGCTCTTCCATCAGAATGCCAGTCACTTCCGCAATCAAATCTTCATCACTCTGAACTTTCCTCCCAAAGAGGAGAACCTCCCCATTGTTCCAATTTTTCTCAAAGAAATCCGTAATATCCTCTTTAGGCCATGGAGTTTCTTAATGAACAGAAGTAAGCCACCCCTTCTTATTTTGCTCCACGCTTTGGCGTTCTTGGTGTGAGATTCGAAGCTAGTAGGTTCAATCCTCTTCCATTCACCACCCATTTTAGAGATCTTAGTTTGGATACTGTTGCAGATAGAAGACCTGTTCTAGATAGTTCCTTTCCTTTGCAGGACCCACAAAGTGTGCCAAAGAAGGTAATTTATTTTCCGGATCCTCTCGGTCCCATTATATCTTCTATTATTGTTATTCATGGCTCATACCTTCCTCATTAATACAATAAGCCACCGCTTTCCCATTTACAACATCGAGCTCCAATAAAGCTTGAGATTTGAAGTGGAGGTCAGACTTTTTGTTCCATGTGAGGATATAGTCGCTCTTGACTCCCTCATTGGCCAAAAAATTGGCAACCCCATTCACCTCTTAGTAGGCATGAGTTATTTTTATGCTATAAAACTTATTAAGTAAAGCCTTGGCCTCTTCAATCCAATTTTTGATCGACCATGCGGGCTAGGACCTACCACAAAGATTATCAATTATATTTTTTGAGTCCCCTTCGAGCCATAAATTTTTGCATTTAATACCCACAGCAAGGTT
The DNA here is from genome assembly GCA_007258455.2 of Sequoia sempervirens. Lineage (NCBI taxonomy): Eukaryota > Viridiplantae > Streptophyta > Pinopsida > Cupressales > Cupressaceae > Sequoia > Sequoia sempervirens. The sequence continues at coordinate 189,493,803 of VDFB02105785.1, read as the reverse complement.
GATTATGTAATAAGCCCCTGCCGCTTCCGCCATGTGATTAGTTTGGATTCCCAAGGGAGTGGCAATAGCTCCCATAAAGTTACCCGCCGAGTCCCTTAGGACCCCACCACACCCAGCCTTCCCCAGGTTTCCTTTGGCTGCGCCATCAAAGTTGGCTTTGGCCCATCCTTCCATAGGAAAACTCTAGCAAACTCCATCCCTGGATTTTTTGGTCGTATTAGGCACATTGGAAATATCCCATTTAATTCTCCATTCCCTAGCAATCAGGCTATCAAAAGGAGAGCAAACAATAGTCTCAACCTTGTCCTCCCTGAAGGGAACAATAGAGAAGTTTTGTTTAATCCTCCTTAGAATTCTTTCAAACACTATTTCCTCTGACGATTCCTTATCCCTAAAGATCCAGTTATTTCTCACTTTCCAAATTCCCCAGGACACATGGGGGAATGAGAATTCCCACAATTTTTTAATAAAGGGATTGTAAGAAGGGACTTTCCATTGAACAAAAAAATCCGTGACCGACTCCAAGGGGACCCAAGAAAAATTCCATCTTTTCAGAAGCTTGTCCCAAACCAAAGAGGAGAAAGGACAATGGATAAAGAGGTGGTTAACTGATTCAACATTACTTTTACAAAGGTAGCATCTATTGGGGAGCAAAAAACCTCTTTTACTAAGATTATCCATAGTTAGAATTTTATTTTGCAGCAAAGACTAGAAAAAAATGTTAACCTTAGGTAAGAGATGATTAGTCTAGGCTTGCGACCACAAAGGGGGAGGGCTATTAGCATGTGAAATCCAGGAAAAAGCAGAAGAAACAGAAAAGCACCCTGAAGGTTCAAACTTCTAGATAAGGTTATCCTCCTGATTTAAGCAAAGTCTAACAGCATTCAAGGAGGAGTAAACAGAGACCAAAGCAGGGCTAATCAATGGGAGATTGATCCACTTACCATCCCTCCAGTAATCTTTAACAAAATGGCCAAAAGTATCTTTACAAAACTCAGCCCATCTGCTGAGATTCCCGTCTTGAGACAGAGGTTCATTACATAGCCAACAGTCATCCCAAAATCTAATCTGGTTACCATTGCGAACATGCCATTTAAATCCAATTTCACCACCTTAATCCCATCAATCATATAGTTCCAACAACTAGATCCTTTCGGGAGGTTAGAATTCTCAGCCGAATCTTTAAGGGAATTGTTATTCTGCAAGTGCTTGCTTTTAATTATTTCACTCCATTCCCCAGAGGAGAAGAAAAGTATCCATATCTATTTAGCTAGGAGCGACTTGTTCAGCATTCTGATTTTTCTTATCTGAAGGCCTCCATCCTTTTTAGATCTGCAAACCAGGTCCCATCCAACAAGATACATTATTTTTCTTTCTTCAACTCCTGACAAAAGGAATCTCTTTTGGATCTTCTCAATGGTTTCAACGTATTTAGATGGGATTTTAAAAAGGCTAAGAGCATAGATAGGAAGGTTCTGTAGCGAAGCTTTAAGAAACTGGAGTTTTCCAACTTGACTTAGGTGAGCTCCTTTCCAATTGGCGAGTTTTTTTCCAAACCTATCAACCAGAGAGATCCAAAAAGTGTTCGAAGGTTTTAAACAAAGAGGCAATCCCAGATAAGTAGCAGGAAGGGAATCAATCTTGCAGCTAAGAATTCCCGCTATTTTTCTCTCTGTATGCAAAGGTGTGTTAAAGAAATACAGCGAGCTTTTTTGTTTATTTATCACTTGACCAGAAGCTCTGCCATAGGTATCCAAAAGTTTCTTTATCTCTTTTGCTTCCGACACAACAGACCTTCCCATCAACAAAGTATTGTCCACAAACTATTGATGAGAGAATATCAGGTTGTTCGAAGATAGTTTGAGCCCCATAATAGATCTTTGAACAACCAATTTACTCATATTCCTAGCAAAACTCTTAGCCATAATCGTGAAGAGGATAGGAGAAATGGGATCTCCCAGTCTTAAACCTCTAGAGCTATGGAAGAAAGTGGAGGGGGGTCCATTAATAAGAACCGCCACAGAAGCAGAAGTGATGAGTTGTTCAATAAGCTGCAAAACTCTTTTATTGAAACCAAAAGACTTTAAAATTTTGAACAAAAAGTTCTAGTCCACCCTGTCATAGGCCTTCGAAATATCAAGCTTAAGAAGGAATCCTTCCTATTTAGAGAATAAGAGGGAGTGAACATTCTCATGAGCATGGACAATAGAGTCAAGAATTTGTCTTCTAGGAACAAAACCATTTTGTTGAGGAGAAATAATGGAGGGTAGAATGAGGAGAAGCCTAGAGGTTAGCACCTTCGAAATAATTTAATAGAAGGAATTACAAAGGCTGATAGGTCTGAAGCTTTCAAAATCCTACGCTCCACTTCTTTTGTGGATAAGAACTAAGAAAGTGGCGTTTAGTTCTTTTAAAAAATTTCTAGAACGGAAGAAATCTTTCACCGCCTTCTCAACATCCTCCCCAACAATGTCCTAGAACCAATGGAAAAAAAGTAAAGGGAAGCCATCAGGACTAGGTGCTTTGCTTCCTTCAAAAGAGAAAAAAACTTTTTAAATTTCCTCACTAGTGGGTATATCTATCAACATATCATTGTCTCTAGAATTAACAATCCTGGGGATGGCCTCCAATAATTGATTTTGATCCTCCAAGTTAATATCCTCTTTCTCAGACAAAAGGTTCTTGAAGAATAGGACAACTTCTCTTCTAATGTCCTCTTCCTCCTCAAAATTTCTACCATCAACTTCAATAGCTCAGATTTTGTTAGTAGCCCTGTGTTTGGAAGTAGAAAGATGAAAATATCTGGTGTTTTTGTCTCCATCCTTTAACCAAAGAGCTCTGGATCTTTATCTCTAGAATTCCTCTTCTCTTGTAATTATCTCATGAAGCTTTGTGAGAATCTCATTTTCTTTTTCCTTAGTTTCATTCAGGTAGCCTTCCTTCTGAATTTTGTTTTGGATTTCAGACAGCCTAAACTGAAGATCAGATTTGATTTGAAAGATATTACGAAAAGACTCTTTTTTCCACTTTTTGAGGTTCATTTTAACTTCTCTTAATTTTTTGGAAATTCTAAATAAAGCAGTACCCTTTATTTTTATATTCCACCATTTCCTTATTTCCTCCCCGAGAAGGGGATGGGAAATCCATGTCTTCTCAAAGTGAAAGTAGGTATTTCTTTTGATTTTTAGAGGGTCAGCAATAAAACTAATAGGAAAATGGTTAGACCCAACTCTAGGAAGGGTTTTTAAAGAGCAACAATAATTAGTTAGTTAGTTAGTTGTTTTCCTAATGTAAAAATAAGTGCTCCTCCTGCACGAGTGAGCAAGTGTAGTGATAGAAAGGATATCATGTAATAGTTAGTATGATAATAAAAAGTAGAATCTGTATAACATGAGATAGAGTTTGTTGTTAGTTCTCATATGAATAGAACAATGTATACCATTCTAAGTTTATGAATAAAGATTGATGAAGTTCTGAGTTTAGGACTTGCATAATTAGTTGATGCTTGCTAAGGGGGCCCACTTATTAAGTATCTGTAGTTAGTTAGTTAGCTGTTCCTTTTCTATTGATTCTAAGTTAGATTTCATCTTTGAAGTTTCTATGTAAACTCAGTCTTATATTGTTCTTGCAGCATCAAAAATCCATCCTTGTGTCTATTCCTGTAGCATAAGGCCAGTTCATAGTTTGTTTCTCAATCATAGTTATGATTTCTTCTTTGGTTAAATTATGGTTGAGTTAAGAGAACTTTGTATTACCTTCATGTAGCGTAGGTAGAATTCTTTCCAAATATTTGTTTCCATTAAGTTGTGACTGAAACTAGTTCTTAGTGCATATATTGTGCTGCTCCATTCAAAGTATATGTTCCCTAGTTTGACAAGTAAATGAACGACCATGAAGAGATATTAGTCACTTGCTGGAATGTCCAATTCCCAGGATAAGGTTTTTTCATGATTTTCATAGCCTTTTGTGGGCGCAACCATTTTTGGCGTCATTGTCGGGGATGGTGTCAATATAAGAACCTGTCAGAAGTCATTTTTAGCATTAGTTTAGTTTTTTAATCATGAATTTTTTAAAATCCTTCAAAATCACCATTTATTCTATTGCATGCATAGAAGAAGAGATGTGCTAGGAAGGTTCCTCCCTGAAAACCTACTTGTTGAACTACCATTTGGCCTAGCTGATGAAGAACCTGAGGAAAATCCATTTGCTCTGATATTCTAGCAAGCAAATATGGCACATAATCTGCCTAATCCACCTCCTGCTTTTGAGTTTCCCATTATTGCCTAGCAAGATACTGATAACCTTAAAAATATTCCTTCTTCATTACTTCCCAAGTTCTATGGCCTAGTTATGGAGGACCCATAAACTTTTCTATTTGAGTTTGATATCCTCTATCACAGTTATGATTACACTACAAATGCTCACAAACTGAAATTGTTTCTTGCTACCTTGAAGGAGGGAGATCTCAGATGGCTCATGGGTTTGGGAAGGGGTGTTGTTGATAGTTGGCCAGTCATGCAAACAAAATTTCTTAAGAAATATAAGGAATATTGTAAGAGTGGTAGTAAAGGTGATGATATATTCAGAATTCAACAGAAGGAATATGAAAGTCTAGAGGATTATATCTCAAGATTTTTGTTTTCCCTAAAAAAGAATTCAAACTATACTCTCAACGAAGAATCTTAGAAACTACTTTTTCTAAGGGGAATCAGTGATGACTGTATAGACGCCTTGGACCTGATGGGAGGAGGTGATATAACCCAAGCATCTTGGGATGATATCAAGTAGACATGTCTCAATTACTCTCGGAAAAATATGAAGAAAGGTAGAGGTCATCAAGCTACAATGGGCAAGTCTTCTTCCAGTGGAGTTTCCTAGATGGAGATCACAAATTTGTTGTCTAATTTCAAGTAGGAAATCATAAACAACATGGCTACACAGTTGGATACCATGCAAGCTCGCAAGAAACATACAGAGGCTGAACTAATGTTGGCTGAGTTATGTCCACATTATAGACAGAAAAAATGTGACTGCAAATGCAAGATGGTGGCTAACATGGAGGCTAAACAGTTACCTACTTATTTTAAGATGATTGAAGGAGATGATGACCAAGTCTTCTATGTTGCACAAAGGAGACCATAGGCTCCAAGACAAGGTATGCCTCAATATCCTTTGACTTTGGGTAATCCTTACTCTAATTATAATAACCAATGGCAACCTACATATGGCCCATCTCCACCTTGGAATGCTCCTCAACCATACTAGCCTAACTATCAAAGCCCTCAATGGAAACCCTCTCAAGGAGGTTGGCAGCAGCCACAAGCACAATGGACTCCACCTCCAGGTACCTAGCAGTAGAACTCTCAATGGAGAAGCCCTCAGCAATGGCAAAACCGACCCCCTGGATTCCTATTGTCTTAGCAGCCACAACCTTTGGCCCTTATGCCTCCTGCAGCACCTACAACAAATACTGGCCCTCCAAAACAAATGCCTATGCCTGCTCAACCATTGCTAAATCCTAATAATAAGTAGCAACAACAACAACAACCTATGTATTTTGTAGAAGCCAAACAGTATCCAGCTTATACCCTGTATATCAATAATATCCGTCTTAGGTCTGGAACAACTCTCCCTGTTCCACAACCACCTGTAATTATAGAGATTCTAGACTCTGCCATTGAATAACCTACTAATCATGCAGAAAATATACTTGTACTAGCCACTGCCTCTAAGGAACCTATCCTGCAGCCTTAGGCTACACCACATTTTCCTCGGAGATTGCAAATGACTACACCCAAGACTATTGAAGAGCCTACTTTTGATATTCTAGAGTAGTTGAAGAATGTTCAAGTTCAAATTCATCTTTTTCAAGCTATTAAAGATGTTCCAGTCTATGGAAAAGCCATTAAAGAGGTCTGTCTAAAGAAACAAGGAAGAAAGAAAAAGGATCCCCAAACTATCCATGTTCTAGGACAATTAGTTGATATTATGTTGGGGAAGGTTGTCATTCCAAAATATACTGATCTTGGAAGTCCTATAGTCAAAATAAATATCAATGGTCAGGTAGTAAGAAATATTTTGGTTGACCTAGGTGCAACCATTAATGTGATGACCAAGCACACTATGGAGAGTTTGAGTATCCCAAACATTCAGTCTACACCGACAGTCTTGTAGCTTGCTGACAGTTCCACGGTTACATTTGATGGAGTGATTGAAGATGTCATTGTCACCCTTGAATCTTGGGAATACCCTATTGATTTCACCATATTGTCCACTAAGGTAACCTTAGGAGGATATCCTATTATCCTAGGAAGACCCTGGTTAGCTATAGTTGATGCCCTTATAGGATGTCATTCAGGGAACATGACAATTTCTGATGGTCAGTCAAGAAAGAAATTGGCTCTATACCCACTTGCACAACCTCTGCCAAACTTGTCTCAATCAATTTGGCTAAATCTAGGAGAGGAAACTGAAGAAGTAAATTCATTAGCTCAGTTAATGATGCTACAAACTGATCCATTTTCCTAGCTCGAGAGTGAAGATAACCTGCTTCTACAT
>VDFB02105785.1:189208498-189487145 GCA_007258455.2 Sequoia sempervirens | reverse complement strand
TATATAATATTTTATATATTAGTAATATATATATACATTAACTAAAATATAGAAATAATATTTAAATATTATACATAATAATATAATATATTATATATTAAATTATAAACTATATTGTATATTTTAAAGTAGATATATTAAAATAAACTATAAAATATTTATTGCATTTTCTAAATCATATATTATAAAGTGTAAAACATTTTTTTAAATCATATATAAACCAAATTCGATATCCAATTCAAAATGAATATTTGATTCAAAATGGATATCTAATTTGAAACGGATATCCGATATTTTTGAGAAAGAATTTATTGCCTTGGGATTAGCCTCAACCTTGCTTTGGTATTTGGCTTGGACATGCCAATCCTAAGAAGTCAATGCAAAAAACATGTTTGACAACTCACCTTGTTTTTCTAGACTTCGTCCATGTGGCTGACGACTTTATTTTTAGCCAAAATTGATGAAACGAAAAGGGTTTGTAGAGGAGACTCTTAGCTTTCCACCAATATAAATTATTCTTTACTTTGCATTTAATAAATAATTATTATTCATTTTCTATTAGAATTATGACTAAAGTGTTGATTGATAGCCTGCTAATTGAAAAACATCTATAACTTTCAAAGGGTATCATATTTTTTGAATACAAAATATACGTCATATTCTATGTTTCACATACTATAGGATTAAAAAAAAAAAGAATTTTATGAAGGTTTGACCAACTTAAGGTGGTTAGACATACGAGTTTTTATATTTTTTAAAAGTTGTAATAAAAAATTCATAATTAATTATTTACTTGGAAAAAAATTACAAAAAAATATGTGTCACACCCGGACATGAGTCCTCTACTTATACCTAAAATATTATAAAAAAATATTATCATTTTATTGTGGTTAGGGTGGTTAGACAAACACCTACTTCTTATTTTTCTTCTAAAATTTAAGTACTACTGCATTGAAATTTCAATTTTTCACCAAATAGAATTTTAAAAAAATAAAATAAACTTAGTAGTTTAGAAACTACATTAAATTTTCCACATATTCTATTCTTAAATATTTTTGAAATAATATAGATAATTTATTCAAATTTTTATGTCAAGTTGCCTAACTCTGATTTTTCTAAATTTTTATTGCCACTTAAGGGCCCATTTTTTCCATGATAATCCTGCACATACCATAGGGTTCACAAAAAACCCTTGAACATTATTATTCTTTTTTCCTTTCCCGTGGCTCTATAGGATTGAATAATTCTTCGTCAACTATCCCTCCTTTTTGTAGAGGAACCATGCATTGATTCCCCTAAGGAGCTCAATTTTAGAGGCCATAATGGCAATTTTAGTTTCTACTTACACTTCCTTCAGAATATTCACCCCTGACAAAATGGAAACAAGGACCCTTGTAGCCATGTGCAAGAGGGGGTTTCTAGTTTCTTCATTTTTTAGCACCCTCCCAAATTGGGCTACAAGATGAGGGATAAATGACAGCAGAAGGAGAGGGAGGTTTTTAAGCGTAATCCACCGTGGGTAGGCTAAGGCCTCCACCTCATCATAGAATAGATTCATGGACCACGGGATAGCCCTAAATACCATGTTTCCCATAGACCAAAACTCTCCCATAATGAAATTAACTTGCATTTATTTTGTTTGAAATAATATTAAAAACAATCCTTTCTTTATCATTCTTTAAAACGTTTGTTGAATCCCTTGTTTTTAATTCCACACATTACATTACCATTGATAAAAAAAATTCTCGATAGAACTTTATTTATATCAATACCAAATAAGAATATACCAATATTCCTAAATTTACGCTCTTCACTATTCATTGCCACAAACATGTCATCATTGGGAATTAGCAGAGCTTTTCTAAGGCACTTGGAGGGATGCTTTGTCAATGGAGTATTGTACTATGACCCTTTATTGGAGTTGTCTTGTGGCATTCTTGGTTGCGGTCACTTTCTTGTCAGCTTCTTAGCATGGAGGGTTGGTCTTCAGACCCATGTGGTCAGGTGGAACATGCTAAGCACCCCATTGGGTCTCCAGCCGAGGATCGAGAGGTGTAGATTGGTACCAGTTATGGCAACTCTAGAGTGTATCCGTCTTGGACCTAGTTATGATATTTTGTATTCTGCTACTTAGTTGTATCATTCTATCTTGTTATCCGATTCCCATTCGTGTTGGGGAACACTTTCGTAGCTTTGTAATTCTTAAACATTGTATTGTGTTGAAATGGATGTAATGTAGTATTTCATCTTGATAAACGTTGTGTAAATATTCATCCATGATAGATGTTATTCAATATGTTGTATTAGTGCCAATGTATCCCTTGAGTTTATATGATGATAGAGAGTTTATGATTATGAGCTTTGAGTTAATCATGTGTATGATGTATTGACATACATGGATGGTTTCTTATTAATGTTTGTCATGTATGTGTTATAATTGTAAATGTTTACTTTGTCATGGATTATATCTTTGGCATTCATTCTTTATCATCGTGGTATGGATTTAAATTTTCGTAATGACTCCTGGTGTACCCCAAGGGACGTAAGTGTTAGAGAATTTTTCTTAATAAGTTTTATGACTTATGATTCTTTGTGCATCTCGTATATGTTTAGATTTTTATTTTTAAAAAAATTTGTGCGGTAATTATTGTTTAGTTGTCCTTTGGGTTCGCATGATGGGGCATTACATCATGGTATTAGAGCCTAGGTTCATACACTAAACACTATGTGTGCTCACTATGTAATGTTGTGTTTAGTCCCTTGAGTCTATAGTTTCACTTTTCTATTGTGTTTGTTGTGAACCTGAGTTTCTTCCATTAGCCGATGTCAGGTTGATGGTGCAAGAAACTTATGGGAAAGGATAGGACCCTTGGTGTAGTGCACAATGCACTGATACCTTTCCTGTTGGGGATACACTATGGATCCTTGTGTTGTGGTGTGATGTGGTTTCCAGTGACATGAGTTATGTGGGTGAATGTGTCATGTGTGTGTGAAATTTGTAACTTTGTGGTCTTCAAGTAAGGAATTTTGTTTTCTTGGATATGTGAAGGTGTAAAATTTTGATCTTTTGTTGAAATTATTATGAAATTTGGTGTTGAATAATGACTGAAGTGGAGTGCTTTGTGTGAAAATGATGAGTTTTAGCAAAAAGTACATTTGAGTGGATAATTATGCTTCAATTTTATGAAAGTATAACATTTTAAGGTAAAGTATTAGCTTGAATTCTTGATACTAATGAGTTATGTTTCATAGTAGTTAATGATTTTCATGGGGTCAACTTTGGAAACCCAATAATAAAGGTAATGGAATTGGGAATTATAGAGGTAGATACTTGTAATGTCAAGTAGTAATCAATTATAATATAGTATTTGAAAGAGATTTATAGTTAGATCATTATGTGCTTCCTTTCTAAAATTAATCAGTAGTAAATTGCTTATGAGTTGTTAGAGTTGTTTGGACTATTATGTGTGGTCTGGGGAGGAACAATGTAGTATCACTCACTTGTGAGTGCCCTACTACATTTTGAATTCCTCTCACGACATGTTTTATGAAATATATATGGTGCACAACATTTGCTTGTATGCAGGGATGCAAGAACTAAGTTTTGATTCCACCTGCATTGTCAGGACAGGGCGAGCATCATAACCACCAAATGGGTTAATGTGGAAAATAGGAGCTGGCAAGAAATTTTCCCCAAACCAGTTCGTCACCCCATCCTTGTGGTTTGTTGCAAGTCTTCCTTCATTTTTGGTATTGTTTCTTTTCTATTGATGTTGTCTAATTTTTTTTATTTTTTAGTTTTTAAATGATTATTGATAATGTTCTTAGTTGTTTCATCATGTTTATTCTTGAGCTCGACTTCCAGGAGTAAGTTGATGCCTAAAGGGGGGAGGATGTAGTCTCCCTCTGTTTCAGTTGTTCTTGACATCCAAGTAAGTTGTTTGATTGGTGGCCATGTCGTTTCTGTGTATTTGAGTAAGTATTTGTTGTGTTTTGTTGTGTTAATGTATTGTGAGGTGAAATTAATAGTTAAATGAAATGGTATAATTAGATAATTAAGTCTACAATTACTAAAGGAATAATTCAAATAAAATTTAGATCTAAAAAATAATTAATAATCCAATTTTGTAAAATATTAGATTAATATTTATTTGGATATCCCATGGTGGTAATTGTCAAATGGGAGAAAATAATGTAATTTAAAAAAAAAAAAAATTTAATAGAATGTTATGAATGATAAATAGTAAAAGCAAAATGAAAGTTGGAAAGATAACCATTTGGATATGGAAGAAAACATGTTTTCCCATAAACCTTGAAGATTAGATTTTGCAAACTAAGGCGAATAAAGCAAGAAAAGATAATTCTTCTAATTAAGCAATTTGAAATAGGGAAATAAGATTTTTGAACTAAAATGTGAAAAGGTATTAATAGAAGATAAAATAATAAAAAATAAAAATAAAAATGAATATCAAAACGGATGAGGATTGACGATATAGAAAGAGAAAATCACAAAGGATAGAAAGTTTTTCATGCAAACTGTGAAGAGATGGTTAAAAAAATATAATCATAACAAAATTAGAAGCTTACGGGACATTTTTGACTTGTTTTATTTTTGGATGGGTAGAGGAAGGAATCAGGCTTGCCTTTTGTAGAGACTTTGTAGTCAAGGCTCGAGGGATCGAAGGCTTGAACCTTTGGTCTGTCTGATAACATTGGAAGTATCGTAATAGAAGGAGGAGGAGCCACTCGTATTTGGGAGAGTCATGAACATTTTGGGTGTGTCGATTTGTTTGGAAAGGGAAATGAAAAGACTATTTCGTTGTAAAGAGGATGAGGAGAAATAGATTTTCTTGAAGGAAAAATCCAAGAACAAAGGGAATAAGTCGTCAACCATTACCTTCACAAAAAGAAGCCATCGATGGATTTTCAGATGAATTGATAAAGGTAAGACCTGTAGATTTGTTTGAAATATCTTCTTCTAAAGGAAATAATGGACTTTCTATCCCTCTTACGCTCTATTCTTTCATTTTTCCCTAAGCAAGATTTGTACGCTATTGAAGTCTATCTATTTGTTTCGTTATTTTTGTTCTAAGTTATGGCCATGAAATCTATTGATTAGGATATGTGATAATCGATGCATTAGGCTGAAATAAGTCTGGTCATTGATCTATCTGGCCCTTGACTAAGTAATTCTATGCCTTGCATATTTTGATTTGCTTAGTATGCTATGATCTTCTCCTCCCTTTCTCCTAGAGAACGATTTAGATAACCTTTCATAAGTGGTCAAAATCAACCAAGCATAGGGTCCCTCAGTTTGCGTATGAATTTAGACATCTTTGTAGGGTTACTTATTAGCTAATGTCTTGTTCTTGCTCCCATGAATAACTCTAAAATACAACAGTCAACAGGGCTATCATGGCGATTCCAAGAGACCACATTTATTGGAGTAACTTTGTCAAATGGTTCAGGTGCCTTATCATTGCTTCCACTTTTGCATGCATCCTTAATGCTTTTGATGAAGGCACATATTTTGAGACTTTTACCGTGCGAGCATAATTTTTAGAATTGTTTCATTTAGTATCACCAATAATCTCTTTGACTCCATTGTCAACCGGTCCCAGATGCGTTTGAACATAATAGGAAGTTTAAAGTTTTAAATAATCTCTTTGATTTCATTTTCAACCTATCTCAGCCGCGCACTTGAACATCATTGGAAGATAAAGGTTTAAATAATCTCTCTGACCTCATTGTCAACCTGTCTTAGCTGCGTTTGAACATAATAGGAAAGTTAAAGTTTTAAATAATCCTTCTATTTTCATTGTCAATCTGTCTAAGCTGTTGCGTTTGAACATAATAGGAAGTTTAAAGTTTTAAATAATCTCCCTAATTTCATTGTCAACCTGTCACAGCGGCGCACTTGAACATGGTAGGGTGTATAGATCTAAATAAACTCATCTTCATTTTCAGGCTGTGCATGTTGTTTGCATTTACAATAAAAGTTTCTTAAGCCCTTTCAATTTATGCATCTAACCTTTTAACTCCTTTACCTCTTCCTATTTTCTTTCCACATTATTGACTTGTGTTCATTAATTAGGGTGCATCCTTAGTTCTAAGTTTGAAGTCCCCCCTTTCAAAACCTTTATGGTGATTATGCTGTTAGATGCATTTTCTATCCTTTTAATTGGCGAATTCATCTTCTGAACATTCAAATTTAGTGAGGGCTTCTCTATCTTCTCTGGTTTGAAAAAAAATTGTCATGAAATCATCCTCTTCACTTTCCAACTACTTTTTCTTGGTAAGCATCTGAAGTCTAGCAAATACTTCCCTTGTCTAAAATATATTGAATATAAATATGTAAGTTTGTCTGACTCTTTATGCAGCTACTTCTGGATACGTTTAGTAATTTTAATTCTGATACAATTATCTTTCCAGTATGGATCTGTCTGTAGTACTTCATATTTATAAAAGTGTATAGTCCTTTTGATTGAAGTCATTGCATTGTAGATCTTTGACTCTGAGCAATAGTTTATATAGATAAAAAAAAAAATAGTGTAGTAGTGAATTGCAATAGATCCTTTTGGAATCCAATGGGTGGCAGCGATTAAAACCGTTACTTTATTATTGCCACAAGAGGTACATTATCAATTGATCTAATTGTGTGTTCAAGATTATCATATTACCATGGTTGATATACTATAGTTCCTTTTTAGAATCTTCACGAACTTGCTCGTGCTAGTAAATGATCCCCATCCTTTATGAGTATTTACATATATGGGATATAGATTATCTTTGGTTAATAAAAACTAAAATTTAGTCAAGGATAGAAAAGATATGTAAACAATTTGATGATGTAAGAAAAGAATGGTTCACCTCCTAGCTTAGAATTGAATAGAGGATAGTTACTTGCATATCTCAAATGTTGGAAAAGAACATTCGTTTTGATCCTAAAACTAAATGATTATATTAAATAATGTGAATTGGTAAACATTAGAATATTATGGAAATGATATAGTTATATTTATGAAGAAAACTTGTGAAGCAATATTTTGTTGATGAAATTAGTTAGCTTTCAAATGCTGACCTCTTATATAATCGTGTATTAGATGGTGTGTTAATTTACTATGGATTTGTTATTAAATAATGTGTTTAGTATAATATTTTTGGTGAAGTTGGTTAAATGGGGTGTGATTGTGCAAGTTGAACTCTTCTTGAAATGGTTATTATTTGCTTAGGAAGATTATGGTTTACTTGTTCCTACTAATTTTATTGGGTTGTCTCTTGAGTTGAGTGGTAAATCAGTTAATGTTATCGTTGTCATAGTTGATGGTTCTGCTTGAGTTTTTTTAATGAGTTGAATTGAAAGTTCATTGAGTAATGTGTATCCTGAGAGGAGAATATAGAGGTCTCCCTTGGAATTTTGATTTATTTTTTATCAAAGTTGATTATGTAGTTTGGATGGAGTTGTTGATCTCATCTTGCTGTATTCACTCATTATGTTTGAAATGAAAATAGTTCTTGGAGGCCTTGCAATTATTGTTGTCATTTCTTTGATGGGGAAACCCTAGTGTAAACTTTTTGAGAGTCTTCCAGAGCCTCGTTTCTATTGTTGGTCAATGTTTCTCATTTTATGTGCTCTTGACTTGGCAAGATATGGGTATTATTATTGTGAAAAGGGTTGTACAAAACTTTGTGTGACTTTGATTATGTACTTGTTAGTGAGATGGGTAATGCCTCACATACTTTTATGTTGTGATTCTATGTTCAAATTATGATGGTACACCCTTGGTTTAGATTTTTTTGGGTTTCTAGGGAGAGTGGCTCTTTGTGGGGGCTGGCACCTCAGTTAAGAGGATGTGCACAGGATAACCCACGAATGAGTTTGTTAATCAAGTGAAAACATAATAAAAGAATTTAGGGGGATGGGTAGTAAAACACATAAGATAATAAATATTGGATGCCTCATCTATCCATTAGGACTATCGTAGACTAATGATAGACTAAGAAGGTCGTGGTTGGCAAAGTCGTAACCTTGTCCTCATGAGAGTTTAACGGCTCTGCATGAGCAACCCTATGGTGCTGACGCCTCGAGTAGGAGGAAGGGCCAAGATATCCATAGATGGGGGCCGCCGCCTCAGTTTGGAGGAAGGGCCAGGATAACCCATAAAAGCTATGTGATGACACTCTCCACTAGACACCCATTTGCCTTGTTGCTTATTGCCTCTAGAATTGTATTATGTTCATTGTTTTAGTTTCATTTGGAAATGATTTATGATTGTTCTTTCGTTATTCGGTTAATGGTTATTTCCTTGGTTTATTTATGATGTTTCTTATGGTTTAAGTTATGGTGATTGAGTCTTTGTTGTTGTCATTATGATCTATGTATTCTTGATGTTGTCAATGGAGTATTGTACTATGCTATCCTTTATTGAAGTTGTCTTGTGGTGTTCTTGGTCGCGGTCACTTTCTTGTCAACTCCTTAGCATGGGGGTGGGTCTTCAAACCCATGTGGTCGGGTGGAACATGCTAAGCACCCCATTGGGTCCCTAGCCGAGGATCAAGAGGTGCAGATTGGTACCAGTTGCGGCGACTCTAGAGTGTATCCGTCTTGGAGCTAGTTATGATATTTTGTATTCCGCTGCTTAGCTGTATTATTCTATCTTGTTATCTGGTTCCCATTCATGTTGGGGAACACTTTCGTAGCTTTGTAA
Organism: Sequoia sempervirens; assembly: GCA_007258455.2. NCBI lineage: Eukaryota > Viridiplantae > Streptophyta > Pinopsida > Cupressales > Cupressaceae > Sequoia > Sequoia sempervirens. The sequence continues at coordinate 189,478,437 of VDFB02105785.1, read as the reverse complement.
TTCTTGAACATTGTATTATGTTGAAATGGATGTAATGTAGTATTTTATCTTGATAAATGTTGTGTAAATATTGATCCATGATAGATGTTATTCAATATGTTGTATTAGTGCAAATGTATCCCTTGAGTTTATATGATAAAGAGTTTATCATTATGAGTTTTGAGTTAATCATGTGTATGATGTATTGACGTACATGGATGGTTTCGTATTAATGTTTGTCATGTATGTGTTATAATTGTAAATGTTTACTTTGTCATGAATTATATCTTTGGCATTCATTCTTTATCGTCGTGGTATGGATTTAAATTTTTGTAATGAATCCTCATGTACCACAAGTGACATAAGTGTTAGCTAATTTTTCTTAATAAGTTTTATGACTTATGTTTCTTTGTGCATCTCGTATATGTTTAGATTTATTTTATAAAAAAAAATTATGCGGTAATTATTGTTTAGTTGTCCTTTGGGGTTCGCATGATAGGGCGTTACATGCTTACCTTCTCTTTTGGGCTACACTTCTTCATAGATGTCTCCATCTTCCACATGAATGAAGTCCGCTTCTCTCAGAATCACAGTCTTTCTTTCACCTATAATAATGTCTTTGAAGGATTGTCGCTTGCCACTCATGTCCTCCACCGCAGTTTTTTTAATACTTGCATCCATGATTCTTGGGGAATCTTCCCCATGATTACCTAGATCTCCCATTGTGGTTGGCCTACATCCGCCATAATCAATAATCACAATGGAAAATCTACGAGTAGATTGATACGGTTGGAAAATGATGCCCTAGCCTTCAACACACATAGGAGAGCCAAGGTTTAACTGAATATGTAAACAATGCATAATGTTTATCATACAATGTAATAATGCATAATAATGCACTCTAAACTATTAAACTCTAAAAAGACCAAGGCAGAAGGAGGGCAACATGGGGAAGAATTCAAACCCATTGATGGCGTACAACTATCCTGAGGTTTTTGGAGATGTACTCTCTTCCTGTTACTTGCAAAGCTTCCATTTTTTAAATATTAGAATAAATATGATCAATAAATTAATTCAAGTCTTTAAATTAGTATAATAAATATTATTTAGAAATTGATCAATATATAATTATCCTCCATTTACAACCAAATAAATTTGTAAATAAATTTGACATAAAAAACATAATTAATTCCTCTTTATGACCTAAAGATTTAAAATAAAGATTATATGTACCTTCGACCGAACCCTTAAACTTTTACTCAATATATTAATATAAATAAATGATAATACATCAATATTATTGACGTAAATAAAATAAAATTCTAACAAATATGCAAAATATTCAAATTTCTTTTATATAATAAAAAAACTTTTTAAATATATGAAGATAAATTAATCCACTAATTTTATTGAGGTCCTTTTTTCCATATATGATATACTAGCACTTGCACCTATAGGAGGTTCAAGGGATATGCCGATAGGAAATTGAAGGTAAAATTTAATTTAAAAATTTGTGCCATGTAAACTTTGGTTCAACCAAACTTGGCCTTTCAAGTGTTGATCTAATACTTTGTGGGAAAGAGATGAAGACTCTATACAAAAAGGACTTTTTTGTTTTTATACTCGAGTATACGTTTTGCAGAATCTCAACCTTGTTGCCTGTGATAACTTTGGGGAAAAAGGATTTCTACACGTAATTTGCAAAATGGAAGGTCGTTTTCGTAAGTACCGAAACAAAACCATCAAAATTACAACATTGACATTGATTTTAAAATTGGTTTATGCCCAACTTTTGATCTCGGTAAGATTTCGTTTACTGTATGTGCCTCTGATGAAAATACAAGCCTGTTTAAAGATTGCTCATTGTTAATAGGTGCCCTGAACAATTATATATTGATCTATACTGCAGGCTGGCAGAAAAGACATTCAGAATATTAAAGTTTTGCAATCTTTTACAGGCAATATAAATAAACACATGATATTTATTTCCTTTCTTAAGCATCGCTTAATCAAAAATTGCATCATAAACATATCTCTCAAATTATTATTGCTACTCCCCTTCCTTCTACCTTCCCCTTGACAGTTCAAATGAACTTTGCATGCCAACTAACAAAATATCAAGGCCATAGGCACTACGACCAGAAGCAAGGAGTCTTATTATGAACAAATAGTGCAGAGGACCTTAATTGATCACATCAACCAAAAAATCCTTAACCCATCATGCAGATTTGAATACCGAGAATGTCAAGGGTAGCCAAAAGCTTGGATGGCATTGAGGTAGGAGGCATTCAACATCTGATGAAAGAAATGCTACTGGACCCACACCAGGCAATTGGCAGGTGAAATGTATTTGATGTGGTCGAAAGCCTCAACTGTGCAAATATGCTTTCCAATGCACCTGATTTATACAAATTACATATGGACCACGACAACAATGACATGGTATTAAGGTCATGTGGGCTAGAGTAATAAGTCATAATTTGAAGACTACATAATTCTGGCTGGTCTGCACATGTTGATTAAGGGGAACAAGGACAGAGACAAAGCTTGGTTTCACACTCTCCCCTGCTGCAGTGGGAGAGAATCCCATTTGCTGTAAGGAGTAATGTAGTGAGAAGGAGTTGCTACTGGAGGAGATGGAGTACGAGGTAACTATCATTGAGAAAATGGATTGATGTGTGGAAGCTATAGGTAGGTTGAAAATGAGAAAAAGCTTAATTTGTCCCATCTAGGAGCATAATTATGTGTAGATGAAAACCCACTAGTTGCAAATACTCAACAAAGCATACTTATTATAGTAGTTTACTTGGTCTGTTAAGTGTGCCTTCAACTAACAAGAGAGTAGCATTGAGGCTGTCTTACCTACCAGTCCCATTGAGAGGGCTTGCCACAAATTTTTTAGCAGTTAGAACATGATAACATAAAAGGAGTGTTTTGCAGCAAAATCCTCTTGTTTTCCATTTAGTTTCTATTCAACTATAGCATTATTGAGAGTGTACATCCAATTACCACAACATCATTGAGCCAAAATATTAAAATTTTCTGTTCAAATATACCGTTGGCCAAGACTCTTCCCAAAATCTCTCCAGCAGGTGCTCAAAACATTCAGCAAGCAATATAAATAAACACATGCTATTTATTTCCTTTCTTAACCTTTGGTTAAAAAAATTGTATCATAAACATATCTCTCAAATTCAATGTTGAGATTGAACCCTTTTTGGCACAGATGTGCCCATTCTAATTTCCTCCATATCTGCACTGAATGTACAATTGGTCTGGAATAATATATGGAGTTATCAAATTGCAATCAAACAATCAAAAAGAGCTGAATCATACTCAAGTCAAATAACTATCTCTATTACACGTCGTCTCATTGTTTAGTGATACATGTTATGAATATAAAAAGTTTCTAGTTTGAATCCCATGCCTCAAAAATATGAGCATCACCTGATGCAAGAAATGTCAAAAAAACATTTCAAGCTAGTGAGATCAATCATAAAAAGAATAAATACATATAAAAATTAAATACTTTTCCATGGATGTGCAAGTGGAATTGGAAGAGAGCATAGTGCTGAATATGAAAATGAGAAGCGCAAGAAGAGGAGACAGAAAATTGACAGGTTGGGCTCAAAAGACAAACACCAACCAAAGCGAAATGGTATTTGAAGGAGAAAGCGATGGATCTCTCCCCTAGCCTTCCTAAAAATCAAGCTATAGAGGACCAAAGTCCTCCTAATTGAAGAGATATGATCCACGTGAATTTATAAATAACAACGTATATGTTAAAAAAGTTATCAAAACATGACAACTTGAAGGCTGACAATCAAAAAATAATGCTCTTACACTTTCAGAGACAAATAAATGGTGCTCTTTGCCTCCATCACCTTTAGGTGCCTTGATACATGAAGGGACATTGAACTCAAGCATAAATAGATGAATTTAAGGAACTATATGAACACCAATGCATGCAGCAATGTAGGATAACATTGTAACCAATATTTCACAGCAACAAAGTGTAGACAACTGTCAATAGGCGAATTTGTGGCCACTATGATCTTTTACACAAAATGGGAGCCATATCTTTTAGCATGTTTCTGACTTCAACCAGAATCAAAGGATGGTCCACTCCAAGCGGGTTATTCTGCACAATATCATTTGTGGGATTTCAGTTCAATAATTCATTCTATCTTTGAATTATGACTTGAAATACAATTCTGTTCTTATTTTGAAGTAGAATAATGTTCAAAGGTCTACTTAATAAATTCACCATAGACACAGCCTAGGGTATTACAGCTCATATTGCTATTAAAGCATTACTTTTCCTGGGTAGTTTGCTAATTGTGTTGTTATATGACATCATTTACTCTGAAATAGAGAAACACCAAAAATATAAGAGGAAATGGAAGATTCCAATGCTTTTTGATTGTCTAAAAAATAATGAGATCAATTTTATGAACTGACTTTTGTGATAATACGATATGACACATAAGCCTAGACTTTATTGCCCATCTTAATAGGATCAGTTACTATAACTGAAAAAAAGGCCTACCCTGTGGAGGGGCTGTTGAAGATCCCACAGAGCTCCATTGCTGCACCATATTGTCATTCCTCCTACAATACTCATATTGGTTCAAATTTACAATTAGTCCATTTTGTATGGTGCTGGATTTCTGTTTATTTTACCAATATTCCAAACTAATATGTGGGCACTATGCTCTTCGTAGAACATGCATGCTTGTGTTGCTTAACTTCATCTTATATATCTTTCAAAAAGTAGCATAAAGCACAAATAATATTGCCATCCTACCCTAAGTAAACACAGTGGAAAGGTCTTGAAGTTACAGTATTTATTTGTAGACAAAGAAAGAGTGCAAGGCGTCATTTATTTACTCAACCTCTATCTTAAAATTAGAGAAGCAACTAGAAGAACATAACTACATGTATGTCTAGGTTAAGGACAGCTGCAGCCCTATGAGAGGTCTACTCATTGTCCCCAACCATTCTAAAGTCTCCTTTTGATAAAAAGAAATAAATTCAGTCAATGTCTCACACACACACATAAAGAGAGAGTGAGAGACCTTTGACACTTCCAAAATATGTAAAATCTTCCGTTGCAAATTCTCAGCTTCATGGAGATGGTTCATATCCAATAGTATCTACATACAACAAAATTAACAAAATCAAAATGTACAATAGATCAGAAATTAATTGAAACAGTCATATATCCACAGCAACTTATCATGTTAGCTGGAATGTGTAAAGGAATTCTTAAACAATTTTTTACAACATCAACATATAATGGTGTATATGCATGAGACCAGATTCACCTTTATCAAGTATGCATATTGCAATCAAAGGATAATCTGAACAGAAATATACATATTGCGATCAGTAGAAAAGAACTACACTACAGAGTGAACACCAGAAGAATGATAACTGTACTTTAAAGTATTTTCCTTTAAGAAAAAACAACCATACTCAGGCAGTGGCTCAACCATGTCCTTATGATCATGCACAAATAAATTCAAGGCATATGTGGAAGCTTTAACAGCTAAAAATACATCCAAGATGCCCCAATTAGAAAAAGGCATGGTCAATGATGCTAATGAGAAATATGGGCAGAGTTTGGAAGAATGACGAAGACCGAACAAACCAGAAATTTTTACAAGATCATTTGATTTCATTTATATTCCTAATAAATAAACCCAGCAGATAAGTCGCCAGCAAGGAAAGGAAAATTGTCCTATTAAAGGAAAATTTTCCAACTCCTATGTGTGGCGCAGAGCAACAATTCAGTGTTACTAATTTATATTTATTGATACGAAAGCTTTATCATAAAGAGACACCTTACTGAACTTTGAGTGCAAGGAGACGGATTAAATTGACACAATGTTTGGAATTCCCCTGCCGGTCAATCCACCCTGCTTGGAGAGATGAGTGGTGCTCATATAGAGCAGCGTGTATGGAACTTGGGACGGCCTATACCGATTCTTTAGCTTTGTATTCACGTTCCTCTCCGACACATTCTTCTCCACGCCCGCCAGAGTTGCAGAGAATCGCTCGAAGGCTTGTTCAATGCGCTAATCGTCAGTCCATTCAAGAAGGGACCCCTTCACCTACTCCAAATACACTTCATCTGTCGAATGCTTGGACAGAAGCTCCAGCACCGCCATCACCGTCACCGTCGCGGCCTCACTGGGGGCGGACACAGTTGAGAGCAAAAGTGCCTCTAGGTCTTTCATCATTTTGGCGCTGTCAATGGAATGTTTCTCAGGAATCCTACAACGACTGCTTCAACATATTTACAATTAATGAAAATTAGATATAAATATCACCCACTACAGAGTGAGGCATTTACGGCACGACATTCACAAAAAAAATTGATATGATTTTTCAGCTACAAAGATTTGATTTAATATGATTGTGCAGATACCGGATTCGATTTGATATGTTTTTATATTAACTGCAAGTCTCCCGTGGAAATCGGATCTTCTTTCCCAGTGAGCGGAACAGCAGGTTTACAGTGCACTGGAGACTGCTTGACGGCGGGCATACCTGTTTTCAGGCGTGAGACAGGTTTGCAGGCCGATTCTGCACTGGGGATCCCAGAGGTAAAGCCTATCGGCTAATGATTCGGAATCGATAATGGTTGTCTATTAATTGAAGAATTATTAAGATTCCTCGATCTTTTCACTTGTAATCGACGGGCATTGATTTTCCCTCCACAAAGGGAAAGACCAGGACTAACAAGTAACGTGCATTGACTTTTCACTGCGTAAGATAAAGACCAGGATCAAGGAGGGATGTGCATTGATTTTTCCACTACCACGGGAAAGACCAAGACTAACAAGTAACGTGCATTGACTTTTCCCTGCGTAAGATAAAGACCAGGATCAAGAAGGGATGTGCATTGATTTTCCCTCCACAAAGACAGAGACCAACAAGGGACGTGCATTGATTTTCCATGCACAAAGAGAAAGACCAGGACCGTTTGCAGGCAACGTTCTTACCACTTACTGGCTACTACTCGAATCGTTCCTGGTTGTCAGTATCATGTAATATCAGAAGCGAAAGCCCATGTCTGGAGATGTCACTATCATGTACTATCAAAAGCGAAAGCCCATGTCTCGAAGTGCGCACTATGAAGCTACTTCGAAATATTCCTTGACTAAAATTTCACTCAACATACGGAAAGACCTGGACTAATTTAACTCAATGCATTCTCGTCTTGGCGTGTCATTCAGGTTCTCTCAAACTTCGGAAATTTCCTGGTAGGAAACAACAAAAACAAAAAATCTAATGTCTGCTGTATTTCTACCTTCGCTTAAGTGAGAAAGAAAATAACTTGATAAGCCTTTAAATCTGAAAAAGTTTTGCAAAGATTTCTGCAAACTGAGTCGTTTTACTTTAACTCTATTTTGCAATCATGCTTCGCCCCGCTCTCGCTTTCTTTTATGTATTATCGCCTTTTTTCTTTTGCTTCCCCATTGGGCTTCCCTCTCGCATGACGGCGTAATTTTGCTAAAAATCAGAGAGGAAGATTGGAGGAACACCAGTTATGCATTGAGCACTATTTTCTTAATTTTTTAAATATAAAATACACTTTTCTTTTATCAAATAATTTAAAATTTTCATGCTTCAAAATAATTAACTGAACACTTTGGAGTTTGGAGTCATTTTTTATGGATATGATATATGATTTGGAATTGATATTAATTAGATGAAATTTTGTGGATTCAACTGTGTATTTATTTGTATCAAGGTTTTCTCTTTCTAATGATGAATTACTGAGTGTGATTTGAAACAATGATACAAATAAATACACAGTTGAATCCACAAAATTTCATTTAATTCTCGCAATAAGAATTCAGAAAATTTTATCTAATTCTCATGAACTGTGGAAAAATCATACCTACTATTGTCTAATTGTGAAATGGAACATAAAGAAATTGACTAGTTAAATTCAGGCGACAAGAAGAAAGACCTTGACTCAAGATCATTGAATGTTCAACGATTGAATGCATTGCCGGTCGTTTATGTTCTCACATCAATCCATACATCTTCCAATAGACGATTGAATGTTCAACGATTGAATGCATGATTTAGTAGACGATTGAATGGATCTTTCAATTCTAGGGAACATCGAAAGCGGAATCCCATGTCGTAGAGTGCGCACTACGAAGTGGCCTTCAAATACTCCTTGAAAGTTTTTTGAATTTTTCTGGACCGCACAACTCTTCTGATTTCTACCAAGTGGCCATCATCGCTATGGTGAGAAAGAAACATACGTTATCAACAATCCTTTAAATGTGAGAGAACTTCTCCAAGCCTTCAACAAAGTGAGCGTGAAATGCAGTCATGATCCGCTCAGCTCTCGTTTTCTTTTCATTCATTCTCAGCTATTTGCTTTTACTTGCGCATTGCGCTTCCCTCTCGCATGATGGCGTAATTTTGCTCAAAATCAGAAAGGAAGATTGGAGGAACACCAGTTATGCATTGAGCAACTGGAATGAGTCTCACCAGAATCCATGCGCTTGGAAAGGAATCTCTTGTGATACATTCAACATCGTTACCGCTGTTGATCTCACCGGTGAGTTCATTTCTGGCAACTTGACTTCCGCGATATGCAGCCTACCCAATCTCAGAGTCTTGACTCTCCAAGCCAATGCTTTCAGCGGTCCCTTCCCACCTGCCCTCTTGCTTTGCAAGCGTTTGCGGAAGCTCGATTTGGCAATGAACCAGTTCGGTGGAACGCTGCCCACTCATATCTCCCAATTGAGTGAGTTGAGAATCTTGAATTTAGCACATAATGCTTTCAGTGGCTCCGTTACTGAAGCCTTCGGAATGCTGCCAAAACTGGAAGCTCTCTTCCTCCACGAAAATAGTTTGAGTGGGGCATTCCCAACGTTTGTAGGGAATTTGGAGTCTCTAATGAACTTCACGATTTACAATAATCCTCTGCGTCCTGGTGCGATACCGAGAGAGCTTGGCAATTTAAAGCAGCTGCAGCAGTTATCGCTATATAACTGCAGCCTTGAAGGCGAAATCCCGTCTTTCTTCGGCAATTTAACGAAGCTGGAGGACCTGGACATTTCGGAGAATCATCTCTCGGGCGTTATCCCGACTTTCCTGGGCAATCTAACGCAGCTGAGGTCATTGTGTTTGTGGCAGAATAATCTTTGGGGCGATATCCCGACTTCCTTGGGCAATTTAACTAAGCTAGAGGAGTTGGATGTGTCGCGGAATCATCTGTGGGGTCATATACCCACCAGTTTATTGGCTCTCTCAAATTTGAGAGTACTGTATCTCCAATACAACAACTTGTCTGGACGAATTCCCGAGAACATTGATCAACTGACGAGCTTATCCCGTTTGGATCTTTGTGTGAATCAACTTCACGGCACAATTCCTCAAGCAATTGCCAATCTCACAAATCTGAATCTTCTATTTCTGGATTTCAATCTGCTTACAGGGAATATACCTGCGCAGATCGGGATGCTACCATCCTTGAAAACCTTGATCCTGGGCGACAACAAGTTCAATGGTTGGTTGCCCCAGAGTTTGGGTACATACTCCAAACTGTATGAAGTTGATGTGACGAATAGCGGATTGGAAGGCCCTCTACCAAAGAATCTGTGCATAGGGGGAGTGTTGTATGGCTTCATAGCCACTTCAAACAACTTCAACGGTAGTCTGCCTTCGTCATTTGAAGACTGCAGATCTCTACAATATCTGTACATCGACGACAACCAGCTGAGCGGTGAGATTCCCACGGGTCTATGGGGTGCTGTAAATCTTCACGAAATGTTTTTAAACAACAATATGTTTGAAGGAAAGATTTCACCTGCAATTGGCCAAGCGAAGGGTCTGATTCGATTGAAGGTGAGCAACAACTGGTTCGAAGGAAGAATCCCTGCACAAGTTGGACAGCTGACAAATCTTCTAGTATTTGAAGCCAGCAACAATCGGTTGTCAGGCCCCATTCCCCACGAGCTCGCGAGCTTAATTCTGGTAAATATTCTTCAGCTTGATCATAATTCTCTGTCGGATGAAATTCCCAAGGAAGTAATGTCGCTAAAGAAACTCAATCAGCTTAATTTGAGTCACAATCGACTTACAGGCGAAATCCCTGCATTGTTTTTGAGCGACATCAATAGTCTTGATTTGTCAAACAATTTGCTTTCTGGAGGGGTTCCTCCCGAGTTGGGACTATTGAAATTGAATGCATTCAATGTCTCCAACAATCTCTTGTCTGGACGCATTCCCGACACTTTAGATGATCAGGCTTACAAGGAGAGCTTGCTGGGAAACCCGAGGCTATGCGGCGGCCGGAATTTGATGCTACCTTCGTGTTCCTCTCCACATAAGTTGCAACCTCAGATTTTGGCTACGATTCTGTTGCCACCTTTACTTATAGTAGCCATGACTTTGGGCTGCATTTGTCTGCGTCTTTCGTCTCTCAGGAAGCCAAGTGACAGGCCATCGTGGAAGATGACACCATTCCATTCGACAGAAGTGGACGAGACATACATCCTCCGCAATTTGAAGGAGAGTAACGTGATTGGATCCGGAGGTGCTGGAAAGGTTTATAAGGTCATTCTGCAGAACGGGCAAGCAGTAGCCGTAAAGAAGATCCGGAACATCAGCAGATCAGGAGGAAATTTTACAAGAAAAAGAGAGGAGGAAGAAAATAAAATGGGGAAAGTGGAGGTGGATACTTTGGGGCTCATCCGGCACACCAACATCTTGAAACTTTTCTGTTGCATTTCAAATGAAGAGTCAGATTTCAAGCTGTTGGTATACGAGTTGATGCCCAATGGCAGCTTGTTCGACTGTCTGCACGGTGGCGCAGGACCACAAATGGTGAGAGAATGGCGGATCCGTTATCGGATTGCTCTTGGTGCAGCTCGTGGGCTACGTTATATGCATCATGATTGCTGCCCTCCAATATTGCACAGGGATGTGAAATCCAGTAACATCTTGCTGGACGCTGATTTCGAGGCTAAAATTGCAGATTTTGGCGTATCCAGAATGCTTGATAGGCTGGGCAAAGAGCATTCGGTGTCTGGCTATGTGGGCTCCCACGGATATATAGCCCCAGGTACCAAGACTTTCTCTCCTCAAACTCTAATAATTTTTTTTTCTTGGACAAATTATCTCATTTTTTATTTTTCCTTTTGTAAATCTGGTGCATAGAATATGTGGATAGGCTAAAGGTGAACGAGAAGAGCGATGTATACAGCTTCGGAGTGGTGATATTAGAGCTAGTCAGCGGGATGAAAGCTACGGGTGAGGCAGAATATGGAGAGTACGGAGACATCGTGGATTGGGTGCGCAATACAATATGCCTGCGCGGGGGAGAGATGGAAGTGCTGGATGAACACACAGCGGAAGAGAATTGCAAAGAACAAATGTTACGCGTATTGCATGTGGGTTTGGTTTGTACTAACAGAGTGCCAAACCGGCGGCCTTCTATGAGAGAAGTGTTAGAGAGGTTAGAGGCATGCAGCGGGGACAATCGCAAGGAGACAGTTGTGCATCTGGAAAGAATTTCAAGTTCCCACTCGGACAGCGAGAACTGAATGGTTTAATTTCCAGATCAACCGAGTTAGATATTTGTTTTACAGCTTTCCTCCTGTAATCTTAGATTGTTTTTTCTGTGTAAACAAAAAAGCATGAGTATTTAATTTAGGCTTGCAATGCAAGAGTAGTACGAAAGGAAACTTTTCAGTGGTCAGATTTTACTTAAGTAAATAAGACCTTGAGAGTTGGTGTTTGTGCCAATATGTAACTTGATTCTATAAAATAGAGACAAAAGAGAAAGAATAATAATAATAGTGATGAACAAGAAAAGAACTACAATTCTATTTACATATGAAACTTCGGAATCCAGAGAAGTTATACAATAGAATACAAGAATAAAAAAAATGAGTGATGTTCTTGTATGAAAAATAAAACTACACACCTATAGAAAACATAGCTGCTGCTCTCAAAACATAACTGCATATAGAAAGGATGGAGTTGTTGCTCTTACAAATAAAAATAGAGTAAAACAGATCTACTATTGCTTCTCCTATCTACACTCTCCAAGCACACATATATATTCATCATATTAATCACTACTCTTCAAAACATAAATGAAGTCCTCCATTATAGAGCATTATTGAGCATGGTTTATGTATGGGTTGTTGTCAAATAATAAATATGATCATTAAAAGAGCAACAAATGAAGATAAGAATAAGCAATTCTTAAATAAAGGTAATGTATATTAAATACTACCTATCACACCCTATCTAATTGCTTGAGGATAGACATGTGAGTGTAGTAACTATGGTGGTTGTGATTACATTTCACTCCCCCTTAATTGCAATTGCCACCATTTAGTATGCCCAAACAGTCTCATAGATATTGAAAACTTTCTTTTCCCAATGGCTTGGTAAAAAAATCTGCATACTAATCTTTAGACTTGCAGTATTCCAAATAAATTTTTCCATTATGAATTAAGTCTATGATGAAATGGTATCTAGTGTCTATATGGTTACTCCTTTTGTGAAATATATAATTCTTGGATAATGCAATCACTGAATTATTGTTAGAGAAAATATTTGTTACTTCCTATTATTTATACCTCAAATCTACCAACACTCCACTCATCCGAATTGTCTGACATGTTGCTCTTGTTGTTGCTACATACTTTGCTTTTGTTGATGAAAGAGTGACAATGGGTTGTTTCTTGGATGCCCATGTTATTGCACCTACTCCAAAATGAAATACATAAGCATATGTACTCTTCATGTCATTAATGCTACTTGCACAATCATGATGTGTATCCTATGAGTTTGAACTCATTTAACCTTGAATATTGAATTCCATAATTTCTAGTCCCGCTTAAATATCTCAAGATCCTTTCTGCTACTTAGCAATGAGAGTTTTACTGAGACTCCATGAACCTTGAACTAAAACTCACACCATACACTATCTCTAGCCTTGTGGCAATCATGTACATTAGACTATCAACAAGTATTTTATACAAAGTTAGATCCACATTTGATCACTTGTCATCTTTACTTATCTTCAAACCTATCACCATTAGTATTGGTGCTAACTTACAATTCATTATATTAAACCTTTTCAAAATATCATTGGCATATTTGACATGTGAGATGAATATACCATTCTTGATTTTATTTACCTCAATATCAAGAAAATACTTTATAAGACCCAAATCAATCATTTCAAATTCTTTTTCATAACTCCTTTGAACAAGTCAATTGATAAATCACCTTTGAATATCAAGTCATCAACATAGAAACACATAATTCAAATTTGACCTGGTTAATTCATCTTTGTGTATAATATAGGCTTGCTTTTGTACCTATTGAAGCCATTCTATAAGAAATAAGAATAAATTCTACTATACGATGATCTAGGAGCTTGCTTTGGTCCATAGAGTGCTTTTTCGAGTCCATTTGCACCTTATCTTCATTGCCTAAAATCTAATATTCTAGTGGTTGCTCCACATATACTTCTAAGAAATCATTCAAAAATATAGATTTGAAATCCATTTGATATACTAGTCACTTGTTCTAAGCTTCAATTGCCAATACTGTTCTCACTTTGTCCAAATGAGCTACTAGAGCAAATGTTTCATTATAGTCAAATTCAGGTTGTTCTAAACAACCATTTACTGTTGACTAATAGAAAAAGTAGGGTTTACCACTATGAATGAACAAGTTGATAAACCACTAATTTCTTTTTCTTATTAAAAAACTCAATTATGAAGGGAAAAATATGTAAATAACAATAAAAAATGTTACCTAACTATTATAGGAACTATGGGGGAAGTTTTTAGAGCATAAAAAGATATGTACTTAGACAAAAAGTTGTTGTTTTTAAGCTACAGAGGACTTGTTCCTTGATGTTTGCACTCTGAAATCCCTTGTTATCAAATTTTGAAAGTCTTTACGAAATTCTAAAGCTTTGATTCCTTGATTTTTCACTTTGAATGATAACTTTTGGAACTTGACAACTTTGAAAAATTTTCTCCAAAGTTGCTCTACTTGATCTTTAACCTATAAACCTACAATCACATATTCAAAGGTATAAATTTTTTTTTAGTGAATAGGGGTTTGCCTCAATGAAACCCCTTGTGGGTAATCAAACCAAATGAAGAAATAAAGGAATGAAGCATGAAACATGAAATATGCAATTGATCTCACCTTGGATCATGTCTTGTAAAACAAATCTGCAATCTAACATGTAGTGGTCATGAAGAATGTATATCTTGGATCCTTGAATATGATATGAACAATGGTTGCAAGTAGATCTTCAATGCTACATCCACCTCTTTAGCTCAACAACATGAATGAATGCTTCAAACCCTTGACATGATGATATGATCTTGAATTGCTGCAACAAACTCTTGAAATCTTCCTTGAAATGCCTTCTGAATGCTCTTGTAATGCTCTTGTGAACTTCAATTTGCTATAATTCTTGAATACTTGAAAGTGCTAGGATTTCTTAGGAGGAAACAATGTGAATTTAATCCCTTATTTATACTAAATTCAGACACAAAAAAAGTAACCATTCTACTTTTTCTTGTTTTGTCCCTCTTTGTGCTTATTTGGCTTGATTTTGGCTTGATTTAATGTTGTAATATGGCCCAAATATTCACCTTAGGTCTTGAATCTATATGAACCATTAAGACTTTATGATGTCTTGTAAAGGTGTTGTGAAGTGTTGTAAGACATTTTAACACATTCTTGGACTCTTCTTATCATAATTCACTTACATACCCCCTTTTTATCACTTACCAAGTCTTATTCTAAAGTGTTGTAAAGTCTTGTAACAAACTTTCACGCTTTTCTAGACTTGTCACCACCTAATACACCATTCTTATGCTTTATTTGGACCCTTTATGCACTTACAGGTCCTAATTAAGTATATTTTTGAGTAAAAACAAGACAAACCACATTAAAGACAACTTAATTCCTGACACCCAATAATATGCCTTGAGTGGGACCCATTCGTCTAGGGTGGAAAATGAGTCCCTATTGCCACAATATTTAAAATAAATTCAAATTGCTAGCATGTTTTTATTCTTAAAGACGTAAGGTCGGCCTGTGATGTATTTTTGGGAAATTAGGGTATAATTGTGTATAAATACATGGTTTTCAATTCATTTTAACCCACATTCACCCATTCATCCTATTCATTCTTGCATTTAATCCATCTAAGCATTCACTTAAGCATCATAACATCATTCAATCCAGAAATTATCAAGCATCTTGGAGCAACCATTAACATATCTTCAAACTTCAACAACACGGGTTGGTGAGTTCATGACATTTTCATGTAATTTTTGCATCATTCCTTTCTCATTTCATTTCATTATTAAGGGTTTGATTACCAAAGTGGGGTTTCACCAAGGCAAACCCCTATACTCTAACCATTAACCCTTTTCCCCCTCTTTGCATGTGTGTTTGCAGGTCTTGTAGGACGATTTGTTAAGGAGAAAGGTGTCAAAAAGGTGTTGAAAAGTCATCTAATTCGGAAAAGTAAACATAACCTTAAATGAAGCTTGAAGACCCCTTTTCAGCTTGTTTTCTTCACATTCAAATCTAGCAACCCAACAAGTAGAAAAGTGCAGACTAGGACTAATAGAGTTTAGATTTGATTTTTCAGATTTCTATAGTTGGACTATTTCACTAGCTATGGAAAATGAGTCCCACTGCTAGGATGGAAAAGAGTTTTCTACAATTCTGAGTTCTCGACATCCCGAAACCTCTTCCAACAGATTTTACTAGAAGTAGGATGAATTCATCATCTAAGATGAATGAGTCCTAGTGGGTATCAACATTGAATTCTACAACATTCTAGAACCTTCCCAGACCTACTTTCAGTTTCCAGGTGCACCTCATTTAGTTTCATTCAATTTTGTTTTCATTTGTGCATCTTTCTAGTTCATGTTCGCATACAACACTATGTTTTCCAGTACGTTGCATTTTTAGTTTGCATTCAATAAATGATCTATTTCATTAGTGTTTTGCATTTATATCATCTCATTTAGGCATATTATACCCTCATCATGTCAATCCTTGAGTTTTTGCATTGCATTTTGGTCCATTCTTTCCTCTTTTAGGTGAAAAACCCTAGAAGGACTAGAAAGAATTCAGGTGCCAAAATATTTATTTACATTTTCATGATCCCAAGTTTAGAGCATTTTTACTTCTCACTTCAAGTGCATTTACATCCTAGGTTTGTCTTGCATCATTGTATTAGGTTTTTCATTATTTGGCATCCTAGGGTTTTCAAAAATTACATTAGTGAAAACATCATATAGTTTTCATTTTTGAATTTCAAATCATTTAAATACATTGAAATTCTATATTTGCGTACTATAGTTGCATCTGTGCATCTAAAACTCATCAAATTTCATTTCAAATTTTTGAAAAAGAATAAAAAAAATTCATCCCTGGACTCATTCACCACCCAAGGCGAATTAGTTCAATTGCACATTTTGGACTACATTTTTTGGCATTTTTTGGGCAATTTTTTGCATTTCTCTTTTCTGGTATTACATCTCTTTTACAATTTCCATAGTTTTTGTTATTGACATTTTATCACTCCTAGTTTTCCTTTCATTTGAATTCACCAAGCCTTTAAAAGCCCTTGTATGAGTGTTTGGTGGACTATTGATAATAATTTAGTGAGAAGAAGTTCTCAACTCATGGCATTCCATGATAGCACACTTTTTGTGGACATTGGGTTGTCTTGAGCTACTACTCCCAGTGTTGAAAATAGTGCATTAGGCATGGATCGTACCTTTGGCAATAATTTTCCTTCCCATAACATGCAAGTTGACACACCAAATGATCATGTTCCACAAGAAAAAAATTTAACATTCATGAGGATCTAGCACATTTGCAACAAACACATGTGTCTTGAAAACATTTCAACCACTGCAATTCCTACTATAGAAAACATCAATTTTCTACTTGAATGTAATGAAGGGTTAGATGTTCTAAAAAAATTTGTTGAGATACATCGTAAACATTCCTTCTACCTCTAGTACATCTCAACTAGAAAACACTATGGTTAGCTAGGGAGGACCTTACATTCCTCCCCCTTCAGCTGTAGCATCCATACCTACCTATACCACTCCTCAAGTCACAACCACAATGCAATAGGTTAGCAATGCAATTCCTTCCTCGCCTATTCCTACTAGCATTCCTAATTCTTTGGTGGCATCGAATATTTTATATTCTCCCACCATACCACCTATTAGCATTCCATTTACTTGCCTTGCCACTACATACATTCCATCACCACTATCTGTTCCACTTCATTCCACTTACATTGACCCTCTCATCATGTAGCTTTTTGAAACCATCTCCTCCATGCAACAACAAATATCCACCATAATCCAAAGTAAAAATGCTCCACCCACCTATTATGTCCATAGCAGCCCATTATCTTTAGAAATATTAAGAAGACCAATGCCACAAGGAATTGAGATACCTAGATTTGAGAAGTACAGAGGGAAGGGTGATCCTACTAATAATGTTAATGCTTACACAACCTTATGCACTGACTTTGTTCGTGATGATAAACTGTTGGAAAAAAATGTTTCCTAGGATCTTAAAGGACATTTTCTTGGAGTGGTTTTCTAACTTACCAAACAATTCAATCCATTCATTCAATGAACTAGTTGATGCCTTCATAAATCTTTATTGAGTGTACATGACTCCCAAAAAGGCATTGGCTGATCTAATGAGATGTAAAAAGAATGTGGATGAAAAAGTAACTGATTTCATCTCACGTTATCAGTCACTATATGCCCAAATTGATGTTAAGGTTCTTGATCCACATATCCAAAATATTTTCATTTAAAATTTACAAAATAACATCCAAGATGAATTGACCATGATGAAATTTCCCTCTTTCATGCATGTATGTACAACCCTTTGTGATTATCACAATTTGATTAGTAGTCATGATGCAAAGTCCACTACTAGCCAAACTAAAAAATCCAAACCTAGCACTTCAAAAAATTCACAACCATTTCAAAAACTAAACAAAGGGTTGTTACAATTCAATCCCCTCCTCAACAACCACCTCAATCCATCAAAAATCCAAGTAACAACAATTTAAGCCATGATACCTTTTACTTATGGTGATCCAAAGAGATACTTTACACCTTTACCAGACACTCTTCATAACACCATGACTTAGTTATTGTAGCAACAGATGATTACTTTACCTACTGTTAAACCATTGGATCCAACTAATTTTTTCCTCCAACCTTTCAACCCAATTACTATTGCCATTATCACGAACAAAATGGACATGACACAGAACAGTGTAAGCATCTTAAACACATAGTGCAAGACCTCATTGATTCTAGCCATCTATCCATTTCAAATATTAATGTTAAAGGAAACTTTTCTATTGCCCCATCCAATCAAAATTAATAAATTTTTACCAATTTGATCCCCAAACATATCATGTCATTCATCAAAGCTAGTGAAACTCAAAAAAATGATGTGATGATTGTTCATAAAACTATTGAACATACCAATCCTATTCCACATTCCACTTTTGTTAATCCTATGGATGATCTGGTAGGAGCAATAGACGCTATTCCCCATAAGGGACAACCTAAGAAATATCTTGATATTTGAAACATATATTTTAGGGACCCACTTGCTTTCTACTACTTCTAGGATTTTTCAATTAAAAGGAGAAAGATGGGTCCAAAAATGCTTATGTCCACATTCAAAAGTTTAATGTGAAATGGATGGAAAAGCATGCAAAGTTCCTAGATGCAATATTTGAATGCAAGAAACTAATAAGATTGATTGATTAATGAATGGAAAATAAAGGAAAATATTTTTTTTGAAAGCAAATTGTGTAATGCATAAACAATCTAAAGTGAATGTAGACTATAACAAAATTTAATAAAACTAAAGATGTGCACCTGAAATTTTGATGAGGACTAGAAACTACTTTTGAAGTGTTTTTTATGATGCTTTCTGGGCCTAGAGGAACTCATTTGCCATATTGGTTAAATCAGTCCCAATTTTGGTAAACTGAGCAGGAAATTTGATTCTATCAAAAGGGTGACAGAAAATGCATAAAACATGAAACTGACTTGGAAGTCAGACTCATTCACCACACATGGAAAATGAGTCCACTTTTGAGTTTCTAAATATTGAAGAGTGGAATCTGGAGCTTCCTATATGCACTTTAGACTACTATAGGTATTTGCTTCCAAAACTCTAATTTATAAGTTTGAAAATGAGATTTTGTTGATTCTTTGACTTGTAAAATGAAGAGAAGACTTTAGCAACTTTGCAACTTGATCTTTCAACAATTTCCAATCTTCTAGGGGTCCTAAATCTATAAACACACAAGCAGAGAAAAAGGAAATGTTGAATGTTAGGGCATGGGGGTTTGCCTTGGTCAAACCCTGTTTAGGTAATTAAACCAAATGATGAAAGAATAGAATGAAACATGCAATAATGGAATAGATTACATTCCATGATGAATGATCTTGAAATTTTTCAACAAAACAAGTAGAATCTGCCCTTGAAAGTCTTAGGAAGCTAAATCAATCAGTTGCAATATGAAAGCCCTAGCTTGGTTGACTTGATCAATGATGAGATCCTGATTTTGGCTGAAATCACATATTTTTAGAAAATATAATGATTTAATCCTTGAAAAGTTCCATTTAAAGGATTCCAATTGAAGAGGGGTTTGATCAAACCACCTTATACCAAGTCCCCTTGGATAGAACCCCGCTAGTTTTAAACCATACCTATAATGGAGTCTCCTTTACACCTATCAAAATGGTGATAAAAAAACCACATTTGATTTACCTCTTCGGGGATCAAATGAATTCATTTAAAATTTTTTTTTTGTAATTATATATTCCTTATTATAAGCTTCCAAAAAAGTATAATTTTAATTAAATTTAATTTGATTATTATATTTATTTTTTATTTCTTGTGAATGTAGGTTTTTCACAGAAAATCAAGCTCTATATTTTGCACATGTGGAAAATTAGAAGATTATAAAAAAATTTGAAAAATATGAGTGCACTAGATATTGAATTCCTTGATCTAACAAAAAAAATAATTGAATTTCGATACATACAAGAAAAGTTACACGTTATACGATCGCAAATTGTTTGAATTGTAATTGGTTTGACTTTGAAACTTGATTAAAGAAAAAAATTCAATAAAAAAATATCTAACTAAGTGGAAGCACTAGATACCAAATATAAAAATCTAAATACAAAAGAATTAGAATTTTATCCTTCATGGAAAAAAAATTATGCGTTAAACGGTGGTCATCACTTTTTAAAAATGTTGTTTTATGAAAAAAAATAGTTTTCAAGGGAGATGGAAAACAAAGTACAATATGATTCCAAAATTTTTGAAAAAAATATATTTAGAATCTATAGAATAAATTTCACGAAACTCTAGTTTGCATCATCTTCAAATTCTTCACAGTTTAGCCGCTATAGGTTCCCGAAAGTGAAGATTTAGTTAAAAATATATATTTCAGTGTATAGTTTGGAGAAAAATTGTAAACCACTATTGTGGGATCACCTCTAAAAATGAAATTTTCTTAATTATTTGACTTGTTAAATGAAGAGAGGAATTTAGAAACCTTGCAACTTGATCTTTCAACAATTTCCAAGCTTCTAAGGGTCCTAAATCTACAAACACACAAGAGAAAAAGGAAATGTTGAATGTTAGGGCATGGGGGTTCGCCTTGGTCAAAACCTGTTTAAGTAATTAAACCAAATGATGATAGAATAGAATGAAACATGAAATAATGGAATAGATTACCTTTCCATGAAGACTGTTCTTGAAATTTTGCAACAAAACAAGTAGAATCTGCCCTTGAATGTCTTAGGAAGCTAAATCAATGACTTGCAATGTGAAAGCCCTAGCTTGCTTGACTAGATCAATGATGAATTATGATATGAATTATTGAATGAGAGATGATTGGGGGTTAAAATGAGATGAAAATCACTTATTTATACAATCTTGTGCCTTATTTATCCATTCATACCTCATCATAGGCCAACATCAAGTGATTTTGGATAAAATCCTGAAACAATTTTTTTTAAAATTTTGAATTTGGAGACAACTGGAACTCATTCACCACCCATGGTGAATGGGTCCCACCTAGGACTTCAAAATGTGTGTTAAGAATTATGTTGTATTTGGTGTTGTTTATCGGGATAACATTAAAAAGTACACTTAATTAAAGCATATGAGGGCATATAGGGACCAAATAAAACATAAGAAATGGATAAATAGTGAATTTATGCCTAGAAAAGCATAAATCTTGTTACAAGACTTTACAACACTTCAAAATATGACTTGTTTAATGATGAGAAGGTCTTTTTTAGGTGAATTATAATAAAAAGAGTCTAGAAGAATGTAGAAATGCCTTACAACACTTCACAACACCTTCACAAAATGTTGTTAAAAGCATTTTATTTAATTTGCAAGGGTCCAAGACCTAGTGTGGATGCATAAAATGCCTCACAACACCTGAACTAAGGCTTTATTAAGTCTGATTTATCATGAATTAATCCCATGTCAAGCAAATGGTCCATTTTTCTATGACACAATATTACATTTTCTTCTTTAAAGATATTTTTTTGAATCTTCCCGAAGGTCCTCTTTACATTGTCGGCTGCATTTATGATAATCCCACTAAAGGGATACTCATAGATCCCACCTATGGTGAGAATGTGATCATTGAGGAAATTTTGGTATTACATGATCTTTATAAAGATATTTATGACAAACCAAGAGCATGGATAAAACACACAACATTTTTGTGTGCCCTACGATAGGATTGATTTTCCTTCTATAACAGATAGGACCTAGGATAGTGGATATAACATTTTCCATCATTCAACAATCGGATCAGTTTCATTTGTTGCTTGGCCATCCATGGCTTCACTCAATGAAAGCTATTCCTTCAGTCATACACAAATGTTTAAAGTTTGTGCATGACAATGACATATTCACTATTCACCATAGTGGCTTTAACCATTTGTCTTCTAAAGGAAACATCTCATTAGAAGCCTTTTTGATAGAACCCGTGGAACCCATAAAACCTCACAAAGATTTCTTTTTCATTACTTATCAAAAGTTTAAAGGAAAGAAAATTGTTGAATTGTCCCTCTGCAACCAATCCCCATCCACTTCCACCACCCCCATCCTCGATGAGACAATGCTTCAACCTGAACCTAATACAACAACTCCAAATCAACCAAAAATGAACACTTCACCTTCCTCATTCAAATAGCCAAGAGATAATGAAACCAACCCCATCATGCCCCCTCACATAAAACAAGTCTATAAAGTAAAAGAGAATGTGATTGAATCAACTCCCATGGCTCCTTTCATTCCTCCCATTCGGGAAGAAAAGGAGCCAATGTTGGATCAACCTACTCTTACACCAACATAACTTCAAAATAAAATCAAAATTAATAGAGGTTCTATGGAGAATAGGCGTCAACATCGTCCCCTTTCTCATGAATTAAAAACTAAAGAAAACAACAAAAATCAACCCTCACCCTTGAGAGAAGCACTACCTGATGACCCTCCTCCCAATCACAACAAAATGATTTGATACAACAACCACAACTCCTAATACACCCTTCACTAGAAATGACCATCCGTCCTTTGATCGTGATTAATCTGGATGATGACGATGAAATCTCTAAAATAGAGGAAGAGGTACATAATGATTTAAATACATTATTTTCCTCTTCCTCTTCCATGAAACCAAATGACCAATCTCCTACAACAAGTGTAGAACTTGGTACTTCCCCTAGTTCATCACTTGCAATTACCCCTTTGGATAGTCAACCGCCCTCACAATACACTGAATGTGATTGGGAGGTGGATGACTTCTCATCAACTAACTTTCATTTTCCTTACTAGTCTTTTGCATTTTCTTTTTTTCCATGTGTGTATCATTCTCCCCCGTGATGTGACATTTGATGTTCTTTCTCTCTTTGTGCAATTCCTCTATTTGTACCTCCTTTCTTCTATATGTCCTACATTGCTTTTTCCTTTCACTTTTTTTTTTTTCCTTTTGGGGATGATGCAAAGCATTGAGATGCCCTGTGTCTTTTCCATGTTGACCCAAAAGGTCCCGTTTATTTTATTTTTCTCTTTTATTTTGTGTTATCCTTTTGGGGATGACACAAGGCATTGAGACCACAATGTCTCTCTCATGTTGACCCAAAATATTTTTCATTTTCATTTTATTTTGGTTTGTGTTTTCCTTTTTGGGATGATGAAAAGCATCAAGAAATCCTATGTCTCTTCAATGTTGACCCAAAATGGACTTTCTTCTTCTTTTTTCACTCTCTTTGTGTCATTCTTCCAGTTCTATGTGTGTATTTGGGGAATTATGACAGTTCTGAACTCTTTAATATAAACATTGCATCAATGAGCATAGTAACCCCAAATCCATAGATCCCTTATGTGTTTGGTGTGTTCCTTTTTGGGGGAAACCCCTCTTTCTTTTTTTCCTTTTCCTTTTACATGACACAACCTTACTCAGAAATGTATGACTTGGCATAGGGGATTTCCAAGTTGGCTCTCATGTCTTGTTTATTTTTGTATGTGTCATTTCGCTAATTTAAAGTAATTTCTCACATAATAGTGTGTAGTAATTACTTTAAAGTGGGGGCATACATTGGCATTATTCATTGCAATTTTTATTTTTATTGGTTCTTAGTGCAACCATGTTAATTCATACGATGTGTTTGTCACTTTGTGAATGAAACTGGGTGTGATTTCTTTCATGAGTGTGATCTCTCTTAACATATTACATTCCTCTTAGTGGCCTAATGTGACACATTGCATCCCCTAAGTTGTGAATTTTATATTCTTTGATTGGTCCTCTCTTGGAGACATTAGACACAATGTTCCCTATGTCATAGAACTTGCAAGAACTAGGCAAGACTCATTTGAACATTTCTTTTGTATTTTACATTTACATGGCCACCTTGCATAACACAACTTGCATGCTTATGGTGCCATTGCATTTGTTCATGAGTTCTAAGCATATGAATATTTGCTTGTCTCATGAAGCACGAAATGACATTGTCTATGTGGTGCTTTATTAAAGTTATTAGGAGGTATAACTTTGATATGGTTGAGCAGAAAGCCCATTTTGAGGCATGACTTTCCCCATAGCTACCATTTGGGATTTCTCACACCGTAGACAACCAGAAGTTCCATGGCCCCAAAGTGAGTATACTTGGGCCTTCTCACCCTACAGACAACCATGAGTTGTGTCTCCCTAGATTGAGTACATAATTCTTGTTCCAAATAAAAAACCTAGATCTAATCCACGAATGAGCTAGATAGATGATTGAAGCTTTCTCTTCTTTCATTCATTCTTTTTCAGCACTTTCACATGTGTTCCTTTGTGCTCATGATTTATTTGCCATGGGATCTTGATCCTAGGGATTTGATCACCCCACTTGGTTGATGTTGTCTCATCTTACCAAGAATTAGTACATTTGGACCTCTCTTGAGATGCATTGCTCTACTTTAGTGTGAGTTTGAAGTAGGTTCATCCTCTCACTAAAGTGGGGGTTAACTGTGGACACAAAAAAATATCCATTTTTTCTTGCTTGATTTGGGAATAATTGATGACAAATTGGACTTAACAACGCCTTGATTTGGTGTTGTGAGGTGTTTTTCACATCCAAACTAGGTCTTGGACCCTTGTAAACTAAATAAAATGCATTTATTGATGTCTTGTAAAGGTGTTGTAAAGTATTGTAAAGGACTTTCACTCCTCTCTAGACCTAATGAACCCGTTTTCCCTTAATTCAAAAATCTAAAATATATTTACTTGTATTTTCACATTAATCGAGAAGGCTTTTCATCATAATTCATCATCATTTATTCATCATTCATCATGTTCTTAAGTAAAACAAGCTAGGTCTTTTACATTCTAAGTCATCAAGATAGCTTTCAAGGACATTCAAGGGCACATTCTTCAATCATTGTTGCAAAAAATCAAGATCTATCATCATGGAAAGTCTCTAACTCCATTGTTTCATAATTTATTATATTCTTTCTTCATCATCATGGAAAGTCTCCAACCCCATGCCCTGGCATTCACCATTTCTTTCTCTTTCTTTGTTTGTTTGTAGATTTAGGTACTTGGGTTGGAAAAATATTTGAACATTAGGTTGAAGAATTTTTGAAGACCTCTCCTTTCTTGCAAAGCCAAAATATCCATTAAAAGTCACTTTCAGGCCTAAAAATCAGAGTTTCAGAAGCAAACACCTAGAAGAACAAAAAGAGCAGATCAAGGGCTTCCATTTCCACTTTCAAATTTTTAGAAATTCAAAAGTGGAATCATTTTATATTAGTGGAAAATGAGTCCCACTGCCAAGCTTGAAAAGTGTTTTATGCATTATTGGATACCCATTTGTCTAAAACATGCTTTAGAATAGTTTCTCAAATATGGGACTAATTCGCCCGAAATGGTGAATGAGTCCTAGTAGGACACATTTTTAGGATCAGAAATATTTCAGAAGTCATTTCTAGTCTCTACCAAGTTCCAAAGTGGACACCTTTAGTTTCATTAATTTATGTTACAATTTACCTTCATTTCTAGGTGTGTTTGCATATCACCATGTGTTTTCAAACAGCTTTCTTTTCTTAGGTTTTTCATTAATGATTATATTTATTTTTTAGTTTATTGCATTTAGACATTGTATTTACATATATTGCATCCATCCTTGCATTATTTTTTAGTGTTTACATTGCATTTTAGATCATCTTTCTCCTTTTAGGTGAAAAACCCTAGAAGTGCTAGAAAGCAATTGGCTGCCAAAATTTGTCTCCATTAACATTACCATACCTATCCTCCACTCATCTCCCACTTGTAAGAATGCTTTAGTGAAAAAAGATGAAATCAGTGACAATCATGACAATCACATTTGTACTTTTCCTAATATCTCTCCTAGTTGTCAAGAAGATAATTTTGTGTTCGAATATACACTCGTTGAGAGTTATGAGAATGTTTTTTCTCCTACTACTAATGCTTCTCTCACTTCGAAACATCTTTTTTAAAAAAGGATACAATCACTAATAAGCAAGATGTAATGTCGTAAAATTGCACCCTTTGCAATTTAACATACATTCTTGCATCTGCTTTAGTGTCCACTCCCCTAGAATTTGTGTAGGCTAATTTCAGCTCCTGCATTAGGTTTCTTCCTTCTCAAGATGCTCAAAGGCTCACTTTTTAGCAACTACCTTCATGCATTATCTTTGCATTAAACCTTGTGCTTTTGTCGTTCTTGCCATTTTGTAGCGTGATGTGTCTTGACACTAGTGCACCACATGGATGTTTGCACACAGTGTAGACATCCTATGATATTTAAACATTCAAATGACCACTTTTGTGCATGTTTTCCACTTGTCAACAGGTTTTATTGGTAGTAATGTCGTGAGATTCTTTAGAATAGTTGGGGAAGCTTCTTTTCCTTCTTCTCCTCTCCTTAAAAGCTATCTTTTCAACTCATTTGGTCTTCTAGCTAGCTTCTTTCCAGCCCTGGATCTAGCATTTCTCTCTTGCTATCTTGCTTGGATAGCTCCATACAACTTGTTACAGTAGCTTCAAGCACTCTCAAGCTCTCATTGTACCTCTTAGCAAGACATTTTTGGCTCTTGTAGTTGTTTTGACCTCCCTTGGCTCTAAATACTCTAACTCCCTTAAGTCATGCTTTTAAGCACCCTGGCATTCCATATCCCCTATCAATTTCATCCTTACTTCATGATATGGGTTTTCCTCATCGAGTGAGGATTTATTTTATCACTCATACTTGGTGGTACGAGTTCTACTCTAGAAGCGGGTTTGTCTTTCACCACATGCTTTATCCATTTTTGTTCATTTTTCTCTATCTATCTATTTTTCTGTGGACATGGAAACACCAAAACAAGGATTTTACTAAGGCATACTCCTATAAAGCTCTAGTTTTTTCTCCAAATCTTATGCATGTAGGTATTGAAGATATCTACTAGCTGGAGGCTTCAATACTTGGGTGGTTGTAAGCAGTTTCTTTCTTCTCCTTATCTTTTTCATTTCAATTTTAATCTATCTTAGTTCTGTCATATTTTATTCCTTTCTCACATCCCAAGATTTCTTAGAAATTAGAGTAGAAATTGCTATTTTTTCATTTTCTATGATAAAAATCACTTTTTGGTCCATACAAATGTCAGCATGCTAGAGAGACACCAACGCACCATGCTTTTGTGCTAGAGCCACACTCCCATCCTTTGCTCAAGAGCCCATTATTTTGTCTAGAAAATATCTATGAACTGTTCTTTCTAATTCTAGAACTCTCATGTTGTTCCTTGGGGTAGTTTAGGGCAGTTTTCCCCATGAGGTTCTCTAAATGAAGAGAACTCATGAGTAGCGAATCCCCCTTTTCTACACAAGAAAACCATATTTATTCTTCTCTTAATTCCCCCCTACTTGTGATGAAGTTATCTTACAAAATGTAACCATTGTATGTGATGAACATTTTGTTTTCTCCTCTCTTAAAATCTCTCATATTAGGGAGGATATCATGGTGCAAGAAAATGATATAATTCATACATTCCTTTAAAAAAATAGTAATGTGGCCTCATTAGGTGAAGATGATAAGGTTACATTAGACTCCTCTTTGCTAAAAGATCATCAAAATAAGGATAAGTCTTTTGAGGTTATAAACATAAGGTATCTCGTGAGTCCTCCTACAAGTCCTCTAATTATTAGAACTCCTAAGTCATCTCTTGAGTTAGTTCTTACCCTCTACCCACCCTTACATCAATCTCAAGCTTATAAAAATCTTGTGCTTACCATACAGCCACCTAAAAGCAATCATTACCTCTAGGAGGTATCTTAAATTTTTCAGGGAAGCTTACTAGTAACAATGTTTTACAAGAACCGAGTTAAAATGCCATTTCTCACACATATAATACAAGGAAAAATAGGAAATTTCAAACCATTTCTACTTCATTACCTTTACCTTAACCCATTTTTCCTAGTGCCCTTTGTTTTCCTTTTCATAGTGGAAAGGAGTATGACCTTGTTGAAAATCATAAAACTACTCCCGCTAGGATATCCTTAGAAGATATTATTCAAGGTTAACCTTTAAATTATCATAACATGCTTCAAAGTTCTTTACAACTAGTTGTGTTTCCTCCTAGTCTAAATCCAAATGATGTGGCAGCCCTAATTCAAGGTATGAGCTCAATCATCTTAGAAATTACTTTCCATCAAGATATGAGTTACCTCCATTAGAAGTGAAAAAACAAAATCAGGCTTTGATGATACTATCTCATATTAACAATTGAACAATAGGGGAAATGGGGATGATTTATAACCTAGGTCATAGAACACCACACTTCTCCAATTGTCACTCAAATATGTCCTAAGATCCCAAATTAGATTGACTATCAACCAAAAGGTGAGTTAATTCTCAACAGGGAAGACCTAGGAGGGGGTTCTTTAAGCTTTGAGGGGTTCACCACAAAGAAAAAGCTTGGAAAAGACAATTTAACATTCAACTCACAAAACCTAGTAATGCAAGCCAAATAATGAGTGAAAATGATAAATTTAAGCAACAAAAAGTTAGGATGTGTGTACCTAGGAAGTCTAGAAATGTGATGAGGATTTTGGAAATATAAAAATGTTGTCAAAATATTCCATGGAGGACCCCTTACTATTGTCTTAGTCTTGGTGCTATTTTTGGGGTAGATGCAAAATCTTCAAATGTTGGAAAAGGATCTAAAAGAATCTCTACAAAATTCCACATGGAGGACTAAGACACCTTTGCTGTCAACTTAGTCCCAATCTGAATTTCTGAAATCTCTAAATGTGTTCCCAAGGCTCAATGTATACACTTCCTTTTTCTTTGATCTCAAGTCTTGAAACCTCCAAATCTAGCCTATAGGTGAGTTTCCATGAAGATGAGAACTTTGCAATAAAACTTTACAACTTTACAGCTTTACACTCCAAATGATCTTCAACCTAAATCTATAAACACGTATAGTGTAAGATCAAGAATATGAGTCCACAAAATGTAGAATTTTTTTCCTTAGGCAAAAAAAAAAGAGAAAATCTTTTCAAAAAAGTGATCTCACTTTTTAATAAAACAGGATCACGATTTTAAAAAATGGGATTCTATTTAGCTTCAGGATCCCAAGCCTAAATTCGAAATGGGATCCCAATTTTACAAAAATTGGATCCTATTTATTAATGGGTCCCGTACCATCAAATGGGAAACATGATCCCGATCTTTACAAAATGGGATCCCAATTTGTAAAAATTGGGATCCCATTTTGTAAAGATCGTGGTCTCGTTTTAAAGTGGTATTTATTTTTAACAATAAAACAAAATAAACTATAATCCATAGAGCATGGGATCCTAATTTCATAGAGATGAAAACGATAACATCGATGTCTAGGTGCTCCTCCACTCCCAATCTTTTTGCCATTTTCATGTTTTTTTTGAAAATTTTAATACAACTATAGATTTTATCATTTTTTTGATTTATTTAGAATTTTATGTATTTTATTTATCTAGAATAGAAGAAATGATGATTTGTAGAACAAGAAGAAGAAAAGAAGAAATGAAACCCTCAAGATTTTGAATGGAAATAAAAAATCCACCTTAAATCATATCTTAAGAATAAAATTTAGCTTTTCAAACCTAAATTGTTCAATCAAACCAAAAAAATTGCATTTGGAAACCCTAAATTGAAAGGAAACAAAAAAAATTGGATTGGAAAACCATAAATTGAAATGAAAAGCTAATTTCTTTTTAAACCCTAAATTCAAATCAAACAAAAAATTGAATTTGAAAACCCTAATTTTAAATGAAACAAAAAAAATTGCTTTAAAACCCTAATTGCATATCTTGAAACCCTAAATTGAATTCAAACAAAAAAAAATTGCTAAAACCCTAAATTGAAATCAAACAAATCATTTTGCATTTGAAAACCCTGATTTCAAGCTCAAGAATATTTTTTAATGGAAAAAATTCATTTCCATTGCTTAAATGTTTTAAATTCCATTTACATTGTATGGAGAAAAGTATGTAGGCATGCCTAAGGAAGAAAGTATTCAATAGATTTCGATTGATACATAGTAAATTAGGGTCCTTGATATTAATAGCGAATAGTATTTGATAAATATTATACATTTAAATGTGTATTGATCAAGAGACACAATCAATTAAACATTATGAACATTGATATAAATAGAATCTAAAACAATATGTTAAACTTTACTTGTGGGGCTAGTGGATAGTTACAATTCATAAATTTTTATTTTATTTTATAAATTTAGTTAACAAATTCATCAATCCTTTTACAATCCATTTCCAATTGTCACTTAATTAGATAATATATGCATTCATTTCTATTTTATATTTATATCTCTCTTAGTCATGCCTTGATTCCATTTCTTGTTTGCATGTTCGTCTCTTGTCTTTTGAAAATATTAACTCTCATTCTAGTCAATTAATT
Source organism: Sequoia sempervirens (assembly GCA_007258455.2). Lineage (NCBI taxonomy): Eukaryota > Viridiplantae > Streptophyta > Pinopsida > Cupressales > Cupressaceae > Sequoia > Sequoia sempervirens. The sequence continues at coordinate 189,447,871 of VDFB02105785.1, read as the reverse complement.
GTTAATTAGGCTTCTAGTTTAGTCTAAAATATGAATTTTCCCTAGTTAGCTAGACACTAAAAGAATCTAGATATTTTCCTTTTTTTTCTTGTACGTTCTTTCAATTCCAAACAGTTCAAAATAAAATATGATTTTGGATCTTTGGGAAAATTCAACATTAACTAATTTTATTATACATTTTATATAATAAAATTCATTTAAGTGGGAAATATTCAACTTTATTTACATTGAAGGCATATCCAATTTGAAAGGGACGAACCTAAAAATTGAAATCAATGGTGCAGTGTTTCTAATAGACATTGGAGATAATGAAATTGATGTTTTCCATTCATGAGGCCCTTTGACATTTTTTTCTTTCCCATTTTAATGGTTGATGTGCTTTCATATATTAAATTTAATTTGGAGACCTTCCCAAGGCTTTAGTTTATGCACTAATAGTTTCTCCTCAAACTGCAAGCTTGCATGTCTTATGCATTGAGAATGACCATACTTGAAAAATAAGTGTTATGAAATGCAAGCTATTTGATAATTTTTTAGTACCTCTTAGAAATTAGGTGGTACAATCCTCAAGTTTTCCTCACAATGTAATAGTTTGTACCTTGGTTTGAACGCAAAAAAAAAGACCAAGTACAATAGCAAAAGGTGAAGATGGGAGCAAGACTGATCTTCTTGTTGGCTCTGTTGGGTGTGGCTACTACTTGTTCTTTTAGTTGTTACCATTTTACTATTTATCCTTGTTATTGTAGGCCTTGTGATGCTTAGATAAAAAAATCTCCATGGACTACAATCAAATATCTAGCAAACAAATTAGCCACTCATTTTCTCTAGATTGTATTATATGATTATCCAAAATGTGGAAGCATAGACAAGACACATGAAGTGTTTGAAAAGGTGTCTCAAAGAGATATGGTATCGGATATGCACAAAATTGATTTTCTGAAATGGCTTTACAAATTTCCAAGCAAATGCAATTGTCAAGTTTAAAGAAAAATTCCTCAACCTTTACTAGCATCCTCCCTACCCATGCCAAAATGGGAGATTTGGAACAATATGGACATCCATTGAATCATAAAGGATAGAGGAACTTTGTTAGATATTATAGTCGCAACTATTCTAGTAAAAATGCATGCAAAAAGTGGAAGCATTAACAAGGCACATGAATTGTTTGACAAAAGGCTTGAAAAAGATGTCATCTCATGGACTGCAATGATTACAGGATATGTACAAAATGGATTTGTTGAAAAGTATTTAGAAAATTTCAAGTATATGCAATTGGCAGGTGTAAATCCAAATTCCACAACCTTTGCTAGTTTCCTACCTACCTGTGCGAAAATGGGAGCTCTGGAACATAATATGGAAATCCATCTTGAAGCATCATGAAAGACTAATAGAAATAATTTTTGAATACCCATTTGATTTAAAATTTAAATCTACATCTACATGTGTGCACACACACATTGGGTCCTATGGTTAGTTTGGTAGAAATCATAGTAATTTTGGTTTCTAAATACACATTTTATTGATAGGCATATAACATAGGCTTATATCAACATATACATGTATATATTCTCATCGATACATGTACACATTGATGTTATAATGCACTTATCTTTACTTTAGGGATTGAAAGGATTATGTGCAAATCTGGTCCCAAATTCTTCTTTGATTGATATCCATATAAACCTATACATGTACACTTCTAGGGCATGTGTACAAATATGATCTTAAGAATAAAGTACACAACTTGCTTATTTTAATAATATAAGAAATAAAGGATGTTAACACATCAATTTAATTATTTCACCCCATAGTTTTCTATATTAACAATTTTCTTTCTACAATAATATTAATACACTAGCAATCACACCTTAGTGTACAATGAAGAAGTAATATGCATCCATTTACAAGGATCCAAACATGAATGAAAAAAATCTTTGAATTAGGAAAATATGTTTAGTGCCACCCTACATCGCCTAACCCACTTCTTTTTCCATAGGCACAAATTAGCTTTCCAAGCTACTCTCATGTATAAAACTTGTACCAAATATCCACAAGGCCATCTAGAGGAATTCTTTTGCCAACTTTCACAACCAAAATGGTTTTAATTTCTATAGCCCTAACATACACTTTTGCCCCTATTTCCTCAATCACAATTATTATATCTTTTTAGGTCTATACAAAAGTGAAAGGCTTCATTCACACAAACTTTAAGTGTGATTCTTGCATTGTGCCTATCATTTACACTTCACTAAATCCAATGTCTCCTTTGTGCAATGTTTTTTTGAATGGATGACACTGCTCTCATTGTCTTGCATCACTTCTCTAGAACTTCATGGATGAGAATGGTTATAAGCGAAATAATGGAATTTATGTAATTTAAGACTCCCAAAAGTGTAAAAATAGTGTAAACAAGAGAAGTGAAAAAAACATATTGTGGGTCAATCACAATGGATTCAAACCAACAACCATGTTATAACTTAGTACATATTCAATGAAAAAAGACATGTCCTATGAAATTTCCAAGTGTTATCCTCCCTTGGCCCTCTCTTATAGAAATTCCACCTTAGCAATTAGTACAATTGTGAATGACATATCAAATGTTGTAGTTGAAAATTTTGGTATGGAAGCTCTATAATAGGGTTTGGCATCTATCACAACATAATGGAAGGATATGTTTTTAGATGTTATAGATGTAATTTTAACTATTAATCTCTCTTCTCTTGATATCTATTTCCTTTTATCTCTCTTATCTCTCTTTCTCAAGTCCTCTCTTTGTTCTTTAAGTCTCACTCTATTTTTTCCTCTATCTCCTTACCCCACTCTCTCTCACTCTTCCCCCCTCTATCTCTCCCTCTATCTATATCTCTCCCTCTCTCTCTATTGCAACATAACATGAGCTTATTGATAATGGAGCTTAATTATCTTCCTCATTTAAAGGTTTTGTTTTGGTTGTGTTTGGATCCCTATAAAAGGATGCAAAAGTATGAAAGGAAGAAGTCTCCCCTATTGTGCACAAATAAATTTTAAAATGGAAATGAATGATTATGGCAAAAGAAAAATATGTTTTCTATAAGCTTTTAAAAAATAGGAAGATATTCCCATAAACCTTCAATTTATTCTTCTTGTTACCATCTTCATTGTATATGTTTCATGAAGACAAATTTAAAACTAATATATTCACAACTTCCTTATATACAAGTGTTTGTTTGAATACTGCATTTGATTATATTCCCATGTTACCAATATTGTAGTCTCTCATCTATAATTCCTTTGCTAAACACATACTTTCAATTTTCTACACTTAGTACCTTTTACATAAAATGAGTCATGAATTAATGATATAAGTCCACTAACTTCTTGTTTCATTGTGTAGGAATGAAATAAATGAACATCCAATAAAGTATTTTTGAAGCTCATTTCATACAAGCACAACAAATCATCAACTAAAAATCCTCAAAAAATGAAATTGTTATGTAAATATTTCCTTTAATTTGATATAGTAAATGCAATACAAATATTTTTTGAATTTAATACACATAATTGTATACATTTCAAAGTTGTCTTACAAAATTAAATTGCACCCCTCTTGATGCAAGTAACTAATCTTAATGATTACTTAAGCTTTCACAAGTGAAATTGCACAATATGAATTTGTTAAAAAAATTCTACAGGCTTTCAAGAAAATGCAATTCGCAGGTGTAAAGCCAAATCTCATAAATGTCTTTTAGGTTATGAGTTTCCCAAGACTGTAATGTTGTTCATGGGCAACTAGATACACTTTTTATGCAACCAGAAAAAGGTTGCATTGCTTGAGGTGTTAAAATAAACCACCAAAAGCTCTCTGGGTATTGATGTGGTGTTACATGTGAAGGTCACAAATGATGTGGGAAGTTCCCAAATGAAGAGCATGGGAATTATCATTTGATAATAATTTTCATATATTTAGTATATAAGTCTTTTGTATAAAGATCTAGCCATTCATCATACCTCTTTTGTAATGCTACTAAGGTGAGGAATATTAAGGAAAAATTGTGGTAATAGTGTGTTATTAAATTAAGAACAAATGACCTTTATTATTAAAGTTAATTTGGAATAGATTTTGTGGAATTAAACTACTAATACTGCAAGACTGAAAAGGTCTAGTTTCCTCATTAATTTGCATTTTTATCCATGCAATTATGTGTGAAGAAATTTTAATAAAAGATAATGGAGCTTAATTATCTTTCTAATTAAAAGGTTTTGTTTTAGTTGTGTTTCAACCCTTTTGTAATTGAATGCATAATTTCTAAATGATCTACCATTAGATCTCATGTATTCCACAAATGTATGCAATAAATGGACCAATTTTTTCCATAATTAACCTTTCACACCTCTTTGGCTTACCCATTGCACACCAAGGTGCAATTGCTGGTTATACTATATTAAATTTCATATATACACACACACACACACAATCTTGAAAAACATGTTAAATAAAATAATCTTATATTCAATTTAAAAATTATCAAGTTAAAGTACACATCAAACTCAATCTTAATAATACATAATTATGTATTTCTATTACGGAAATAGTTAGTCTATTCATAAAATCAACCATATTTATAAACTAATGTTCTTGCATGTGTGATGAATCAAATATATTAACCCCATTACTTGGAATCCTATTACCCTAAACCCTACACCGTTGTCTTAAGGGGTCCTAATTTATGAAATTTATTAAGGGGATCAAATAATTTCTCAAAATTTGGTGAGGTTTCCCAAGGTGACAAAATTTAACAATAATTTAAGATCTTGCAAGATCATAATATGAATGAGATTTCATGAGAGGTTGGTCAGTCAAAACATGAGCTATCTCAATCAACTATTCTACAAGAAAATTTTTTCCACTAATGTTGGGACTATGAAATTTTGCAAATTTGAAGTTCCCATGTCAAAAATTTGTCCCTTGCACATTCGTAAGTGCACCTAAAAAATCTATGCAAGTGACCCACTTTGGAAGGTCACAATTTGGTGCTTGTTGATTTTCAAGCTAAACCCCTTTGCAGACACACTTATGTGACATATGTGAATAGAATGTCAATTTTCAGCTTCCCATGATAAGATTTTACAAGGTTTTGAAAAGCGAAGCTGGAGGGTTTTGACACTATTTTGTTGTTTGTAAACTCTTTGTCTTATGAGTTGGCCTCCTATTCGAGCCAATATCTCACAACTGGATGATCACCATGAAAAAAGGATTGTTGCTCTCCATTCTCCCTACATTCATATCCTATCTAGTCCAATTTTAGAGCATCATGATTTGATTTGCTATTTTTTTGAGATCAAAAGCAAATGCAGTTTGTGTTGATTTTACATCTACATTTCAAGAACTTTTCGAGGTGGTCAACTATGACCCCTAATATCTCATGAAGATTGATGATTGAAGAAAATCCCTCTTCCATGCATGCTTGGTGTACCTAGATGAGCCTATGTTTCCAATGACAGCTTCCCAAGAGTTGATTTGGTATTTTTTCAAAATGGTGACTTGGTGAGTTTTGATTGGTTCTGAACAAGTGCAGTTGCTAAAAAGTTTGACTAAGCAACTTCAAAATTAAATATATTTCACCTCGAGATATATTTTTCTAATCAATTTGTTGCACTCCATTCTTGGGTCAAATTTCTACATGCCTGTAAGTTTCTGTGGCTCTAGGAGGTTGTTTGACTAGTTTCCCAGGGTGATTCCAGAGCCCACTAGACCAATTTCAACCACTGTTTAAATATGCCAAAAAAAGGATTTTAATGACAACCCGCCACATATTTTCATGCTAGGAACATTCAAAGGTTGTTTGTAGTCATTTCAGCATGAAACTTGTTTGAAAATGATTTTTTTTAATCTAGGACCACATGGGGACTCAACATTCTCTACCTAGTTATAAGTGTTGCATTGTAGCTTGTTGGAGGACACTTTGTTCATGAAAGGTTTAAATTTTAGAGCATTGTTCCATTTGTGGGTTGTCAATTTTCATCATCACAAACTTCTTCCATCTATGTATTGAGGATGGTGTTTCACTTGAATTACCATGGGATAAGGTTATAACACCATTTAATCTTGCTTGGCTATTTGAATAGATGCATGATAGTGAAAAAGTAAATCTTTTAAAAGGGGGTAATATTGTTCAAGTCTCCTTATTGTGTTTCTCCCATTCTTGAATTGGAAAGTAGATGGTTTTTTTAAGATCAAATGATCAAAGTGGATAGAAGTTGCAAATTTTATTAAGGATGCCAACATTTTCCATTATTCATGTTGTCAATTGTTTTGAAAATGGATAAGTATCTTCAAGTAAAGGAGAAAAAAGGATTCTATGTAAAATGTAAATGATATTTACAATAAAAAGTGATACTCAAATTGTTCTTGTTGAAAGAATTGATGTGCATGGAGGCAAGTTAACAATTCAATGTGCTCAACATACAAATCAGTTTCAAAGTTAAACAATTTTTACTTTGGCATAGAAACCTAGGGATTGATTGTGCAGTGCACAAAGCAACTAGTTTTATTGATGAGAGTAGATCGATCACCATATGTGGCAAGCCATGCACTGGAGGACTGATTCAAATTGTCAAAGAGTAGTAGGAAAAGGATTTCAAGGAACAACAAGGAAGCTTGGAGAGCTTGATGGTGTTGGTGATGTGTGGGTGCCATTGAGTGAGTCAAAGAAGAGTCTTACACAACATAGATTCTATGTATCTAACATCAAATGTAAATGGGGTGCCATCATCAGCTGTCAGGAAAACTCTCACAACCATGTTTATCATCCTCCCTGCCTGTGCAAGCAGAGGAAGCAACTACAAATTCTCTTTTTTAGAGGGCTTAGAAATTCTATTATGCAAATAGCGGCTAAGCACAAAGAAATATGCAAAATATTGTTGTGTGGCTGGGCTGAGATTCTAAGAAGTACACATTTGAAATGTAGAGGTTGATGCAATATTTTTGCAAAGGGTATGTGGAGGATCGTGATTGGCCAAAAAGTGGCGATATAATGGGTATTTGTAGGGTATGTGGCTGACAACATTTTTTTAACTCAAAATTGATGAAACGAAAAGGATTTTTCAATGAGATTCTCAACTTTCCACCAATATAAATTATGCTTTAATTTGAATTTAATAAATAATTATTATTCTTTTTCTAATTGAATTACGACTAAAGTCCTGATTGATAGGCTGATTGAAAAACATCTATAGATTTCAAACAGTATAATAGTTTTTGAATCTGAAACATGTGTCACATTCTATGTTTCAGATACCATAGGATTAAAAAAAAAGAATTTAATTTCATGAAGTTTTGACCAAGTTAAGCTGGTTAGATGCACAAGGTTTTATATTTTTTAAAATTTGTAATAAAAAACTCATAATTATTTATTTACTTGGAAAAAAATTACAAAAAAAAATGCATCACATCTGGACATGAGTCCTCTACTTATATCTAAAATTTTGTAAAAATATATTATCATTTTATTGTGGTTAGGGTGGTGAGACGGACACCTACTTCTTAATTTTTCCTTGAAATTTAAGTACCAGCATTGAAATTTCAAATTTTCACCAAATAGTTTTAAAATTAAAAAAAACTTAGTAGTTTAGAAACTAAATTCAATTTTCTACAAATTCCATTCTTACATATTTTTTGAAATAATATAGATAACTTATTCAAATTTTTATGTCAAGTTACCCAACTTTGATTTTTCTAATTTTTTTGCCACTTAAGGGCTTGTTTTTTCCATGATGATCCTGCACATACCCTAACCTTGTATGAAATGCATTGAGGTTGGAACCATCATTTTTTTTTAGAGGAGGATTGATCAAAGATGGTGGGAAATAGAGTTGAAGAGGGTGTCCTACACACCAGCTGAAAGGGGCACCATCATACATAAAAGAAAGAATGGGGGATGAATAAAATCTTTTATTGTCTGACAAAAGAAAATATTTTAATGAAAGGTGTGGTAAAATGATTTTAACAACATTCAAAGCCTTCATTACTCAAAGGAAAATATTTTAATTATAAGGTGAAAGGAAATATTGCACACGTAAAGTCAATTGATTCACTTTGTAAACAAATATTATGTGATGGGCAATAAAAATGAAAAGTGAAAGCACAATGGAATATTTTAATGTAAAGTGAAATAAAATTGTTTATCTATGCTAGGTAAAGATCAACGGAGGACATAAGTAAAATATTTCACTTTCCCTATAAAATGAAATATTTTAAATGACATGTGGAGTGGCATGGACAATAATGTTATTTTGTTGGGTAAAGTGAATAAAATATTCACTGTTGAAAATAATATTTTTCTATGAAATGAAATATAAAAGTGCAGCTACAACATTGCAAAAGGAATAAATTTGAAGCTTTCATAGGGAGCAAAATTTTTTTGCACTGCAAGGTGAAATGGAGTGAAATTCTTCATGTGGAGAATTTTTTTTGTTTCAGAAAGAGCAAAGGAAAAATTTCTTGCTGCAAAGGAAGTGGGAAGAGAGAGGATTTGTTCAAGTTCTTGTTGCTAATCAATGGGAAAAAATATTCGAAGAGTCTTCAACGAATTGATTTTAGGGCTCAATATGTTTCCTCTTATTCTCTTCTTTTGTTATTTGTAAGGAGTTCCATTATCTGAAAGTTCTACAAGTTAGGTAGAAGCTCTAGGTAAATTGTAAAGCTAGGGTGAATTATAATTGTTAGACATTAATCTAAAGTGTTTATGTGTTTTGAATTATGCTTTCATGAATATATTTTATCTGATGAATGTCTCCATGTTTGAGATGTAAAACTCCTTTGAATTCAATAATAAAATATTACTTTGGTTTTTTCATTCACATTTGTTGCATTTGAGTTAAATCTATTATTACCTTTTGTTATGTGAGTGATGTGATTTCTTTAATGAATATCAGCTACATTTGTTATTGTCTTTTATTCAAAGAATTGAGTAAATTGCTTTAGTAACTTAGGTAATAGGAGTATCGTGTTTCGACGTGGATTTGAAAGAATGGTTATTAGATAAAGCTTTAGTGGTCTTGTTGTCATCATGTGATAACATTTTCAAAGACTTTGAAATATGTTTAACACTATAATAACTTAGGAATGCTTTATTAGTTGATCTTATATTAGATCATTATGTCACATCTCATGTGATATTAACACTTTTCATGATATAATCCCTTTCCCATTTAGAGCTTTCCTCTTAATAAGCATTCAACCCTTATTGTAAATATCACTTGAAATCATTCACGGGAAATATCACAGCTTTCATTTCTTCTTGAAAGCTTCTTCTGTAAATTTTCCTTCTTGTTGAATATAGCAATTCTTGTTTGCAGATTTCTTGGGTGGAAGGTGTACTTGTTTGTTGTTTGATCCTGTGGCTCATCATTTTGTGCTTGTTTCACAATTCTAACAAGTTGTGGAAGTCTTGATGAGGTATGTAATTCTTGAGAGGCCAGTTCCATCATTTTCATGTTGATTTATTTCTGATGCTTAACCATCTCTGTTATAATTTAATGATGAAATTTTTCTTTGGGATTTCTTCCTCAAATATTTTTTGAAAAAACATCTACCTAGGGTAAAAAAATTTTGTTTTCCTATTTTCCAAGGTCTTATCTTTTGTCTTAGTCATTACTAGGCCACTTTATTATCCTCCCCTACCATTGTTAAAAAGAAAACGTTAGTCATTGACAACTCCACTCAACCCCCTGTGGACCCTAGTCCTTCCATTACCATAGATGATTTAACCACACCCACTTCTCATCATATTACTTGTTCCTGTAGTAAAAACCCTACTAATGAGGAAACCCCTCCCAAAACCATTAAATGTGTCCCCCGCTCGGAGCCTACATCTATTTCTACTTCTGAATTAGATAATTTGGATAACTCAAACAATGGATCCATGAATCCCACACCTACACACTCCCCTATTCATGCAAAGAGTTTTGATGCCCCCAACACCCCTTGTCATTAACCCTAGCTATAAAAATTCTACTAATTTCTACATCAATTTGGAGGGGACCCATGTTGAACCTAGGGTTGGGTTTTACAATAGTGCCTCGAGCAACCTCCTTCACAATAAAATTAATGAAATTTTAGAGATGGTTGATGTTGAGAATGTCATGCTCAAGTGGCTCTTGGGTTATCTTGTTGTTGCTAAAGAAGGAATCTAAATTCTAGAAAATTAGGTGTTGTAGTAGTAGGTTCAATGTCTGAGGTAGGTCAAGGAACCTTGCCATTAGGATATGATAGCCTCCCTGGCTAAGTCATTTGAGCAATGGGCCAATTGCGATAAGGACCTAGAGGAAGGTTCATTTTATAATTTGCAAAGAAGTTGTTTTATTTTCATGTAATATGAGGGACAAGATTGTCAAATGAAAATATTACATCTATCTATGGCTTGAAGCTTGTTCCTTGTTTATATAAAATGGAATTCAAATCCATTTGTAAAGGATCTCATATTTTTGTAAGCAGTGTGTCTATATATAAGTGTTCACAAAATTAGGTTAATGTTTGTTATTCAAGATCTAATTTAGTTTTCTTTGACTCTATTCCTAAGGTTTGAGGAATCATTCTCAATATAAGTTCTGGTTATATTTCCATAATCATTAAAATTAAAAATCATGTTTCCTATACTATTATAATTTATTTCATAATAATATTCTTTATATGTTCCTTGTAACATTAAGTAGAAATTACAATGAATCTACCCAATTAGGTATATTCTATTTATAATTATTGGTCACCCTAAGAGAACATATCTATTTTAAAGTAATATCATGATATGAATTATGTGAAATCCCATTTTATATTGTGAAATATCACATTCCTAGAATTTGTAGAACCCAAAATCTAGAGGATAAAATTGTTAAATCCATCTCATTTTGATTGGTAAACCCCATGAAACATTTGAGCCTTTGTATCATATCCATACATTATAAATTGTGATAAAGGATATATTCTATTTGAGGATATATATTTTCTACAACATGTATGGTCAAATAGGAGATTAAGATCTTCGGTAATAATTGTTGCTTATTTTTTATTAATTTTATTGATTGTGGAAGGTTAGAAGTATAGTGTAACATATCTTAATTATTTATTAATATATATTTTTAAATTATTTTAAACAATTAGTGTTCTTCAAAGAGGAAAAAATGGATTTTATAGAGACCTGAAACCACAAAGTTTACAAACAAAAGAAAAGAACATCAAAGACCCCATAAACAGAGAGGTTGTAGAGGGGACAACAAAATGGCAAAGTCAAAGCCACCAAAAAAAAAGCCATCAAGGGCCACAAAAAAGAACCGAAAAGACCATACAAAACGCCCATGTCGCTCATTTCTTAGTTTCCATGTCGCTCATTTCTTGAACCCCCATTTTTAAGATCTAGACCATCTAGGTAGTAGGAGGTGCTTTCCTCTTAAGGTTGGCACGTGTCCTCTTCAAAATTCCTTGGTCCTCATTCTTGGTTTTATCCTTTTCCTCTTCCAGATCAACAACTAGCAAACCTTGTTGCGACTTTTCTAACTTTTTAGATATTGTATTGATGATAATGGCATTATGCCTTGCCATTCTATTGTTTTGTTCCACAACAATTTTCATATTATTTTCTATTTTAACAATTTTAGCTTCCAGAGTTTTATACATATCCTCAATGTCATAATCTCTCATTCCAGTATTGTTCTTTTTCTGTTTTCCTTCTTCTTTGCTCAGAATAAACAATTTCAATTCTAGTTCCTCTAACATGTTTTTTAGTACCCTATTTCTGAGATTAAGATCATAAATTTCTTGATAGTCCCATTTCATAACCCAAAAAATATCACCAACACCACTTCTAGCAGAGGCAAGGATATCTCTAGACTAATCCCAGTCTCAAATGAGGTTAAAATCTTTCAGTTTAGGGGAGTTGAGAAATCTGGTACCATCATCTCTGAAAGAGGCACAAGGGGAAGAAATAGAGGTTTTTCTAGCTTCAAGGTTCTTGGTTTTGTCCTCCAGAGAGTCTACAGAGTAGGAAACCAACTTAATGGTAGGGGAACCCTTGAGAGCAGGATTCTTTAAAGGAACTAGGTAGCCAGGGTTAGCTTTCATGAGCTGTGGTTTACAAAGCTGGGTTTTCTTACCAAACAGGATAGGGGATGGATGGGCTTCAATAATTCTCTCTAGAAACTTTGACCAATTGCATTTTCTCCTTTTCTTTCTTAAGGAATTTGATTACCACCTTGTCTGAAAACCTTCTTTCATGATAAAATTTCATGCCCTTAGTGGAAATTCCAATCAGCTCTCCTATGATTTTCTCATCTAGTTTCATCTTAATCCCAAAGGGGATTATTTCTCCATTATTCTTGTTCTTCTCAAAGTAGTCAGTAGCCATAGGATCAAGCCCATGAATTTTTTCTAGGAATGGAACCAAACCACCTTGCTCAACCTGTTTCCAGACCTTAGCATTCCTCATGTGCATTTCATAGTTGTTTGGCTCAATTATTTTCCTATACCCCTATATTCGTATGCACCTCACTAGAATCTCTACTAGCCCTAAAAACCTATTGCAATTTTACACAACCATTCCAATGAACCCATAAAGTGTGTTGCTTATTCTTACCACCTAAGTTATTTGACACAACCCCATCAAATATCTTGATTTTGATGTATTTAGCCCTTTTCCCTATCATCATTAAAGATATTTTCCTCTTTCCCCTACATAACATCATAATCTAATAAGGCTGCCAATAAGCAATTTTTGAAAAGATGTTGAAATTTGTGGTGGTTAACATGTAAAGACACAAATGTACTACTAGATATGGAGGGGTAATTTTAGTAGAAGGTGGAAAGTTTCTTGGACACTAATATCACAATTGATAAGGCTGTCAATAAGCAATATTTGAAAAGATATTGGGGCAGGAATTTTTTATTCTAAACTTGTCAGGATGTGAGATAACATGACATGATAGGTTTCGTATTTGTGCTCAGATTTTGTTGCATATTTTGCAATATATTTGAGGAAAAAATCTATTGATAGTACAAGCTAGCAATCAACATTATCCCTCCATATAGATAGGATGGATTAGTTGTGAAGGTTCAAGTGATCATCATTGCAAGCTAGTGTGTGCTTTGGGCAATCAGTCTCATCATTTGAAACACTTTACTTATCTTGCATGGACCATGGTGCTTTATAGAGACATAAAGTAGATGGCCCTTTCCTCCTTAGGCATGTTAGCAAACTACACTTTATGTGTTGTTCAATTAGTTGACCAATTCACAATATTCAGATGAAGAGTCGCATTATAATATCCTTGTTGTATCCAAAAAACAAGGATCATCAAAAACAGAGCGGGGAATTATTTCACTTCTCAAATGGAGGCTATGTGGGTTCCAAGTTGAGACATATTTATCTATGTAAGCAAGTGCATTTTGTATAGATTGAATATTATTCCATTCTAATCTACTAATATCAAGTGCTTCTTCAAGCCATAGAAAACCATGGATGTGTGCAAATCCTCTATGTTGCCATTCATACCTATGAAAAAATGATATTTAGCAAACTTTTAAGGTAAGAGTCTATTGTAAAAAAAGAAGTTACATGATTTCTAGTAAACAATCGAAGGATGCATGTATTGTGTAGAAAGGGGAAAGAATGATTTTACCTATACCAATATTTAGATGAACCAAGAAGTTTTTTCAAAATATCCTCCCAAAATTTAGTAAACCTATGGTGCATGTAGATTGCGGTAAGGTGTGGATTTTGTACTATGTTTTGGATCCTCCATGTAGAAGCCATGGAAGGATTTGTAGGAGGCTTGGTAGGCATTATGGTATGCAAGTCTGGCCATTTTATATTTGCTACACTAAGGCTGTAGAAGAGTGAGGGGAAACCAATTTGAATGACCATGTAAGATAGTTCCCATCACCATTGGGTCCAAAATGGATGAGCTATATGAATTGATGAACTAAACCACATGAACTTATCTACAAGTTTTTCATCTGGCATGATGAGCCCAAAATATGCTCATGATTTGGATATCTTGGTGTACTTTTACTAACCTCATTTTTATTGTTTATGGTTGTTTAAACTCTTTAAGAAACCTTTTATTGGGATATCCTATAGCCGCTTTCATATTCTGTAGCCTCATGGTGGTATATACACATTTAATATATGTTGGCTCAAATGGTGGTATAGTACATATATAGTTTTTGAATGATGAAATAGTTTAAATGTGTGATTAATGAATGAATATTGTATATTACCGTACACCACCTATTCTTTTGCATCCATTACCTTATGTGTTTTCACAGGTTGTTAGAAGAAAATGTGATGGAGTCAAAAGCACCAGCAGATCTCTGACCTTGGGTAAAAGGCCATTTCACGACTTTAGAAAGCTCCATGAAGTTTCTTTAATAGAAAATAGTTGGGCGTTTTATTATGAAGTCTAGAAAGAATTAGACACTTTAAGATACATACTCTGGATCAATTGACTTAGGAATATTCCTATTTATGAAGTATGTTCCTTTAACTTCCAGGGATCCCAGTACATCGTCTCTTTCTGTTTTTGATAAAGGAGACCAGCGGTTTCACGGGGACACGGCCTTAAATTATCATTCTGACAGGCCGAAGGTCCAAAAGACAAAAAGGCTACCAAAAAGAAAAAAAACCAGCTAAAACAGATAGCCACAAAAAACCATAAAACAAACCATTAAACGGCCAGTAGCTAGACAAAGTAGGGCCCAACCACAACTAATCCATGGACTTCAAAAGCTCATCTGCAACCTCTTCCAAGTCCACCATATCCTGGACCCCCTCCATAAAGATCTGAATCATATTAGGGGTGGTCATGGCTTTTCTTTTCATGCTGGATCTAGTGCGCTTAGAAATCCTAGCTTCCTCATCTTGGTCTTTCTCCTGGTCAAGGTCGACAATCAGAGCTCTCTTCTGGGTTTTCTCCAATCTTTCAGACATAGCTTTAATGATAACAGAGTTGTGTTTGGCAATTCTACAATTTTGATCAGCAAGTTTTTTCATTGTAACTTAAATTTTCAACGGTGTTGTCCTTATGTGTATTATCCTGCACAGTGGTATTCTTCTCCACATCATTCTGAATTAACTCTGCAACTTTGGCTTCAATTTCCCCCAGCTTACAGTGAAGAGACAATTTTTTTGTTTTCAACTCGCTAATTTCATGAAATAACCAATTAGCAGCATTAAACTAGTCCAAAGAACACTTCTTGGTGTTTCCAATGAAGTCAAAAGGGGGGTCACACTTAACATTGGCCCCAAAAATAACCGACTTCACCCTTCTAAGGTACCGTTTCTGTTGAAATTCTGAAGTGAGGTTCTGGAGACCAAACACCATTTTAACTAGCAAAAGAGCTCAACTGGGGGAGTGCTCGGGGTAGAAGCGACTAGCATTAAGCTGGCAGGCTAGAGCCAGATCCCTTCTGGGTGGGTTAGGATTCAATGGAGAACAGGAACCTCATGAGAAGGCACCAGAGGCGCATGGAGTCCAGGGGAAGCTTTGGAAACAAAATGCTAGGAAACAGGTATCATCCTCCATGGGGCTTGGAAGGGGCAGCCAGGGTTTGGAAGGAAGGAAAATTACAGAAGTGGCTGCCAGTGTTCAAGGGACACATGTGAAGAGTAAGACATCTTTTAAAGACTTCTACTACTCAAGTTAGAAAGTTATTTCTCGAGGAAGTGAGCAGGAAGAAAGGGATAAAACACACCTTGTGCGAAGATGGATTAAAATAGCATGGGTGGTATCCATAAACCCTAGTGAAGCGGCCGTCGAGAGTGATGTACTCCATGATAACCCTTAGCACTTTTCTCCATAAAGCTTTTATAGTGTCCACTTCATAGTAACTATTCGTCGAATTGACAAGTTTCTACTTCTCTGTTTTAGTCTTAGGGAACCTCATCACAGCCTCATTAGAGAATTTCCTATCTCTAAAAAATTTATGCTCTTCCATCGGAATGCCAGTCACCTCCACTATCAAAGCTTCATCAATCTGAACTTTCCTCCCAAAGAGGAGAACCTCCCCATTATTCCAATTTTTCTCGAAGAAATCAGTAATCTCCTCTTGGGCCGTGGGGTTCTTAATAGACCGATAAGCCCTTTATGCTTATTTTGCTCCGCAGCTTTGGGCGTTCTGATTAATGAGAGGATTAGAGCTGGGGTTCGTCTCATGAGGCTACACCCATTTTAGGGTCCTTGGATTTTGGATCTTTGTTTAAGATAAGAAGACTTTCAATTCTGAATGGTTCCTAACTCCTTTTGGGACCTAAATTATTGCTGAAAAATTAATTTATTTGTCGGATCCTCTCGGTCCCATTATATCTTCTATTATTGTGATTCATGGCTCGTACCTTCCTCATTAATACAATAAGCCACCGCTTTCCCATTCAGAACATCGAGCTCCAATAAAGCTTGAGCTTCGAAGTGGAGGTCAGACTTTTTGTTCCACATGAGGATATAGTCACTCTTGACTCCCTCGTTGGCAAAAAAATCCACAACCGCATTCGCCTCACGGTAGGCATGAGTTATTTTTATTCTGTCAAACTTATTAAGTAAAGCCTTAGCATCTTCAATCCAATTTTTAATTGACCATGCGGGCTAGGACCTACCACAAAGGGTGTCAATTATATTTTTAGAATTATGGGAGGCCATAATTTTTTGTTTTATCCCTTGACAAAGGTTGGGTGTAAACCAGCCTAGCTTCCATATGTGAGTGGTTGGATTCACGAAAGGAATTGCTTGTCAGCTCCCCATAGGAATTTTGCTTGAGTCCTTAGGACCCCACCTTTGACCTTTCCCAGGTTTCCTTTAGACACTTCCTGCATCAAGTTGGCTTTGACTGTCCTTCCTGCAGGAAGCTCACCATGACTCCATCACTGGATTTTTACAGTGCATTGTGTTTGTAGGAAATCCTCCATTTAAGTCTCCATTCCACCAACTTAATCTGGGGCTAATGAAAGGCAAACAATAGTCCTCAACATGACCTCCTGGAAGGGAACAGAGAGTTTTGAATTTAAAATCCTCTAGCAGAATTCTTTCAAACACTGTGTTTTCTCTGACAGTTTGTATCCTAAAGATCCAGTTATTTCTCACTTTCCAAATTCCCCAGGACACATGGGGGAATGAGAATTCCCACAATTTTTTAATAAAGGGATTGTAAGAAGGGACTTTCCATTGAACAAAAAAATCCGTGACCGACTCCAAGGGGACCCAAGAAAAATTCCATCTTTTCAGAAGCTTGTCCCAAACCAAAGAGGAGAAAGGACAATGGATAAAGAGGTGGTTAACTGATTCAACATTACTTTTACAAAGGTAGCATCTATTGGGGAGCAAAAAACCTCTTTTACTAAGATTATCCATAGTTAGAATTTTATTTTGCAGCAAAGACTAGAAAAAAATGTTAACCTTAGGTAAGAGATGATTAGTCTAGGCTTGCGACCACAAAGGGGGAGGGCTATTAGCATGTGAAATCCAGGAAAAAGCAGAAGAAACAGAAAAGCACCCTGAAGGTTCAAACTTCTAGATAAGGTTATCCTCCTGATTTAAGCAAAGTCTAACAGCATTCAAGGAGGAGTAAACAGAGACCAAAGCAGGGCTAATCAATGGGAGATTGATCCACTTACCATCCCTCCAGTAATCTTTAACAAAATGGCCAAAAGTATCTTTACAAAACTCAGCCCATCTGCTGAGATTCCCGTCTTGAGACAGAGGTTCATTACATAGCCAACAGTCATCCCAAAATCTAATCTGGTTACCATTGCGAACATGCCATTTAAATCCAATTTCACCACCTTAATCCCATCAATCATATAGTTCCAACAACTAGATCCTTTCGGGAGGTTAGAATTCTCAGCCGAATCTTTAAGGGAATTGTTATTCTGCAAGTGCTTGCTTTTAATTATTTCACTCCATTCCCCAGAGGAGAAGAAAAGTATCCATATCTATTTAGCTAGGAGCGACTTGTTCAGCATTCTGATTTTTCTTATCTGAAGGCCTCCATCCTTTTTAGATCTGCAAACCAGGTCCCATCCAACAAGATACATTATTTTTCTTTCTTCAACTCCTGACAAAAGGAATCTCTTTTGGATCTTCTCAATGGTTTCAACGTATTTAGATGGGATTTTAAAAAGGCTAAGAGCATAGATAGGAAGGAGTTAAATACTTGTGAAGCTTTTAATGGAACCCAGCTTAGGCAGAACGGCTCAACTTCAATTGGCGGTTTTAAACCTATGTGAGAGAGATCAAAAGTGTTAGAAGGTTTAAACCGAAACAATCCCAGGATAAGAAATGGAGAATCAAATCTTGCAACAGATTCCACATTATTTTCTCTGCATGAAAATGCAAAAATTCATTAAAGAAATAAACTTTTTTGTTTATTTATCACTTGCATTGGGAGAGAAACTCATACCAGAGTATCCAGGGTTTCTTTATCTCTTCTTCCGACACCATGAGACCCTTCCATCAAGCAAGTATTTAATCCTAAACCAAGTGAGAGAATGTCCATAGGATTTGTTGAAGATCAGTTCAGAGCCCATGACAGATCTTTAGAACAACCCGTTTACTCATATTTATTCACAGAAACTCTTAGCCATGATGTGAAAGAGGATGAGAGAAATGGATCTCAGTCTTAAACCTCTGACTTCCATACAGAGAAAGTGGAGAGGGTCCATTAATAAGAACCTTACATGAGAGCGAGAAGTGATGAGTTGTTCGATAAAAGGTACCAAAGCTGCTATTGAGAGCAAAAGACTTTAAAATTTTGACAAAAAAGTTCAATTCACACTAATCACATAAGGCATGAAATATCAGCCAAAGGAAATTCGCCTTCCTATTAGAGAATAGAGGAGTAGGTGCATTTATGAGCATGAACTTAATGAGAGTCAATTTTGTCTTCTGGGAACAAAACCATTTGTTAGAATATGGAGAATTAGAATGGGGAGAAGCCTAGAGTTAAGCACCCTGAAATAATTAATAGAAGGAATTACAAGGCGGTAGGTGGAAACTTAAATCCCTCACACAGCTCCACTTCTTTTGGATGAGGGCACTGAAATTAAAGTTTGGGTTCTTTTAAAAAGTTTCTAGAACGGAAGAAATCTTTCACCGCCTTCTCAACATCCTCCCCAACAATGTCCTAGAACCAATGGAAAAAAAGTAAAGGGAAGCCATCAGGACTAGGTGCTTTGCTTCCTTCAAAAGAGAAAAAAACTTTTTAAATTTCCTCACTAGTGGGTATATCTATCAACATATCATTGTCTCTAGAATTAACAATCCTGGGGATGGCCTCCAATAATTGATTTTGATCCTCCAAGTTAATATCCTCTTTCTCAGACAAAAGGTTCTTGAAGAATAGGACAACTTCTCTTCTAATGTCCTCTTCCTCCTCAAAATTTCTACCATCAACTTCAATAGCTCAGATTTTGTTAGTAGCCCTGTGTTTGGAAGTAGAAAGATGAAAATATCTGGTGTTTTTGTCTCCATCCTTTAACCAAAGAGCTCTGGATCTTTATCTCTAGAATTCCTCTTCTCTTGTAATTATCTCATGAAGCTTTGTGAGAATCTCATTTTCTTTTTCCTTAGTTTCATTCAGGTAGCCTTCCTTCTGAATTTTGTTTTGGATTTCAGACAGCCTAAACTGAAGATCAGATTTGATTTGAAAGATATTACGAAAAGACTCTTTTTTCCACTTTTTGAGGTTCATTTTAACTTCTCTTAATTTTTTGGAAATTCTAAATAAAGCAGTACCCTTTATTTTTATATTCCACCATTTCCTTATTTCCTCCCCGAGAAGGGGATGGGAAATCCATGTCTTCTCAAAGTGAAAGTAGGTATTTCTTTTGATTTTTAGAGGGTCAGCAATAAAACTAATAGGAAAATGGTTAGACCCAACTCTAGGAAGGGTTTTTAAAGAGCAACAATAATTAGTTAGTTAGTTAGTTGTTTTCCTAATGTAAAAATAAGTGCTCCTCCTGCACGAGTGAGCAAGTGTAGTGATAGAAAGGATATCATGTAATAGTTAGTATGATAATAAAAAGTAGAATCTGTATAACATGAGATAGAGTTTGTTGTTAGTTCTCATATGAATAGAACAATGTATACCATTCTAAGTTTATGAATAAAGATTGATGAAGTTCTGAGTTTAGGACTTGCATAATTAGTTGATGCTTGCTAAGGGGGCCCACTTATTAAGTATCTGTAGTTAGTTAGTTAGCTGTTCCTTTTCTATTGATTCTAAGTTAGATTTCATCTTTGAAGTTTCTATGTAAACTCAGTCTTATATTGTTCTTGCAGCATCAAAAATCCATCCTTGTGTCTATTCCTGTAGCATAAGGCCAGTTCATAGTTTGTTTCTCAATCATAGTTATGATTTCTTCTTTGGTTAAATTATGGTTGAGTTAAGAGAACTTTGTATTACCTTCATGTAGCGTAGGTAGAATTCTTTCCAAATATTTGTTTCCATTAAGTTGTGACTGAAACTAGTTCTTAGTGCATATATTGTGCTGCTCCATTCAAAGTATATGTTCCCTAGTTTGACAAGTAAATGCTGCTCCATTCAAAGTATATGTTCCCTAGTTTGACAAGTAAATGAACGACCATGAAGAGATATTAGTCACTTGTTGGAATGTCCAATTCCCAGGATAAGGTTTTTTCATGATTTTCATAGCCTTTTGTGGGCGCAACCATTTTTGGCGTCATTGTCGGGGATGGTGTCAATATAAGAACCTGTCAGAAGTCATTTTTAGCATTAGTTTAGTTTTTTACTCATGAATTTTTAAAATCCTTCAAAATCACCATTTGTTATGTTGCATGCATAGAAGTGTGCTAGGAAGGTTCCAGAAACCTACTTGTTGAGAACTACCATTTGGCCTAGTGATGAAAAGAACACGAGGAAAATCCATTTCTTTCGATATTCTAGCAAGTATGGCATATCTGCCTAATCCACCTCCGCTTTGAGTTTCCCATTATTGCCTAGAAAGATATTGATAACCTTAAAAGTATTCCTTCTTCATTACTTCCCAAATTCTATGGCCTAGTTATGGAGGACCCAAACAATTTCTTGTTTTAGTTTGATATGCTTTGTCACAGTTATGACTACACTTTTAATGCTCACAAACTGAAATTGTTTCTTGCTACCTTGAAGGAGGGAGCTCTCAGATGGTTCATGAGTTTGGGGAGGGGTGTTGTTGATAGTTGGGCAGTCATGCAAACAAAATTTCTTAAGAAATATAAGGAATATTGTAAGAGTGGTAGTGATGATATATTGAGAATTCAGAAAGGAATATGAAAGTCCTAGGGATTATATCTCAAGATTTTTGTTTTCCCTAAAAAGAATTCAAACCATACTCTCAACCAAGAATCTTAGAAACTAATTTTTCTAAGGGGAATCAGTGATACCTGTATAGATGCCCTGGACCTGATGGGAGGAGGTGATATAACCCAACTGCCTTGGGATGATATCAAGAAAATATGTCTCAATTACTCTTGAGAAAATGTGAAGAAGGGTAGAGGTCATCAAGCTATAGTGGGCAAGTATTCTTCCAGTGGAGTTTCCCAGATGGAGATAACAAATTTGTTGTCTAATTTCAAGCAAGATATCATTAACAATATGTATACATGCAAGCTCATAAAGAAACATCTCGAGGTGAAGCAATGTTGGTTGAGTTATGTCCACATTGTAGACAGAAGAAACATGACTACAGATGCAAGATGGTGGCCAACATGGAGGCTAAACAATTGCCTACTGATTTTAAGATGATTGAAGGTGATGATGATCAAGTCTTCTTTGTTGCACAAAGACCATAGGCTCAAGACAAGGTATGCCTCAATATCCTTTGACTTTGGGTAATCCTTACTCTAATTATAATAACCAATGGCAACCTACATATGGCCCATCTCCACCTTGGAATGCTCCTCAACCATACTAGCCTAACTATCAAAGCCCTCAATGGCAACCCTCTTAAGGAGGTTGGCAGCAGCCACAAGCACAATGGACTCCACCTCCAGGTAACTAGCAGTAGAACTCTCAATGGAGAAGCCCTCAGCAATGGCAAAACCGACCCCCTGGATTCCTATTGTCTTAGCAGCCACAACCTTTGGCCCTTATGCCTCCTGCAGCACCTACAACAAATACTGGCCCTCCAAAACAAATGCCTATGCCTGCTCAACCATTGCTAAATCCTAATAATAAGTAGCAACAACAACAACAACCTATGTATTTTGTAGAAGCCAAACAGTATCCAGCTTATACCCTGTATATCAATAATATCCGTCTTAGGTCTGGAACAACTCTCCCTGTTCCACAACCACCTGTAATTATAGAGATTCTAGACTCTGCCATTGAATAACCTACTAATCATGCAGAAAATATACTTGTACTAGCCACTGCCTCTAAGGAACCTATCCTGCAGCCTTAGGCTACACCACATTTTCCTCGGAGATTGCAAATGACTACACCCAAGACTATTGAAGAGCCTACTTTTGATATTCTAGAGTAGTTGAAGAATGTTCAAGTTCAAATTCATCTTTTTCAAGCTATTAAAGATGTTCCAGTCTATGGAAAAGCCATTAAAGAGGTCTGTCTAAAGAAACAAGGAAGAAAGAAAAAGGATCCCCAAACTATCCATGTTCTAGGACAATTAGTTGATATTATGTTGGGGAAGGTTGTCATTCCAAAATATACTGATCTTGGAAGTCCTATAGTCAAAATAAATATCAATGGTCAGGTAGTAAGAAATATTTTGGTTGACCTAGGTGCAACCATTAATGTGATGACCAAGCACACTATGGAGAGTTTGAGTATCCCAAACATTCAGTCTACACCGACAGTCTTGTAGCTTGCTGACAGTTCCACGGTTACATTTGATGGAGTGATTGAAGATGTCATTGTCACCCTTGAATCTTGGGAATACCCTATTGATTTCACCATATTGTCCACTAAGGTAACCTTAGGAGGATATCCTATTATCCTAGGAAGACCCTGGTTAGCTATAGTTGATGCCCTTATAGGATGTCATTCAGGGAACATGACAATTTCTGATGGTCAGTCAAGAAAGAAATTGGCTCTATACCCACTTGCACAACCTCTGCCAAACTTGTCTCAATCAATTTGGCTAAATCTAGGAGAGGAAACTGAAGAAGTAAATTCATTAGCTCAGTTAATGATGCTACAAACTGATCCATTTTCCTAGCTCGAGAGTGAAGATAACCTGCTTCTACATATTTTGAAGTTTAGTTCTGGTTTGAATAGCCCATTTGTTTTGGACAACTGTTCTCAACAATGCTTCCTCCAGCAACTGAATCCTGAGAGCCATCATGATTTTCTATTATGTGATATACAGACACCACCTTTACCAGCAACCTCAATAAGTGATCTCACCAAATAGATAGAAGTATCTCTAGCTCGCTGTCTACATATTAATAATAAGTTGCCTCCGTCTCAACAAACTACCCTAGCCTCAATGCTGCAAGCCCACCATAGAGCTTTTGCATAGGACTATGGGGATATGAAGGGTTTAGACCCAAAAATCTATACACATCACATATATATTAATAGTGACTTCAAACCTATCAGGAAGCCTCAAAGAAGAATTAATCTAGCTTTGAGAGAAATTGTTAAAGAAGAATTGCAAAAAATGTTAACAGCTGGTTTTATCCACCCAATCTCTAATAGTAAGTGGGTTTCCCCATTGGTCATTGTTCCTAAGAAAGGAGGAAAATAGAGGGTATGTGTGGACTACAGAGAACTCAACTTGGCAACAAAGAAAGATTACTTTCGTCTTCCATTCATTGATAAATTTCTGGATAATTTAGCTAGAAAAAAGTACTTCTCATTCTTAGATGGCTTTAGTAGGTATAATCAAATCAAGATTGCTCTAGAGGATCAGGAAAAGACTACTTTTACATGCCCTTGGGGAACCTTTTCCTATTCAGTTTTTCCTTTTGGTCTCTGTAATGCTCCTGCAACTTTCCAGAGGGTAGTCCTAAGTATCTTCTCAGACATCTCATATAATTGCATGGAAATATACATGGATGACTTTACTGTTTATGGTACGACATTTGAGGAAGCTCAAGCCATCTTGGAGAAAGTACTACAGAGATGTGAAGATCACAACCTATCGCTGAATAGTCAAAAGTGCTTCATGATGATGTAGGAGGGAATAGTGCTCAGTCACTATATTTCTGCTACAAGAATTCAGGTTGATCCTGCTAAGATTGAGGTCATCTCTAAGTTACCCTCTTATGCTAAGTAGATGGAGGTGCACAGATTTCTAGGCTATACTAGCTAATATAGAAAATTCATAAAGGACTTTAGCCAAATGGAAGGCCCCTTATACACTCTGCTGAAGAAAGATGCATAGTTTTCTTGGACTGAGGAATGTGAAAAAGTATTTCTTGACTTGAAAGTTTCCCTCACACAAGCACCTATTCTAAAAGGACCTGATTGGTCACTTCCATTTCATATTCATACTGATGCATCAGATTATACAATTGGAGCAGTGTTAGGGCAGAAAGATGGTTTGACAGAACATGCACTCTACTATATAAGCAAAAATCTGTAAGAGGCTAAATTAAACTACACTGTTACAGAAAAAGAAATTTTGGTAATCATCTACGCCCTCAATAAATTTAGGCATTACATCATCAGTTATCAGATATTTTTCCACACTGATCATGCAACAATCTGGTATCTCATGAAAAAAGCCCCAATATCTAGGAGACTAGCAAGATGGTTAGTGCTGATGCAAGAATTTGACATTATAATTGTGGACAAGCCAAGTAAAGCCAACGTAGTTGCCAATTTCCTTTTTAGAATTCAAAGGAAAGATGACTCTGCACTTATTGAATATTCCTTTCCTAATGAGCACTTGTTTGCAATCAAGGTTATTCACCCATGGTATGCTGATATAGCAAATTAGCTGGCAACAGAAAGAACTCCTCAATTATCCCCTAAGGAAAAGAGATTATTGGTAGAGAAAAGCTTTATTTTTTCTTAGATTACAAATTGCATGTTTTATATAGGACCAGATCATGTTATGAGGAGATGTGTACTAGAGGAGGACACTCATGATATACTGCATGCAAGCCATGATGACACATGTGGTGGACATTTTGCTACCAAAAGGAGAGCAATAAAAATTTTAAATACTGGTTACTAGTGGCCAACTTTGCATAGAGATGCAGCCAAATATACTAGAAGATGTGATAGATGCCAATGAATAGGAAGACCAACTCACTTTGATGAGATGCCTCTATTTCCACAGGTTGTAGTTACACCATTCGACAAATGGGGACTGGATTTTGTGGGACCAATTGATCCACCTTCCAATGGTAAGTCCTACATCCTTGTATGCACAGATTATGTCACCAAATGGGTAGAGGATAAACCTATGAAACATGCTAGGGATAATAAAGTGGCTGAATTCCTCTATGAGAAAATATTTACTAGGTTTGGTGTTCCTAGGGAGATAGTGACATATTAAGGAGCATAATTTACTTCTACACTTATCTCAACTTTAGTCAATGAATACAATATATGACACAAGAAATCAACTCCTTATCACCCCTAGGCCAATGGCCAGGTTGAGGTCACCAATAGGGATATAGAGACCATTTTGACTAAAACTATAGATTTACATAGGAA
This sequence comes from Sequoia sempervirens, assembly GCA_007258455.2. NCBI lineage: Eukaryota > Viridiplantae > Streptophyta > Pinopsida > Cupressales > Cupressaceae > Sequoia > Sequoia sempervirens. The sequence goes on along the minus strand of VDFB02105785.1, from coordinate 189,422,223 downwards.
GGACTGGGCCACAAGGTTACCAGAAGCTATATGGGCCTACTGTACTACCTGGAAAACTACTACAAGATATACACCTTTTGAAATGGCTTATGGTAAAATAGGTGTGATGCCAATAGAATTTGAAAATAAGACTATGAGAACAGCATTAGAGATGGACATGGACTTAACAAATGCACAAAAAGATAGAATCATGCATCTTAATGCTCTGGATGAACTCTGAAAGAATTCCCTACAACACACTGAGATAATACAGAATCATAGAATGAGTTGGCATGATAAATACATCAAGGAAAAGAAATTCAAAGTAGGAGATTGGGCTCTGCTTTACGACTCATGATATAAGGACAGTCCAGGAAAATTACAAACTAGATGGTTGGGCCCGTATGAAATTGAGAATGTATTTGATAATTGTTTGGTTCAACTTGTTACAATTTATCCTGTTAGATTCAAGTTGTTAGTTAATGGACACCGCCTCTAGTTGTACCATAAACCAGTCTCAGAAGAAGAATTCATGTAGTAGTTTGTTCAGGATCCTTCCAATAATCTTCTTGCAGCCAAAGGCTTTAGCCTTTCTCCTGCAGCTTCACAGTAATTTTGAAATGCATGCTCATAATAAAAGTTTCCTTTTTAAGGAAACCCTTTTTCTTCATTCCCACTTGTCGCCACATCTCACTTCTTTATCTTCCATTTCATCCATTCATCTCATCTACCCACATCACCCATCCACCTCATTCATCCACACCACCCTTAACTATGATATCATTCCTAACTGTCACCTCATGCTGAAGCTGTCATCTTTCTCAACACGTACAAGCATTTATTGAAAGGTACACCATATCTTTTGTTATCGCATCTTTGATATATTTCATTTTATTCATTTACTATTATGTCTGTATCAATCATTATTACCCTATCTTCACCTATTCTTTAGTACATGTGAGAAAACATGTCATACTCTAAGTAGGGGGTGGGATAATCCATTTTTTAAACATGTCTTTTTGCTGCTGCCACAACTGCTCAGATAACCTTTCTTTATTATTTTTCTGGTACTTTCCAAATATGATCGCATGTCTTTTTCATTGCATGTTTTTCATTGTAAATTACAATTAAAACTGCTTGTTCAAAAAATTCATTTTTGGAAAAGGAGAGAAAGTGACGGCATGACAGAAAAGAACCAGAATAGAAAGGGAAACAAAAGGGAAATTTTTTGGATTTTCAGCAAAGAGTTGAGTTCAGCTAAGGCAAAACTATGAACATGGGTGGTTAGCTAGTGTGACATGAGCCTATAGCTCATGAGTTATTATTTCAAAATCCTCAAACAGTCTAGGCATTCAACCTATGTGGATGGTTGAATTACTTTTTGAGTTTAAATACTTTCAAAGAGGAGGTTGTAGGCAAATTTTTGAGAACCCCTTTTGAAGGAGAGACTACTGTATGGGGTCTAACAGTTGTTGTAACTGAAGAAAGAATTGCAGAAGTAACCAGGCTTCCAGCTGTTGTAGAGAATTTCTCTTTGGATGTTGTCTCTGCAAGGGCGAAATTTACAATACCCACTAACAGAACTTTGGAAGTCTCCAAGTAGGGATGCAAGGGAGTGTCATTGCCTCCTCCATATCTAGAATACAATACTTTCATAATCAGGCATTTAACATGTGAAGGTTGTTTCTCTTACCTGCATTCTTACCATTTCAAATTGTTAAGTCATATGAGGCATGGGTTAGCTGTAAATGTTATGAATTTTTTGTTAAAATTTCTGGAACAATGTGCCTATGGACCCAATGGGGGAAGGATAATTCTATTGCTCGCCATGGGCTTATAAAATTGTTGATTGAATGCTCTTTGAGAGATGTCTCACCTCTTTCCTGGCAACAATTTGTTGCCTAAAATAGCTTGCAAATTTAAGAACCTCCTAGGGCACTTACCCCATGGCCTTAGAGAAAAAGAGAAGAAATAGTGTTCACTAGGAGAAGAACAGGGCAAGGGTCATCTGCTCCTATAGCTCACACATCAAATTCCTCTGCCCGGGTACAAACAAGGTTTTCCACTAGGAGAGAGAAGGGAAAAACAAAGGCAAGAGAGTCATCTCGGGTGGAACAAACCCTAGAATCTGATCCTTGTTCTCAGAAAAGGAAATGCTCTTTTCCTATGACATCTTCCCCTGTAGTAAACTATGCTATAGCAACACCTGTTTCCATCACCAGTTCACCATCATCCTTTGACAAGGTAGAACTCTCTAGACAGTTCAGGAAGAGGAAGGCTACAAGAACACCTCATGCAGCCGCACCATTGCCAAGAAGAGTTTCCACAAGGAAACAATGTAAAACCTCCCCTACTTCACCTCAACCTGAGATTATTATAATTTTAGAGAAATTTGTAGAGTCTGAATATGATGTTTCTTAGAATGTGTTTGAGAGTGCTGCACAGAGTTCATTCATTCTTGAAGAGGAACAAATTGAGACAAGGGAAATTGAGCATAATGAAAGGGAGATACCAAGTTTTGATGACTTGGATATTGCTGCTATGCAGATTTCGAAGGAAGCACAGTCTTCTCCACTACAACAACAAGAATTCATCGTGTAGCAATACGAGGAATAGACTGAACAATTGGACATGGCCAGTGAAGCTACGTTTCCCCCTGCAACTTGTCAAGCCATTGTTGTCTACAAGAAAACATTTTTGATTGAGTTTTTGGAATATGTCAAAGCTACATAGAAACCAGTTACATTGCAAACCTGACTTTCCGCCACCTAGCCCAGACTGAAATGCAACAAATTTTATGGGAGGAAGAAAAGAAGAAACTAAAAAAAGAAATTGAAGGGTAGAAACAAGAAATTATGGAGTTAAAGGAGAAAATGGATGAAATGCTAAAAGTAACTGGTCAGATTATTGAGTGTAGACCACCACCCAAAGTTTATGATCTGTGACTCAAGGAACAATTCTTGTGATTCCAACTAATGAGCATTTCCAAAAATCAAGATCTTATTATTCACACTGCAAAAGAATTCTACAATGCATACTAGGAAACTCCTAATTGGTTAAGAAATTCTTTGTGTGAATTCTATTTACATGGCTTTATAATTCCATTTGAAACAGAGTGGAATCCTCTGATGTACATTGGCGACATCTATTTGAGATCACTTATGTCTTGGGCATCAAATGAAGCAAATTATGGTAGACAATGGGAAGCATATGAAGAAGCCAAAAGGAATGAGCCTGTTCCATTGTGCCCTAAGAGTTCAGACCCCCATACAATGTTGAAAACCTAGTTTACTCTAGCATATGGCTTTCATAATAATACAGCCAGGATGAAAATATTTGATCTCAAAAAATAGGTATATGATGAGTTTTAGGAACATCCATACTTGTTTTGGAGGCTGTCATACTCCAAGATTGAGAAGCGGTGGGAGAGATTAACTGTTGGGTTAAGAAGGTTCGAGCCTCACAGTTGCCTAAATTTTACAGTAGCTCTCAAATGATCAAACAAATACATACAATTGGGTCTTCAAAAGAGGTTTGAATTATGGACGCCATTGACATTTAGACATCCTGTGCTAATGTGGCCCCTTTATCCTTACCAAGCTACAAATATCAATGAAGATACTGAAGCTTGTAGGTATGAAATGTGGCAGAGTTTTAGAGGTTTTGTTACAAATTTGGAACTCCATTTCAGAGTCATGCTGCAACCACTGATTTCAGAGAGACCAACAAAAAGTGTAATGTTGGAGGACCAGCATTGTGTTAAGTAGGGGGCAAGTGATGAGCCCAGAATATGCTCTTGATTTAGATATCTTGGTGTACTTTTACTACCCTCATTTCTGTTGTTTATGGTTGTTTAAACTCTTTAAGAAACCTTTTATTGGGATATCCTATAGCAATACACTTTCATGTTCTTACAGCTTATCATGTTGACATGTCTACATTTATTACCCTGTTTGACTCTCTAAATGACTAGTATAATGCATATAGTTTTTGAATGATGAAATAGATTTAAATATGTGATTAATGAATGGATATTGTGTATGTGCCATGTGCCTTTTCTTTTGCATCTGTTACCTTGTGTTTCATAGGTTGTCGAAGAAAGTATGATCGAGTCAAGCGCAACTGATCTTGGCCTTGCAGTAAAGCCCATTTCTTGCAGGACTTTGAGAAAGCTCTTGCAAAGACTCTTTGACCGAAACTGTTGGGAAGGATTTTAATGTCAGTTAATCTGGAAAGAGTGGAGTGCTAGATTCTCTTTGGATCAGGTTGAATGGATAAACTCATTTATGAAGTCTATTCCTCGATTTTGGGATACATTTTACATCCATGTCTTTCTCTGTTAGGGTTAGTTAGTTAGTTGTTTTCCTGATTTAAAAATAAGTTCTCTTCCTGTGCGAGTGAGCAAGCATAGTGATAGAAAGGATATCATGTAAGAGTTAGTGTGATAATAAAAAGAAGAATCTGTATGAGACGAGAAAGAGTTTGTTGTTAGTTCTCATATAAACAAAACAATGTATACCATTCTGAGTTTATAAATAAAGATTCATGAAGTTCTGAGTTTAGCACTTGCGTAATTAGTTGATGCTTGCTAAGGGGGCCCACTTAGTAAGTATTTGTAGTTAGTTAGTTAGCTGTTCCTTTTCTGTTGATCGTAAATTAGATTTCATCTTTGAGGTTTCTATGCAAACTCAGTCTTATATTGTTCCTGCAGCATCAGGAATCCATCCCTATGTCTGTTCCTACAGCATAAGGCCAGTGCATAGTTTGTTTCTTAGTCATAGCTATTATGATTTCTGCTTTGGTTAAATTATGGTTGACTTAAGAGATCTTTATATTACCTTCTTGTAGCATAGGTAGAATTCTTTCCAAGTATTTGTTTCCATTAAGTTGTGACTATAACTAGTTCCTAGTGCATTATTGTGCTGCTCCATTCAAAGTATACGTTTCCTGGTTTGACAAGTAAATGAATGACCATGAAGAGATATTAGTCACCTGCTAGAATTTCCAATTCCCAGGATAAGGTTTTTCCGTGATTTTTAGTATATTTTGGAATTTGACATTACAATTGTGGACAAGCCAAGTAAAGCCAACGTAGTTGTTGATTTCCTTTCTAGAATTCAAAGGCAAGATGACTCTGCACTTATTGAAGATTCCTTTCTTGATGAGCACCTGTTTGCAATCAAGGTTATTCACCCATGGTATGCTGATATAGCAAATTATCTGGCAACAGGAAGAACTCCTCCTCAATTCTCCCCTAAGGAAAAGAGATTATTGGTAGAAAAAAGCGTTAAATTTTCTTGGATTGTAGATTGCATGTTTTATACAGGACCAGATCATGTTATGAGGAGATGTGTACCAGAGGAGGACACTCATGATATACTGCATGCAAGCCATGATGAGCCATGTGGTGGACATTTTGCTGCCAAAAGGACAACAATAAAATTTTTAAATACTAGTTACTATTGGCCAACCTTGCATAAAGATGTAGCCAAATATACTAGGAGATGTGACCTATACCAACAGATGGGAAGACCAACTCGCTCTAATGAGATGCCTCTATTTCCACAAAATGTGGTTACACCCTTCGACAAATGGGGACTGGATTTTGTAGGACCAATTGATCCACCTTCCAATGGTAAGTCCTACATCCTTGTATGCATAGATTATGTCACAAAATGGGTAGAGGATAAACCTATGAAAGATGCTAGGGATAATAAAGTGGCTGAATTCCTCTATGAGGAAATATTTACTAGGTTTGGTGTTCCTAGGAGATAGTGATAGATAAAAGAGCACAATTTACTTCTACACTTATCACAACTTTAGTCAATGAATACAATATATGGCATGGGAAATCAACTCCTTATCACCCCCAGGCCAATGGCCAGGTTGAGGTCACCAATAGGGATATAGAGACCATTTTGACTAAAACTGTAGATTTGCATAGGAAGGACTGGGCCACAAGGTTACCAGAAGCTATATGGGCCTACCGTACTACCTGGAAAATAGCTATAGGATATACACCTTTTGTAATAGTGTATGGTAAAATAGTTGTGATGCCAATAGAATTTGAACATAAGACTCTAAGAACAACATTAGAGATGGAAATGGACTTAAAAAATGCACAAAAGGATAGAATCATGAAGCTCAATGCTCTGGATGAACTCTGAAAGAATGCCCTATAGCACACTAAGATAATACAGAATCATAGAATGAGGTGGCATGATAAATACATCAAGGAAAAGAAATTCAAAGTAGGAGATTGGGCTCTGCTTTACGACTCGTGATATAAGGACAGTCCAGGAAAATTATAGACTAGATGGTTGGGCCCGTATGAAATTGAGAATGTATTTGCTAATGGTTCAGTTCAACTTGTTACAATTGATCCTATTAGATTCAAGCTGATAGTTAATTGACACCACCTCCGATTGTACCATAAACCAGTCTCAAAAGAAGAATTCATGTAGCAGTTCATTAAGGATCCTACCACTAATCTTCATGTAGCCGAAGGCTTTAGCCTTTCTCCTGCAACTTCACTGTAATTTTGAAATGCATACTCATAATAAAGGTTTCCTTTTTAAGGAAACCCTTTTTCTTCATTTCCACTTGTCACCACATCTCACTCCTTTATCTTCTGTTCCATCCATCCATTCCATCCATTCATCTTATCCACCCACATCACCAATCCACCTTGTTCATCCACACCACCATTAACTATGATATCATTCCCAACTGTCACCTCATGCTGAAGCCGTCATCTTTCTCAACACGTACAAGCATTTATTGAAAGGTACGCCATATCTTTTTTTATTGCATCTTTGATTTATTTCAGTTTATTCATTTACTACTATGTCTGTATCATTCATTATTACTCGATCTCCACCTATTCTTTAGTACATGTGAGGACACATGTCATACTTTAAGTACGGGGTGGGATAATCCACTTTTTAAACCTGTCTTTTTGCCGCTGCCACAACTGCTCAGATAACCTTTCTTTATTATTTTTTTGGTACTTTCCAAATATGATCGCATGTCTTTTTCATTGCATGTTTTTCATTGTAAATTACAATTAAAATTGCTTGTTCAAATAGTTTATTTTTGGAAAAGGAGAGAAAAGTGATGGCATGACAGAAAAGAACTAGAACATAAAGGGAAACAGAAGGGAATTTTTTTGGATTTTTAGCAAAGAGTTGAAGCTCAGCTAAGGAAAAACTGTGAACATGGGTGGTTAGCTAGTGTGACATGAGCCTGTAGCGCATGTGTTATTTTTGCAAAATCCTCAAATAGTCCAGGCATTTAGCCTCTGTGGATGGTTGAATTTACTTTTAGAGTCTAAATGCTTTCAATGAGGAGGCTGCAGGAGAATTTTTGAGAACCCTTTCTGAAGGAGCGGCTACTGTATGGGGTCTAACATTTGTTGTAACTAAAGAAAGAATTGCAGAGGTAACCGAGCTTCCAGCCGTTAGAGAGAATTTTTCTTTAGATGTTGTCTCTGCAAGGGCAGAATTCACAATACCCACTAATGGACCTTTGGAAGTCTCCAAGCAGGGATGAAAGCGAGTGTCATTGCCTCCTCCATATCTAGAATACGATGCTTTCATAATCAGGTATTTAACATGTGAAGGTTGTTTCTCTTACCTGCATTCTTACCATTTCAAATTGTTAAGTCATATGAGGCATGGGTTAGCTATAAATGTTAGGAACTTTTTGTTAAAATTTTTGGAACAATGTGCCCACGGAACCCAACAAGGGAGGGATAATTTTATTGCTCACCATGGCCTTATAAAATTGTTGATTGAACGCTCTTTGAGAGATGTCTCACCTCTTTCCTGGAAACAATTTTTTTCCCAAAAGAGCTTGCAAATTCTAGAACCCCCTATGGAATTTACCTCATGGCCTTAGAGAAAAAGAGAAGAAATAGCGTCTATGAGTAGAAGAATAGGGTAAGGGTCATCTGCTCCTACAACACCTAGTCCTACAGCTCACACACCAGAGTCCTCTGTCTAGGTACAAACTAGGTTTTCCACTAGGAGAGAGAAGGGAAAAACAAAGGCAGGAGAGTCATCTGGGGTGGAACAAACCCCAGAATCTGACCCTTGTTCTCAAAAAAGGCAACGATCTTCTCCTACAGCATCTTCCCCTGTAGCAAACTCTCCTACAACAACGCCTGTTTCAATCACCAGTTCACCAACATCCTTTGACAAGGCAAAACCCTTGAGACTGTTCAGGAAGAGGAAGGCTATGAGAACACCTCCTATAGCCGCACCATTGCCAAGAAGAGTTTCCACAAGGAAACAATGTAAAACCTCCCCTGCTTCAACTTAACCTAAGGTTATTATAATTTCAGAAGAATCTGTAGAGTTTGAATATGATGTTTCTCAGAATGTGTCTGAGAGTGCTACACAAAGTTCATTTGTTCCTGAAGAGGAACAATTGAGACAAGGGAAATTGAGCATAATGAATGGGGGATACCAAGTCTTGATGACTTGGTTGCTACTGCCATGTAGATTTCAGAGGAAGCACAGTCTTCTCCACTACAGCAACAAAAATTCATCCTGTAGCAAGAGGAGGAACAAACTGAACAATTGGATGTGGCCAGTGAAGCTACATTTTCCCCTGCAACTTGTGAAGCCATTGTTGTCTACAAGAAGACATTTTTGATTGAGTTTTTAGAATATGTCAAAACTACATGGAAACTAGTTACATTACGAAGCCTAACTTTTTGCCACATAGCTCAAACTGAAATGCAACAAAGTTTATTGGAGGAAGAAAAGAAAAAATTGAAAAAAGAAATTGAAAGGTAGAAATAGGAAATTCAGGAGTTAAAAGAGAAAATGGATGAAATTTTAAAGGTAACTGGTCAGATTATGGAATGCAAACCACCACCTAGAGTTTATGCTTTGTGCCTCAAGGAACAATTCTTGTGGTTCCAATTAATGAGAATTTCTAGAAATCAAGATCCTATTATTCACACTGCAAAAGAATTCTACAATGCATATCAGGCAGCTCCTAATTGGTTAAGAAATTCTTTGTGTGAATTCTATTTACATGGCTTTATAATTCCATTTGAAACAGAGTGGAATCCCCTGCTGTACATTGGTGACATCCATTTGAGATCACTTATGTCTTGGGAAAAAAATGAAGCAAATTATTGTAGGCAATGGGAAGCATATGAAGAAGCTAAAAGGAATGAGCCTATTCCATTGCGCCTTGAGAGTTCAGACCCCCATGCAATGTTGAAAACCTAGTTTACTTTGGCATATGGCTTTCATAATAATACAGCCAGAATGTAAGTATTTGATCTCAGAAAATAGCTATATGATGAGTTTCAGGAACAACCATACTCGTTTTGGAGGCTATCATACTCCAGGATTGAGAAGAGCTGGGAGAGATTAACTGTTGGGTTAAGAAGGTCTGAGCCTCACCGTCCCCTGAATTTTACAGCAGCTCTTGAACGATCAAGCAGATACATACAATTGGGTCTTCAAAAGAGGTTTGAATTATAGATTCCATTGACATTCAGACCTCCTATGCTAATGTGGCCCCTTTATCCTTACCAAGCTATGAATATCAATGAAGATACTGAAGCTCGTAGGTATGAAAGGTGGTAGAGTTTTAGAGGTTTTTGTTACAAATTTGGAACTCCATTTTAGAGTCATGCCGCAACCACTAATTTTAGAGAGACCAACAAAAAGTGTAATGCTGGAGGACTAGCATTTGGTTAAGAAGGGAGCAAATGATAAGCCCAAAATATGCTCATGATTTGGATATCTTGGTGCACTTTTACTACCCTCATTTCTATTGTTTATGGTTGTTTAAACTCTTTAAGAAACCTTTTATTGGGATATCCTATAGCAATACACTTTCATCTTCCTGCAGCCTATCATGTTGACATGTCTACATTTATTACCTTGTTTAACTCCCTAAATGACTAGTATAACACATAGTTTTTGAATGATGGAATAGATTTAAATATGTGATTAATGAATGTATATTGTGTATGTGCCATACACCTTTTCTTTTGCATCTGTTAGCTTGTGTCTCGCAGGTTGGTAAAGAAAGTATGATCGAGTCAAGCACAACCGATCTCGGCCTTGCAATAAATCCCATTTCCTGCACAACTTCGAGGAAGCTCTAGCGAAGACTCTTTGACTGAAACTGTTGCAAAGGATTTTAATGTTAGTCAATCTAGAAAGAGTGGAGCGCTAGATTCTCTTTGGATCGGGTTGAACAGATAAACTCATTTGTGAAGTTTGTTCCTCAATTTCAGGATACATTTTACATCCACGTCTTTCTCTGTTAGGGTTTGTTAGTTATTTTCCTGATTTAAAAATAAGTGCTCCTCTTGCGCGAGTGAGCAAGCATAGTGATAGAAAGGATATCATGTAAGAGTTAGTGTGATAATAAAAAGCAGAATCTATATGACACAAGACAGAGTTTATTGTTAGTTCTCATATGAATAGAACAATGTATACCATTTTGAGTTTATGAATAAAGATTGATGAAGTTCTGAGTTTAGCACTTGCGTAATTCATTGATGCTTGCTAAGGGGGCCCACTTAGTAAGTATCTATAGTTAGTTAGTTAGTTGTTCCCTTTCTGTTGATCGTAAGTTAGATTTCATCTTTGAAGTTTCTATGCAAACTTAGTCTTATATTGTTCCTGCAGCATCGAGAATCCATCCCTATGTCTATTCTTGCAGCATAAGGTCGGTTCATAGTTTGTTTCTCAGTTGTAGCTGTTATGATTTCCGCTTTGGTTAAATTATATTTGAGTTAAGATAACTTTGTATTACCTTCCTGTAGTGTAGGTAGAATTCTTTCCAAGTATTTGTTTCCATTAACTTGTGACTGGAACTAGTTTTTAGTGCATATATTGTACTGCTCCATTCAAAGTATACGTTCCCTGGTTTGACAAGTAAATGAACGACCATGAAGAGATATTAGTCACTTGCTAGAATGTCCAATTCCCAGGATAAGGTTTTTCCATGATTTTCATAGCCTTTTGTGGGCGCGACCATGGCATGTCCTTCAATATTTGGCACAAATCAAAGACTATCAAGGGCAGGTAAACATCAATATTTTTCCTAAGAAATATAGAGGAGGTTTCTTGGCTATGATGGAACATAATAATATTTAGTATGAATTACCCAAATCTGGGGTGTTGGCCAAATTGATTATCATGGTACCTTAGGAGATGGAGAGCATATTCATGTAGTTTAATTTCTTTGATATTTTTTTGCTTGAATGCAACTTTTCCTTTTGGGAACAAAGTGGGGAATGCCATAGCAAATAATCCTTCAATGGTCTATTCATTTATATGAGATGGAGAAATGGGTGGCCATGCAATTATCAGTGTTTTCTGTCCTACACCTATTTGAAGCAATGAGCTCACTTCTTTGACCTTGGTACATGGATGTGGGAGATTTGACACAAAGGATGTTGTAGGAAAGAATTTTTGTTCATTGGGGTCGTATCTCTATCACCTCTTTCCTTAAAGCCTATATTTGTGGTACTAGGATTTGAAGATGTTGCATAAATAAGGTTTGAGATGTCAATAGAAGACTCTAGAAAAGTGGATAATGCAAGCACATCTACATGAACATCCTTGTAGTTTGGTTCATTTCACATCTTATATTTAAGTGCCTTGTGAAAACGTGCTCTTCTAATGTGGAAGCTATATGGTTGTTGGCTGATCTATTCCCTATTATCTATTAGTATATCAAGATCATGAATATGCCTCGGTAGGTAGGATGCAACTATAGATATATCTTAAGGAAAAAAAATAGAGTGGCTACTATATTTTTGTTGGCCCCCCTTGCATAGGTAACTTGAAGACTTGGGCTGACTCTGGCTATTAATATTTCTTGAACTTGGGATAGAACTTGTAAGAATTTGGGTTGCTCACCATAGAAAGGTGGTGGGGGAGATATGTAGGATAGTAACTGAAGGGTGAGGGGATGGATGCATGTGGAATTGTTGTGAAATGGAAGGGAACCATGACCAATGGTTGCACACATTGTGATAAACATTGAAGATTTTGATGTGGACAAGGTGTAGGAAGCAATGGAGATGTCTGCTTAGGAGGTGGTGGATGTAGTGCTCTTGGTACCCATATTTTTCAAGGGATGAGGAGGATGGTTGGGATTTTTGAGAGTTGGATGCCTTATTTGACTTGTATTTTTGTTTAGGGACCCATATCATTTTAGTTTTTGACATTACTTTTAGAGGTATGGGTTTGGGTGGATTTTTTAATGTATTTTTCTTTCGTTTCTTGCATTTGTACCCTAAGGGACTAGGACCCTTAGGATTTTTGGTGCTATGAAGGAGGGATCAAAATTTTTAATTTTGAATCCCATGGGGTGGATGGAAGGAATGAAAGCTTTATGTTTACACAATGTGTGCATTTGTTCGTGATGAATAGGATATTTAGAGTATTTATGAATGATTGGGTTTTAGGTGTTGGAAGCAATGGTGGAAAAGTGGATGGAGGGATATGTGAAGTTGGAAGAGGTTTGGGTAAATTGGATGGTGGAAGGTGTATGGTCACATGCTTTTGACACTTTTAGGATAATGAAGGTGGAATCGAAACATATGTTTTAGGTGTATGATAGGATTCATGATGCAATGTGGACATAGGATGCGTGGAGGAAATACCAAAATCTTGAGATTGGTGTCCTTGGGGTGTATATCCAAGGCCATAAGGGCATGGAGGGACTTTGAGATGGATAGGCTCCAAAATACCTTGTTCATGAAGGTCTAAACCTTTACCTTGGCGGTTCATGTTTTGGAGTATGCAATGAACAAGGGGACTAGGTGTAGGTGGAACACTACACACGAGTTCCTTATTGGATGGAGAAAATGAAGCAAAGGAAGATAATGTTTATTGTTGTTCTAACTAGGAACATTCATTAATGATAGTGGAAATTACAATAGGATATGATAGAGGACTTGCAATGGGGTCAAAAGTGGGTGACAGAGGATCATTGGGATCTTGATTATCATTGTGTTCACTTAGATCCAAGGTATTTGTTTGATCTTCTACATGTGCATGGTATGCATATGTCTCATCAAGGGAAGTGGATGTTGATGGATCATGGATAGGGCTAGGTAGGGGGTGGATAGGAGCAATGGAGGTTTTTTTCTCATGGATAGGTGAAGTGATTGGCTCTTGACCATGGAATGCATAAAGTTGGCTAAGAGGATCATCATGGCCTTCTTGATCATAGGTAAGATCATAGAGGGGATTTTGATCATAAATAGGACCAAGTATGTTATGAGTGGGATCATTAGATGGGCCTAGATCTTGATTAGAATGAGAGGTTAATGTTTCCTCATTATTAGGATAATACTCCTGACATAACTCTTGGGTTGCTTGAATGGAAGTAGAAGGGGATGACTCTTGAATAGGACCAACATGTTCTAGATGGTCAACAACATGGAGACATGATGGACATTGACTTGGACTTAATGGGGAAGACTCTTGAATAGGCACAAGGGGGAGACTACATGATAGGGTTTGAGGAATAGACATGGTGTTTGAAGACTCTTTGGTAGGTTCAAAAATATGAGTTGGATGACATGGTGATGTTTGATTCCTTGATAGTAGTCCTTGGGTCACATCCTTTGTAGGTGGATGGGTGCATTTGTGTAATGCCATAGGTTTACTTTCAAAATTTTTGAATTTAGGGCATAGATTTGATAATGGTGGAGGTAACGAAGAGTTTGATTGATTAGAAGGTGGAGAGGCCAATGGATTAGGACTAGGACATGGTGGCCTAGGGATAGGAACTTGATTGGATGGTGGTATGATAGAGTTATAGGGTACATGAACTAGATTGGTGTTCCCCTTGTTATATGGAACATGAGAATTGAAAGGATATTGATTGTGTTGCCAAGGTGGACTTGGGCTCCTATGTTCTTATTGTGATATGGGTGGATATGCTGATGTGGCATTGACATGATAGGTAGATGGGTTAGATTGGTATGATGATGGAGGTGACATAGGATTGTGGTTGAATGTGTTGAGGTTGGAATGGTGTTTGCACTTTTTGTGGTATGATTTTTTGTTGTGATAATGATTGAGGGTTTGCATAGGAAATGGTTTTTGAGAGGTGGATTTATATGGATAAGAGTTGACATTAGAAGAGGTGTGATAGGTTGATGAAGGGGAAAAATGATATGCAGATGGAGGAGGTTGATATGATGATATAGATGACACATAGGATTGATGTGTTTATTGGACTTGATGTTATGCTTGTTGGATTTGACAAGTGGCCATGAGGTATTAGGCTTGTGATATGAGTTGTTGCATTTGAGGTGATTAGTTTTTTTGAAGATTTTGGATCATGTCATGGATTCCTTGAATGATTTGTTGGTTTAAAGGTGCTTGGCTTGTTTTAACTTCATGAAGTATGTGAACGAGCTTTTGTGCTATGTCTTCTAATGTTCTCATGGTGTAAAATGATGTTGATTGGATTAAATAGATGGTGATGATTAGGATATGATGTGGAATGAAAATATTTTATGATTTGGATGATGTGGCAAGTGTTTAATGGAAGTTTGGCTTGGGAAATATTAAACACAAGATCTCACATGTAGATGCATGAACACACACACCAAACACAATAATCAATTTATCTTTCAAGATTAAATGTTAGGATTAAGAAAACACTTGAATACACATCAACAAGCCTAATGCTAGTCAAGTGGCTATGGCCAATTAGGTCTTCATCTAGGATGCACAAGGTTGACTAGGGATGATTTGAAAGCAAAATATTTCCAATAAGTTGACAGAAAGGGGTAATCCACCCTTCACCTTCACTTCCCAAAGGTATAAAGTTATTTGGGGCTTAGCCAAGAATGACAAGATTTCAACTCCCAAAGGAGAGTGTCTTTAGATTCACACTTGATTGAGGTTGTCCCTTAGAGGGGTGTGTTCTCCAAGCAGGCCTCCTAAGAAGGGTATGACAAAAGTGAACCAAGTGAGGTGTTTTGGAGGACACACACACTTGATTCACACTCGCAATGATTGATTTCCCTTTAGAAAATTGAAATGTGTGTAAAATAGTTCAAGCACTTATTCTTTTTAACCCCAATTCAAGATGTGTGATTGGAGAAAATGTTTCATTTTAACCCGATTTCAATGATGTGATAGAAAACAAGATTTATTTTAGACCCCAAAATCCAAATTTTTTATCAAACAAATTGATCTTTCTAACCCCCAAATTCAATTGTGTTGACAAGCAATGATTAGAGATGAAAGATGGAATGTGTGGACCTAAAATTTCTTTAGCTCCAATTTTTTTTCTTCTTGATCCAATTTCTCATTTGAAGTATTGATTTATTTTTCACATTCACAAAACCAACAAAAAAGCCAAAACCCTAACAAGATTATTGATCACTAATATTAGAGGGTTAGCTAGTCAAGACAAATATGATTTTTGGAAAAAAAAAATTGCATCCAAAATAAAAACATAGAGAATATACCAGTATTGAAATTTCTAGAGCTTCCCAAAAATGTAAAAAAATTCAAAAAAATTGTTGTTTTACACCCAATATTATTTTTTTATGAAAAATCATTAAAAATTTATAAAAAAACTAAAAAACGGTAAAAAATTCTGATTTGTTTACTAATGGCGCCTGACATCATCCTGAATCTCCAAAAAAAAAATTGAGAAAATATCTCCAACCGTTTGTGAGATATAAGCAAATCTTTATAAAACCCTAATTTTAAAAGTTCTATTTTTTGTCTAATTATTTTTCATCCAAATAAAAAAATAATACTTAGACCCCTTTGAAATGTAGAGAGATTTCCAAAAATGTAAAGAAATCCAAAAAAATATCTAAGTTTCTCTCGAAATTGAATTTTCATGAAAAATAACAAGCAAATTATAAAAAAATAAAAATAGCTCCAAAGAACCTAATTTCTGGACTGAGAGCTTTTGATATTGTCCCCAACTTGTAGAAAAAAAATTGTGAAAAAAACTTTAGCCATTTGAGAGATATGGTCAAATCTTTGCAAACTAGGGTTTCGTCCAAAAAATGATGCAAAACTTGCAACAAAAAGCTAGCAAAACGTTCAACAAAAAGGATCCAACTCCAAAATTCCTCAAGATATGTTAGGTTGACCAATGTAATTAGGGCTAAAATATTAAGGTTAATGCAATAAAGCATATAAATCAAACCCTAATAAGCAATGAAGCACAAATGAGCATAAAGACATAAAGCATAAAACAATATTACCAAATCTTCATGCCACCATTGATTGACCTTCATTGAACCTTCTCCATTTGTTGCAATATTATGTTTTCCCTCAGATTTTTGATGAGCAACTATGACTATGAAAAGACCTAAGCAAATATTGAAGTATTTGATCTAAAATACAAGTATACTCAAAATTCTACAAGCAAGAAGAAGTATGGAAGCCTAAATTCTGAAGCATAAAGTATGAAGAAGTGATGAAGTCAGGAGATGATCAAAGTACCCAAATGAGGTTGACATTTCCTTTTTATAAAAAAGTTGATTTTAGATGAATGGTTAGGATTGAAAGTTTGACAAAGCCCTAAGATCAAAGATTGAAACTACATGTGACAACTAGCAATTAGCGTTAGGGAAAAATAAGGTTAAAATTTGAAATGAATGGCCATGATTTAATTTGTGAAAAATCAAATCAAAGGTCAAGAATGCATGTGACAAGAAGATAGTTGGTACATAAAACGAAGCTTCTAGAGAATCAAATAAGATTTTAAAATTATATGATTCAAGACGTGATCTTGACCTTTAGAATTAAAAATTAATTTAATTCAAAAATGGTGGGGTCATGTCATAGTAAATAATTATTTCAAATTATTTACTTGGTGAGAAAATAGAAAGTGAACAATTGAAAATAAATGGTTTATTTAAAATTAAAAGAAAAGTTTATATGAAAATTAAATAATTAATACCAATTATTTAATTATGGATGAAATGGATAAGGTGGACAATAATTAAATAAAATCATAGGAATTTATTTAGTTATAAAAAGGCATAAGGAATTAATGACGTATTTAAATATATAAATAAAGTTTATTTGTTTAAATAATGAGGAGGAAATAGTAATATTTCCTATTGCAGGAGGTTGGTCATGAGGTCTAGTCTCCCCCACCCATGTGGTGCTGGAGGGCATGTTGCACCAACGCCACCGGTCACATTAAAAAGTTTACCAGGCACACTATAGTTTATAGGGGGTCATGCTACCCAATTCCCGCAGTCTAAAAAAAAATGAGGAAATAGTAAACAAATAATAATTATATAAATTTACGAATTTATTTAATTATGGAAATACATAAGAAATTACTGAAATATTTAAATAAAATAAATATAATTTATTTATTTAAATAGTCAGGAAGAATAAGAAATATGAATTAATTAAATAACTGAGAACTATTTAATTAATAGTTGAATTTGAACTATAAGACATAATTTAAATATTTTAATTATGTTTAGAAGAAATATGGAGAAAAATAAAGTTTGCGGGCCTAGGTCAATTTTATGTGTCTACACACTTCACTCTTGAATTTATCTTTCTCACAATAATAGCACTAGGATTGTTTTTGATTTTTGGAAAATGTAGGATGGAGCACAAGATAGTATATTTAAATTTTGTATATCTGTGTTCCACCATTTCCAACAGGTAGCCCATGAACATCCTGTCATCAACAATTTGATAGCCCATATACCTTCCTTGATTTCTTGTATTGGTTTCTTTGCATGATGCAAAAGATAATTTTTTTTTGTCTTCTGAGCTTTCCAAGTATTGAAAAGAGAAAAAAGGAAATGCATTTTTATTTTTTGTTTAATTCAATTTTCAAAAGGTAGATTTGAAACAAATGTAACTATTGGTTCTCCTTTCATTTCATTCACGTATTTTGGTTTTGTAACACATTTATACATAAAGATGACACATTATCATTTTAATACATAGTAATTTGTTTTTCTTGTAACATTTCTATCACTAATTTGGGACTCCAACCAATTTCATATTCTCCATTTAACTCAAACAAGTAAACCAATTTAATATCAATTCCACTTAATAAAAATGATTTTGTGCAACTATAGATTCAAAACCAAAGGTGCATGGATTACCTTTAATATGCTTCACATCAACCCTTGTCATATGGGTTGTCTTAGTTAAATCTTGGAATCAATCATTAGGAATAGTAGTTACTATAATTGAACCCACAACTATCAGAGGAAATGAATTACTTGAGTTGGTCCTTGCAACTAGTTAATATTTTCCAAATTTACTACTATTCTTAGAAAATAATATGTTTTGCTTAGAAACAAGCTTATAATGCATGCCACTTATTTTTTGAGATAGAATGATGTACTAGATTTTATACTCATATTAAAAGAATTTGTCACTTAAAATTTTCCTTACCCTAGCACAAGCTAATATCACTTACCAGGGACATGGCATACTGAATTTGACCCTACAATTAGTGACAAGAGATATTTTATATGAAACAATCCACATATGCTTGACTGGACCTAGAGCTACCTCAATGAAGTACTGTATTCCTTATTCCCATGAATAATATCAACTAAGGATCTAATAATTTTAAGTACATTTTGTTGTAAAAACCAACTTACTAATGAGAGTCTATTTCATCAATAATTATCCAAGTACAATTATATTTCATTTCTCAAAAGTTAATAACTCAATTAACAACAATAGCCAGCATAGCTAGAGATAATTAATTTTCCTAGTCAAACAACAAAAGTAATCTATCCTATAGTTTACTATCAGCAGTACAATTGTGGTCAATGTTACACTTATCTAAGAGCAAGACTTTTAAAATGATAGCACTAAAGATAAGATGCAATTAATGTTATAGTCAATTTACTCATAGGAGTACCCAATTGCCTGAAAGCTTACTATTTTTCTTATTTTTGATGTGAATATTGTAGGAATTTACAAGACCAGTGTTATTTCTGTCAATTGCTACGACTTTTGAAGGTTCATCTAAGAAGTTGGAGTGCTCTAAAAAGACACAAGCTGATAATTTTACAGCTTTAGATTTAGTTGATACAAAACAAATAGATTTTTCTGATAGGTGGGATCTTACTCTTACTCTTAATCTAAACTATAGGATATAAGTTTGCTTCAAATAAATTCAAAACAAAGGGTTAGGTCACAAGAAAATGAAGAAAACGAGACAAGAAGTTGTATATTGGGAAGAAATGATATGTGGATTTTCTTGTGATTATTGCGAAATGGTTCCATATATAATTTAGCTCTTAGTTGTTCATGGATCAAGTTTGAATGTGCTCGGAATATGCCAAGAAAGAAATAGCATTTCAAATATATATATTTACCTTTAAAAAATAGATAATATGCAACACAAATTTTGAAGCAATAGTACAATCCATTTTACATATCACAGTAAGTATATTATCTTCCCTTTAGAAAGATGTGTTTTGTTGTCACTTATTAAAGACACCTCTTTTGAAAACAACTTGCTATGCATTTGGCAATACAAGGTTTTCTATGTATAGGATAGAGGTGTTTTGTATAACTTTTAGATCTTTACAAATTTGGTTTCTTACCTTCCGCTCACTTCTGCTAGTTACCATTTGGAGCCCAGGAGAACAAAGAGATTAATATATATACTAACAGAAAAATGTTTGTAGGAAACTTCATGACTATAAAATGAAGAAAAAAGGTCAACTACAAAATTCAAAGAGTGTGGTACACATGAATACTAGAAATAAGGAAAGTAGATAAACAATCTCAATAGAACCACATACTACCATTCTGATAGAAAACTACATTCAAATTTGTATTAGGTCAACACTAAGGTTATCTTCCAAAGAGCAAAGTCATTCTACATTTTACAAAACCATTATTTCAAAGGAAATGCAAGCAACTAATAAAATAAACCCTATTCATCCTCACAACACACAATACAATAGAGACATTACTCTGCCATCACCTATGTACAAATATTAAAGGAAAGGATGTTTTCCTTGTGGAGTTTGATAAAGTTGTTATCATAATCAAGGATCTTCAAGTGCCTTTTTCTCTTACCCAAAATGGGAAATCTCCTAAAAATCATCTAAGAGAGCATATGGCATCAAAGAAAATCAAAGGATATTGCAATGAGGAGAAATTGGTGATTCAAAATTAATACCTCAGCTAAGTTTAGTAGATAGTTGAGAATAGTTGGAAGAGCCCTATCCATGTTCAAACCATTGATATGAAACTCAATTTTGGGTAACTCTCTCCCCGCTCTTGTTGAAAATCATTCCAACAATCAAAACTGACTAATAAGAAAACATGATTAGCTAATAAAATTAGATCTTGAAAAGGAGATTAAAAACAATTTAACAGAAAACCTACCAATTCTATTTTGCATTCCACAGAGAAAAAAATTGGGAATATCCGAGGTCCTCTTCCTCGACCATGTGAGAAAGTGAAGATGATCATGTAAATACTACTATTCACTACAAAAGGCCATGATGGCAGAGAAGCACCTTTTTGCTCCAACTTCCCCCAACCTCCATTTTTTTTGTTGCGATACATTTCAGAAAGATAAGGAGATGATAATGAATATAAAATACAATGAGTATTTAGGGTTACAACCAGTAGGGATATATGTCAATATCATTATGCAACAACTGCTACACTGTGTATGCAAGTGGAGAAGCGAAAAGTGACTAGGATTTATTCAGAACAGAGGAATTGTAATGTCACATCTTCTCTGCCACAAAGCTATGATAGTTGATGGGAAATCTAGTGGTGGTCCAATCAACTCTGCTAATGACCATTCCCAACTACTTAAAAATTTCAAAATTTAATGCAAGGAAAAGTTTAATCAATGGTTGGGAATCACCCAACCTTCTTGCAATATGTCTCGCTAGTTTTGGACCCTTGGCAGACAAAATGAGCTTGGAAAGCTCAAATAGGGACATGCCTTTGGCATAATAATTAATTCATTTTTTAAATATTTTTTTTGTATTCAAATCATATATAGATAATTACATTATATCTTTAAGAATTCACAAATGAACAATGGGACCCCTATTAGTGACTAGCATCGTAGGCCTAAATACATTTAACAATATACTATTTCTATCTTGCTACAAGTGTGATTTACAAAATTGTTATTTATAATATTATTTCTTTCTTCTTTCTGAATGTTGTTTCTATAAGATTGTTGTTACTATGACAAAAAAATTGTTCCTTGTTTCTCCATATTTAGCCCTCTTTTTCTTTGGTTCCATCCTTGGGTGGATTGCTACTATTTTTGATACCTTTCCCAATGAGTTTCTTTAGATTAGGGTTCAAATATAGTCATTGATTTACACTTACTAACTCCTCTTTGGTGATTTTTTATTTTCCTTTCTCCATCAACCTTTGGTATTTGGGTTTGGAAACCTCCACCATAAAGGATACTTGCAAGAATAAATTATACAAAGTGATTCTTCTATTAGACTTAGCAAGCGTCCTCCTAATTCCCTAGTACTTTTCATAATTCCTAGTTTTCCAAAGAAATGACAGTCTTTTAGTTGCTAGTAATAAACAATACATATTATTTCCTTTTTCTAACCCTACAATTCTTCCAAGAATAATTTTTTTTTCCTTTTTTCTTTTGCTTCACTATAGCCTACAATATCAATTAGGAATAAGTTCCATACCTCAGAAAAATAACAATCAAAAATTAAATGAGAGAAGGTTCTAGTTTGCTTACAGATCTCACATATGTTGGTATTCCCTTTAGGATCAAAGTTAGGTAGCTTTTGTAGAATAAACATCCATCTAAAACCTAATTTATTGGGTTCTAAAACATTGTATCGTATCTTTAAGAAGAATAGGTGCTCCAATCATTTTGATTAAGATTAAATTATAATAGAAATTCAATTATTCTGCAAGATTACGGGGGTGCCACAAGCTTGTATATTTCTTTGGCTTTAATTTTTATTAGGTTCTCATTACTTATCCCATCAGGGTCCTTGTTATTATTACTATTTTATTTTTTGTGATTCTTTAATCTTTCCTTTATCTGTTTTATTCTTTCATATGTTCTTTTTTGGGTTAAGGGGATATTAATTTTAAGAAAATTTCATCTCAACTCAGCAAATTTCCATTGTAGATTACATCCTTAAAGGTGGAGATACCCTTCTAGTTGGACACTTTGTAGTAGAACACCCTGGAAAGAGAGCTAGGGGCTTATTATTGTGGAATATGTTGCACTACATAGACCTCAAGGTGAGGATATTGTCTAGATATTTATCCACTAGGAACTATCTCAAAATGGATTCCTTACTCATTTCCCAAGCCTTCCATAGGATTTTTAAGGCATTGGACCTTATAGGTGATATGGGTAATTTTTCAAACAAAAGGTCACACATGGGTAGATTTTTCTAAGATTTGGATTTTTTGGGGATTGCATTCTTTATATTGTTTTTGAACAATATTTTCCATGGTTCATTTCCTACAAGACTTCTACAAATTCATTTTACTAGAAGGGCTATTCCTTGCTTCTTCAAGTCCTTCAAACGTAAGTCCCCCATATGTCTCACAATGCAACAACTTTCCCACTTGATTTTGTGTCTCTTTTTATTGCCTTTTCCATTTGACCACAAAAACTACCTTATCCTCTTTTCGATTTCCTCAACTTGGTATCTATTAAAAATCCACACTAAGGCATAGTAAGGGTAAGTGCATAAAGTTGAGTCCATGAAATGTGGAAGTTTTTTCCTTAGCCAAAAAATTGAAATCAGCTTTGCAAAAATGGGATCTTGATTTTAATAAACGGGATCCCGATTTTTAAAAATCAGGATCCGGTTTAGGTTCAGGATCTCGCGCCTAAATATAAAACAATATCCTACTTTTTAAAAATTGGGATCCAGTTTCCTATAGGATCCTGAACCAATGGAGAAGGAACGAGATGCTGATTACTATGAAACGAGATCCCAATTTATAAAAATCGAGATCCTGTTTTGTAGAAATCAAGATCTCATTTTATAATGCTATTTATTTTTTTAAGAACAAATAGAGTTCATTTTATAGTGGACAGGATCTCGAGTACAAGCGATAGCGACCCCCACAAATAGCTCCAGGTACCTTCCCACACCCCTTTTTTTCCATTTTTCCATTTTTTATTGAAATTGTGAAGAAAATAGGTGAATTTAGCATTTTTTTAATTTATTTCACATTTTTTTAATTTATTTCACATTTTGAGCATTTTTTTTCCTGTTATAGTAGAAATGAGTAATTGTAAAAATAGATGAAAAAATGCAATGAAACCTTAAGATTTTTTAAGAGAAATGAAAAATGAACCTTGAATTGTGTTTTACAAACAAAATTTAACTTTTGAAACTTAAATTGTTCGATTAAACCAAAAAAAAATTGAATTTGAAAACCCTAATTGAAACGAAACAAAAAAAATTACATTTCAAAACCCTAGAAATTGAAATGAAATAAAAAATTACATTTAGAAACCCTAATCAAGATTTTTGAAACCTTGAATTCAAATCAAATGAAAAAAAATAAATTTGAAAACCCTAGTTTGAACCGAAACGAAAAAATTGCATTAAAAACCCTAATTTATTAGAAATTGAAACCCTAAATTGAATTGGAACAATTTTTTTTGTTAAAACCCTAAATTGAAATCGAACAAATCATTTTGATTTTGAAAACTAGGTAATTTTGAGCTCAAAAAAATTCATTTGCATTCTAGCTTAAATGTTTTAGATTTTATTTCCATTGTATGGAAAAAACAATATGTTAAACTTTAGTTTGAATGTTAAATTATAATTACATTAGAAAACAATATGTACTAAAGAATAGTTAAAATTCATGAATTTTATCAATGTTTGTTTGAAAATTTAGTTAGTGAATTCATAAATCTAAGCACGTACAATCGATTCCAATTGGCACTAACTTGCAAGTCTAAATTATTCCAAGGGCCACCCAAACTTTACCCTAAGTTTGCTAAACCCTAGACCCTAAACTACAAAATCTAAACCCTCAACACTAAAGCATTTGAATTTTGTCTTAGGACCTTAAAATGAAATTTGGTTGCCTTAAAAAACCCTCTGTTATCACCATTCAGTAGAGCGTTTTGTAATGTTTTCACTTATTTGAACACATAATATAAAACCTTTTGGTTTCTACAAGTTTATGAAGAGTGGATGATCACTCTCTATGACACTTAGACATGATCATTAGGGATCTATATCAATGGAATAAAACTCTATTCTATTATATCCTCAAGATAGGAGAGCACGAGTGAGAGTGCTATGGGTAAAGTTTCTTTCATTGGAAATACCTAAAATTATGTAGGTTCAATTCCAAGAATGGGTCTATTTGGTAGATCTATAAAAACTATTATGAATATCTAGAATACCATAAAAGTATAATTATAGCAATTCCAATTGGAAACACTTGGGTATATATCATATGAAATTTAAATCTAGTAAGGTGTCTATTATAGAGGAGAGTTGATAATACATGGAAAGAGGTTTGTATGGGAATATATGTATTAAGAAACACATACCATGACCTCTATAGGATTCTCAAGATGTGATCCTACATAATAATCCACCCATCCTCAATCATAATGGATTCTTTAGCAATTAAGAGAGATTCAATAACCATAAAATTACCTATATTTTGATACTATATAGATTTATGTGGAAGGATAGAAATGCATCAATAAGGAGACCAAGATGGAACCATTTAACACCTAAGGTACACCTATTACATGGGAAATGGAGGAGGTACATGATGATAGGTTGGAGGAACTATGCTATTATTACAATAGAGATGGGAGGAGGATTCATATTATGCTCCTATAAATAAGAGGTTAATTTAGAAGATTAAAAGAACTAGATAATAACAAAGGAAATAATTTTATAGAGGGAGTGAGTTGGATTGTTGGAAATATACAAGGAGAGAAGTGAAGGTCCCAACACCTACATAGAGTCCTACATGAAATACACCAATCTAGGCACTTCCTAGAAGAATCAAGATCCATGTGAGTAGCCTCTTTTTATTTTTGTATCTTCTACATATGTATGTTTATTCCTTTATTATGTGATTAAAATTATGTATGATATAACTTATTAATATGTGATTAAAAGTATAATTATTAAAATATTTCATATTTATTTTGATATCCTCTAATGTAGGAGGAAATTTTTACTTGTTTTGATAGATGTATAGCATTTTTGTGATATGTATAGATTGATTCATTTTTAACATGATGCTTTTTTTATTAGAGAGCTAAACACTTTTGACCCAGAGCTAGATGGAACCAATGAGGTACTAAATTGGACCTCACTAGACATCTAGATCCCCTTAAGCCATCCTATCACCCTAAATCATAAATCAAATTCATAAGGGGTCCCAATATGATATTTGTTAAGGGGATCAAAGAAGTTCTTAAAATTTGGTGAAGCTTCCCAAGGCAACCAAATTTAACAATAATAAGATCATGCAATATTATAATATGAATGAGATTTCATGATCTAGGTTGGTCAGTTGAAACAAGAGTAGATCTCAATCAACTATTCCACAAGAAAATGTTCTTCACTAACTTGAAAGTAAGCTAAATAAGCATATGAAAAACATGAAGTATGTTTATCTTATAGTGGATTGGTGCTATTGTGGAAAATAGCCCTTTCCCAACCCTTGATAGATAAGCTAGATGATAAAATGCTATGAAGAATGATATGGAATGCTAAGATGGGAAAAAATCAATTCTCAAATGAAGAGAGTGACTTTGCATAGAATTTGTGGATCAAGATGTGGAGTTTTGGAGGATTTGATAAAAGATGAAGCTTTCATTTATAGATTATTTTGATGAGAGAAATAGCTAAATGGATGAATGTGGGACAAAGATTGGACCAATGAGATGAGGCCACTTGTCAACTTGTGAGTGGTTGAGGAGTGAGCACATTTTGGTCAATGTGCTAAAGAGAGGGAGATTTCAAATTTGAATTTGATAGTTAATGTTGAGTTTGACTTGTGCAAGGGACATGTGAGAGCTTATTAATTGTTTTGTTGGATGTACATTTCCACTTGTTTTTAATTCAAACTTGATGGAATATTCCTCAAAGATGCCATGTTGATGGAAAATGTTGATTTTAATAAATCAATAAATTGATTTATTGGTGAGAGTGGGAAAAGATAGAGGATGTGATGGGTGGTTAGATTAGGTTAAACAAGATTAGATGATGATTAGATGATGTTTAGGTGATTTTGACTTATTTGATTTAAATCAAAAAGGGAAGAAGGTGATTTCAGACTTGATTAAATAAATGTTTGATTTATTTAATCAAGGAGGGTGATGTTAGGATCAAGTTGATTTATTTAATTTAAATTGATAACTTTAGGAGATTGACCAAATAAACTTGATTTATTTGCTGAATGGATGAATATGACCTAATAGAATGAATTATGCCAATTTTGCATGTCTACATTTTCCCCCTCTTTGAAGCAATGAACTGGCTACATTGGTTCAAAGAATAAACTTTCCGGAAACAAAATTCAAAAAATTTCTTATTTTTTGGATGTCCTAGTGGAAAGAAGTACACTGGTACATTGCCCCTTCGAGAGATCGAGTGAAAAGATTCAATTTGAGGGTCAATCTTGCGATAAAGAAGTTTAAAATGGATGGTTATGGATGATGATGCAAATGAGATGATTTTAAGATGCTTAGAATAACAAATCTATATTATCTTAAACAACTTAAATGATGATATGATGTGGTGATGGATGAGATGGATGTTTTATGCAAATACATGATTTTATGAGATGCTTAGACTAAAAGATCTATATTATGATGATGAAAATGCATGTGAGATGATATGCTAAATGCTAATGATTTGTGGATGCAAGATGGATGCACTAGTGATGATTATTAACTATTCATGATGTGATGTTAGTGTAGAAAAGAAGAAATTAGATAATGACAAGAGGATCCAACAAGCCAACTTTATGAGAGATGATGATGAGAAATGGATGATTTTCTTATTAAGGATTGGGACTTTAAAGGGATACTTAACTTGTGTTTGATTACACATGTAGATATGGTGCATCAAGGTATAAAGAACTAGGATGGCATTGTACCTAGTGCGATGGACTTTGACTCGACAAGCAGATAGGAGTATTCTTGTTCACACTTGACATACATAAACCTTGCTAGGACGTACCTAACAAAGCAAGTATTCGCCAAGTTATTTTACAAGCATGCCCAACAAGCACAACAAACAAAAGGATAATGATCATTGCCCCATTCCTATCTCTCTAAATCCTTTGTTTGGATATCATTGAGAGGTCCTTGGAATGAGCGCAATAAGACAAATCAAAAGAAAAGATCAAGTACGCAAACAAGCCAGTGTTCTTCATACCTTCATCCAAAGAGATGTGTTTTGATAGGATAGGAATCCAAGTGATATCCAAAATGATGCCCATTGTCGAAATGATATATCCTAGGACATGCATTGTATAGGATGATGATGGTTTGATAAATTGATTGATAAGCTATTGTTATAAGGTCGATTGATATGTCTAAAAATGATCAAGAGTTTGATTTTGTTTTAAAGGTTTGTTGTTTCAATTTTTATCTTATGATTGAAGCTTGCTTTTGCTGACTACTATGATTGATTTTGTTTGTGTTCTCTAAGGAGGAAGGTGATGATCAGTTTATTATGGATGATTGATTATTTAAGTGAAAGCAAGATCAGATGGATGGATTTTTTTCAAATATTTGGATGTTTTTGATGTTTTGAAATGTTTTGAGGCTATTTTTGGTGTTTTTGATATTTTACAAATGTTTTGATTTTTCAAATGTTTTGGGTTTTTTTGAGATTTTATGATTTTTTTTGGATTTTACATTTTTCTCAAATGTTTTTGGATTTTGTGTTTTTTGAAAGTTTTTGTGATTTTGATGTCTCGGGGGCTGATCAAAGATTAGCCTTGCCTACATTTAAGCTCAGAGATGATGTAGTTTGGATTCCAATGTTTTTGATGTTTTTCTGACTTTTTGAGTGTTTTTTATATTTTGATATGATTTTGGATTTTTTTGGATTTTGATGTTTTTCAATTTTTTTTTGATTTTTTGCATGATTTTGACAATTTGGATATGGGTATGTGTGTTGATACCAATGCTCTATTTGGGGATTTTTATAAAAACCAAGCTAAGGTTGATTGATCAGATCGATGGATTGATGATGATGATAACATTCTTGAGGATACACAACAATGCAAGGGTTTGACTAATCAGGTTTGGTGACGATAACATTGTTGAGGATGCACAACAATGCAAGGATTGATTGATCAAGATTGATGATGATAACATTGTTGAGGATGCACAACAATGCACGGATAGTGTTTAAGCAACACAATGATTGAGATGTTGATCGGATTGATGATGATAACATTGTTGAGGATACACAACAATGTATGGATAGTGTTAAGCAACACAAGGATATCTTGAGATGTTGATTTTTTGATTGGCTTTGATTGATCATGTTTGATGAAGCTTGATTTGGAACAAAAGATGTTTCAAATGATTGGATATGACATTGATACATATGTTAGATGCAACTGATAATGATTGTTTGTATTGGTGTTCGATAAAATATGAAGACTGATAAGGAATGTCTTCTCATCAAAATATGTCGTGGGCTAGTGATTTTGATTTTTGGATCACAAATGCTTTGAACAATTTGATTTCATGTTTTCCAATGTTCAGATCACCACCTAAGTTGGAGGATATAGATCAAATTTTATTCTCAAAGCAAGATGTAAATATTTTCCCCCAGTGTCTAGCAATGTATGGAATGTTATGGATAGGTGCTTGGATGGATGTATGGATGGATGGATATGGTAAGCACACAAAGGATTCCAAGGATTATCTTGCAATAAGATAAGGTGTTTAAATAGAGGAATGCTTCATTTGGATAGTGCTTCATGGCTCAGATAATGCTAGGTAGCACAAGATCAATGAAAATGACCTATGTCAAGATTTTTACTCTAAGCAAGTGTAAAGTGTGCGCCAAAATTTCATCAAGATCAAGATAACTTGGATGATGGACGTAGATATATGCACATGGATGAAAATGGATTGGATAAATGGTTTATGGATGAATGGATTTATTATGGATAAGATGGATGGGATGAGATGCATTCATTGAAACTAGCGCATGTAGATGCTCAATTCTACTCATGATGCATGTTTGCTAGGTTTTCATCATGGTACCTACCAAAAGCTCCGCCCATGCGGTTTTCACTAGAGAACAATTTTTTTCTCTTTATTGTTTTCATTCCTTTTTCTATTTTTTTTGGATTTTCATATTTTTTTATTTTTTTGGTTTTTCTAAAAGATTCATGCTGACCCACCTAGTGGTGTCAATGTAGATGCTTCTGTCATAATGTGCCATTGGTATCCTTCTTGAAGAAGTTGCTTTGCTAAGATACGTCCACTTGAATGCAACTTTTGGGATTCTTGATTTGCTTTGTTGATACCAGAGTTAACTATGTCTTTATGCATACATTGCGATAGAGTGCCTCTAGAATCCTTATGATGAAGGATTGTTGCCAATACATGTTCTATGTGAGAATTGGATATCATGCATGGAGGCATGGATGGAGTGTGTTTAGGGATAAAAGATGGATTGGTTGATAGTTTAGAACCTTTGACTTTCCAAACTTGGGAAGATGAGCAATGATGGGTGGATACGGAAGTGTGCGTGGAATTAGGACCAACTGCTTGATATACTTTTTACATTGCTTGAAAAGCTTGCTTATGATTTTGTGGGCATCCTCGACGGATACTTTTCCCTTTTTTATTTTTCCTCATAGTTTCTTTGACTAATGGAGTTTGATAGGGACGATCTTTCTTTGTATTCTTTGGTATCCATTTGTATTTGAGTTGTCCATTATGATTTCAAGCTTCTTTTTCTTTGATAACCTTTTTAATAATTTGATTCAATTCTTTCTTTTGAAGTTGGTCCCAATTTGTGGATGGGGAGATGGGTGGATGAAGATTCATGGCATGGATGGTTGTAGTATTGGCATCGGTTTCATCATAAGGATTCTTTGTGCTCCCTATGTTGACATTTTCTTGAGACAAGGTTGCCCCCAGTATGGTGGTAGTAGTACCTTCATGCTTTGATTCCACCTATTTTGAGATTTCTTGTTCAGTAAACATGCTCTGACAAATGACCACTATAGATGACATTGTTTCATTTTTTTGCTATACTAACTCTGAATTATATTTTTCTGTCTCACTTGTTTCCTTGAGCAGAGAATGTTGGATATTTGCATACCTAATGTCCTTAGTCTAAATTTGGGATATATTTGATCATGATGTTGACAACTCATTTTGACTGTACGAATCAATAATATTCTCTTTTTGTGTGATAATATCAAGAGTTAAGGAATCCTATTTTGAATGAAGATCATCTACATGTCCATTCGCAAAAAGAATCTCATGGGTAGATGGAGGAATATGTGCATTCTATATAGATAGAAGAGTGTCCATTAGATTATTGTAGTATCTTGAAGATACAAATTATTGACCTTGAATGATTTCAGAGTTGCTTTCGATATGCTTTGGATCAAGTTCTTGACATGGGTTAGTTTCAAAGGATGGATTGCTCACAAAGGGTTCTTGGATGTCATCATTAGACATGATAAGTGGTTCAATATCTTCTTGATCTTTGAGTGGACTTAGATCAAGTGTCAAGTTCAGAGTTCCTTTAGTATTTGTAACCATGAGGTTAAAGGGGGTCAATATGTCTTGGAAAGGACCATTGCTAGACCTTGGTGAAAGATTTTGATCATGCTTTGGAAAAAAATCTTGAGATATTTCCTCTAAATCATAAGGCAATGCAGAGACATTTTCAACATGATCATTGGTTGATGGATCATGCATTATGTTGGTAGGATAAAATAATCCTAACACTCCTTGAAATAGATCACTAAAAACTGGCTCTTGATGTATGATGAGTTGATCATCAGGTGGGGTAAAAACATCTTCAATATGCTCCTTAATTGAGAGATCTTGAACATTTTTTTCAACAATCATGGCAGAGAGATTGTGAATGTCTTCAACCATTAGGTCTAGTGATGTTGACATTTCTTGAATTGGATCATTGTTGGGTATTATTGGAAGATTTTGATCATGATTTAAAAGTGACTCTTGACCTATGTTGATTTGATCTTTGGATGAGACAAAAACATCTCCAATGTGCTCTTTGATGGATAGATCTTGATCAATGCTTTCAACAATTATGGTGGGGAGATTGTCAATGCTATCACTAGTGGTTGAATGTTCATCGGTATCCCCAATAATTATCATTTTTTGTGTTTGTGCTTGTGTTTGTTTGGTAGCTTGAGAGGCTTTGGCAGCTTGGGTAGCTTGAGCAGCTTGTGGAGCTGCCTGATATTGTTGAAGCACTTGTTGGTAGGCTTGATATGCTTTTAGTGTGATGTTACAATATTGACTTATTACACTTGGTTTTGGTGGTAGTGGTGTTGTATTTGGAATCGTGTTGGATGTAGTGACAAGTGGTTGAGATACACTTGGAGAGATCATGGTAGTGAGGGGTTGAGATATGGTGGGTGTGAGAGTGGTGGTTGGAGTGATCAAGGTGATAGAAATGGTTAGAATGACTGAAGTGATAGATCCTTGGGAGACCATATTTTGATTTGTCAGGATTGATGTTGTCATTTGATTAAATACCATCTGTTGGTGTGATGTCAATGGTATATTCAAAGGTTTTGATGTGATGGCTTGATTGGTGTTAGGTGGATTGATTTGGATGGAGTGATTGGTGCTAGGTAAAGGGGGAGGCCCTAAACCAAGGAATGATGTTGACATGGGTAATGGTGGTGGAGATGTCTCTTGGCGCAATGACTCAACTATTTTGGTAAGTGCAGCAATTTGATCTCGCCAAATTTGATCTTGATTTCAATCTTGACTCCCTTGATATAGTTGATTTGGATTTTGTTTAAGCAGATTTGGAGTGTGTACTTGTGTTTGATTTGGGACGATGTTCTGATTTGGGACGATGTTCAAATTTGGCATTATGGGTTGAAATTGAACATTGTTGATGTTGGGAATATTCGTATTATTTGTAACCATGATATTTAGCCCAAATTTTGCTGGATTCATGTTTTAAAAACTTGTACTTGGTACATTCTCATTGTTCATTTGAAGTCTTATGCATTGATTGTTTGGTTGGAAAACTTGTAGGTTTGGATTTAGACCTACCATCAAGAAATGTGTTCCAATCTTTGATTTGGGCATACTCACACTTGTTACACTATTGACATTTGTAGAAGGTAATGATCCCATGTATGGATTGTATAAGTGTGAGTTTTGATAATCAATTGGCATTTGAAGGATTTGAAAGTCCAATTGATTTGGATTACTCATAATGTATGGATTAAGTTTGTATTCCATGTTCTCCTTGTGTTTTGACCTTGTTGCAAAAGTGACCTGTAAGGTTCTTAGGACTAATGATGAGATGAAGGATGAAAGGTGTAAATGATATGAGTGATGAACGTTTAAGAACTTTGGATCAATGCTAGAATTAGGGTTTGATTTTGATTGGTTTGATTTGGATAATGAACTTGTAAACCCTAAGATGTAAGATGTTATCTTAGGATGAACTTTTTCAAAGGTGTGCTAATTCAATTAAATTTATGAGAAAGGATGCAATCTCATACACCTAACTAAACAAGGTGGATTTTATTTTGATGATTTACCCAAGTCTAGAATGATGTTTCCAAAGCTCTAAAGTTGTTTGGTGGGATGGGTTTTGATAGATGTTTGGATGGATGAAGTGTTTGATTTGCTCCTAAATGAACCTACGGAGGACTTGCTTACAAGACCAAGATAGTGAAGAACATGCCTTTCTCTAAGAGTAATTCAAAATCAAAAGACCAATTTTTGCATGAAAACCATATGACCAAAGGATGCCAAGCACATGTGTGGGGTCCAATTGATTCAATCGTTGCTTAATGGATTCTTTTTACCACAAACACGCTCTTGATTAGATTTTGAATCTAGATGTCTAATGTCTCAACTTTCTCCTTATCTCGCAAAGTGTATTATGTGGAAACCAAGGAAATTTCAGGAAAGAGTTACCTATTGTTGACCTTAGTAGGAGCAAATTGAGATGAAATCCAAATTTTTAGAAGCCTCTAAGGATATGAATTCCAAGGGAAAGCAATAAATTTGAATTTGTTCAAGGATATTTGCTTCTCCTAAAGAGTTTGAGATTTAATGCTCATGTTAAATGTTGGTTTTCAATGTTTTCGATCAAAGCACTATATTTTCAAACAAAGAACAAGTACAACCCTATGGATGTGAAAGATAGTATTTTTTGAATCCACACTTGGACAAGTCTAGCTATGCTTATCTTTAGCGAATGGTTAGATGCTTGAATCCACTAGCTCCCCTCCATGACACTCACTTATACGGGGCAGCCAAGCATCAACACCCATGAAACTCCCATGGAATTTTTTCCATTTATATTAAAGACCGTAAAAGTGTGGGGTGGCTTCAGAACGACCGTTCTTGAACCAAAAAATAGATCAAGGATTTTGGGAAATTCTAGCACATGGGTTTTAATAAGGAATTTTCATTTGTGGAGATTGACCCATAAGACAAGAGTCCCCTTTTAGATCCATCTTGTCAGAATCAATCGTGTGATATTGGCGTTTACTCCAATATCCACATTTATATCTCAGTTGGAAATGCTCTTGGCTTTAGAGTGTTACCAGTTGAGTCGTTCCCTTGGGTGAGTACTTTTTCCCCAAGGCAGGCCCTCTAGGATAAACAAAAGCGAGTAAAGACAAGATCTGTAACTTGATCAATCTTTGATGGCAACAAAGAGAGATAATATACATGATAATGCCCTCGCTCACACTCGCACAAGATCTTGTTCAATTTTAAACCCAAAACGAAGTGTGGAGGCAATATGCTATGCAACTTAATGTCATTAAAAAGACTTTTGGTTCTCAAAATCATCGCGAAGCACGAGAGAAGTGCATACACCTTTTTAGATGAGATTACTTTAAATAAGAGATTACGAAACATGAAAAACACATGTTCATTTTATCCTTCAAAGCAATGATTTGATTCATTTTAAGCACCAAAAGACGAGTGAAAGATACTTTGTTCAATTGTTAATCCAAGAAACAAAATCTAGTAAGTTTTGATCCTAAAGTTCGTTTTAGCCTTTGCAAGATTTGGAAAGATTCTTTTTAAACCCAAATGAAAATTAGTGTCCTAAGAAAGAAGAGGTAACAATTTCATGAAGTGTTTAAGTAGAACACTTAAAGTGTTTAAAAACACTTTGATCCTTTAATATATTATCTTCATGCTTTGTTGCTCTTCGTTATCCTTCTTCATTTTCATTGTTTTCATTGTTTCCACATTTGTTGTCCTTCATTATCCTTCATTATCCTCATTTTCCTTGCTTTCCTCTTTTTCTTTCCATCCTTCTTTTCTTTCGTTGTTTTCCTTTGTTTTCACCTTGTACCTTTTCCTCATTTTCCTATGAGAGAAAAAGCCAATCATGTGATGATCAAGTCAATAAAACAATAAGACAATTTTCAACAAAAAGACTATATAATTCTGCAATCCTAAAGGCCCATATCAACTCATGTAATTTTACAAACAAAAACTTGATGGATAACACAATGTTTCCTTTAATGCATTATCCATATACTCATTGATCTTGTATCCTCCACCCAACAAATGTCATCTATGATAAAAAAAAGATCTTCATACAAAATTTAAATCTCATGCATACATCAAAATGTGTTGAGTTTCATGTTTGATGATATGTCGTAGCTAATCAAAGCATAATGAATAAATCAGATGTTAAATTCAAAATTAAAAGAGTAGCAGGAAGATTTAATGACATTCTATTATGAAAAGAGTGATTATTCTAAAATATTTAATTCCCTCTAAGGCTCTGTCTATTGGCATTAAATGCAAACATAAGAATGTTGTTATAAGCCTTCAAATTTTTTTGCTAAGAAATGATTGACAAATGTTTCTTTCACACATAATCTCTATCACTCTAGCTATATCTACTGTCTATATGGCTGTGTAATGCCTTTAGCCAATGCATGAAGAAAACAATGAGTAAAAAAAATTTCACACAAAAATTTCAAGTGAATGCACTTGGTAGGGATAAATTCAATGATGACAACATGTATCAAAAATATTTTAATGCTAAGTGTAGTCGGCAGACATAAATTTGAAAAGACATAAAATTTCAATCACATGCATTTAGAAAATACAAAATTGCACCATAAATGCTAAAGAAGAAAGTTTGCAAGCCAATACAGTGGTAGATGTAAGGACGCATAAAGAATCTTTCCAAGTAAATGCAAGTGGCGGATATATTACATTAACAATGAGCAAATTTTTCAAACAGATGCATCTGGCAGGTGTGGTGTTAAAAACCTACAAGCGAATGCTATTAGCAGGTGTAAGAACCAATTATCACAACCTGAAGGACGTAGACTTCAAGCAATAAGTGTGTTTTTTTTTAAGGACACAGGCTTCAAGAAATCATTGGTAAATGTAGACTCCAAGCCATATCTTGTAAATGCGCATAACTGTCATATCACTATCAAACGCATCCTAGAGAACTATCTACCCACTAGGATGACACATTCAATCAAAGCTTTGGCATATGTGAAGGTCGAGCTTAAGGCCCTATAATGTAGAATTAGATTAAATTCATGTCAACTTCATGTTTTCACTTGCACACTCGAGGTTTACATAGTCTAAGTTGGCTGTACCACAGAAATGAATATGTTTTATCTCATCCTTTGCCAGATTTGCAGTAAGATACAATATCATAGCTTTGACAAAAGTTAAAATACTCGCCTGTAAGAGACTAGAGTGGACTGGTGGCCAACAAAGACTCAACATTTAAAGAAAATCTAAAGAAAAAGTGTATAAGCTTGAGTACAGGGAAATGTGGTGTCTAAATAAAGACATAATGTCATTGGTTAATGCACAGATGAGCTGAAAGTTCATTCCGCGCAGGATGTAGATTGGTGAGTACAAATCATGAACTTGCAAAATATAAACCTTAGCATAATTTGCCATAGTTTCTTCAGATGTGCACCAAAGATTTCATTAATTTTTTATAAGAACCAACAAAGACCTAGGGACAGGGTGCCCCATATAATCAGCAAGAATTACATGAGCAATCTGGACTGTATGCATATAAATTTGTGAACAACGTTATTCACTTAGATTTAGCATATCCATCGACACATATGCATGGACTAGAAATATTTTAGGCCTTAAGATCACATTAGTCCATGTGCGTAATACTATCAAACAGAGATGTTTTTGACTCAATGGTTGTTGCAGCCAAAGACTTGGGTCACAAGATCATTTAATCAATATTCAGGCATATAGCTAATATAAGTGCAACTGACTACTTAGAAAAAAATAGAAACCAATCTTATATGGATAGAGATCATTTCCTCAATCCCTGTTAGCAGCTTGCATTGGTAAATCTAGTACACAACAACTACTTGCATCTAGAAACCCTCTTGTTCAAAGCTTAAGAAATCGACATACCTCTGAAGGCCTCTACATGGATACCTGAGAAATACAAATGTCAGTGTTAACGTTGTGATAGATGAATCAAATGTTTATTGATTTGGAGTGAGACTTCCTGAACGATGGTTTATAAGCTAGCCTTCTTATTTCAAGGTGTAGTACTATCTAATGATAGCTAGAGTCCAAAACATTTTTGACATAATTCATAATTTTCATGTATAGTCAGAGATTGCATAAAATCTTGTAAGCAACACACCATGACTAATTATAATGGTTCTAAGAAAAATAGAACAAGATTCTGAAATAACTTGAAAGCCCTCCTTCTAGCGCCATTTGTATGATGGTGAAATCTACAACTTGTTAAAACCTCCAACACACATTAGCATGGTTAGTTTAAAACAAAGAAAATAACATCTCTATGAAATAATACATCAATGCTTCCAATGCAAACAAATGACAAAAAGTAAGCTAAATAAGCATATGAAAAACATGAATTATGTTTATCTCATAGTGGATTGGTGCTATTGTGGAAAATAGCCCTTTCCCAACCCTTGATAGATAAGCGAGATGATAAAATGCTTTGAAGAATGATATGGAATGCTAAGATGGGAAAAAATTAGTTCTCAAATGAAGAGAGTGACATTGCATAGAATTTGTGGATCAAGATATGGAGTTGTGGATGGTTTGATAAAAGATGAAGCTTTCATTTATAGATTATTTTGATGAGAGAAATAGCCAAATGGATGAATGTGGAACAAATATTGAACCAATGAGATGAGGCCATTTGTCAACTAGTGAGTGGTTGAGGAGTGATCACATTTTGGTCAATGTGCCAAAGAGAGGGAGATTTCAAATTTGAATTTGATAGCTAATGCTAAGTTTGACTTGTGCAAGGGACATGTGAGAGCTTATTAATTTTCTTGTTGGATGTACATGTCCACTTGTTTTTGAATTCAAACATGATGGAATATTCCTCAAACATGCCATGTTGATGGAAAATGTTGATTTTAATAAATCAATAAATTGATTTATTGGTGCAAGTGGGAAAAGATAGAGGATGTGATGGGTGGTTAGATTAGATTAATTAGGATTAGATGATGATTAGATGATGTTTAGGTGATTTTGACTTATTTGATTTAAATATTTTGATTTATTTAAATCACAAAGGGATGGAAGGTGATTTCAGACTTGATTAAATAAAGGTTTCATTTATTTAATCAAGGAGGGTGATGTTAGGATCAAGTTGATTTATTTAATTTAAATTGGTGACTTTAGGAGATTGACCAAATAAAATTGATTTATTTGTTGACTGGATGAATATGACCTAATTGAATGCATTATGCCAATTTTGCATGTCTACAACCCTAAACCCTAAACTCTAAACTCTAAACCCTAAACCCTAAAGCCATCTGTTTTTCTTAGGCTCTTAATGAAATTTGGTTTCCTTAAGAAACTACACCAAATTTCTTTCCCTTATGCCATGTAATTTTTTCTTAGAATCTTACTACATGTAGATCCCCTTAAGGTATCCTATTACCCCAAACCCTAAACTCCAAAATCTAAACCCTAAACCCTAAGTCCATCATTTTTTCTTTAAAGGATCTTAATGAAATTTGGTTTCCTTGGGAAACTTCACCAATTTTATTCACTTGAGCCATGTCATTTTCTCCTAGGACCTCACTACACATACATCCCCTTAAGCCATGCTATCACCCTAAATCATAATTCAATTTCTTAAGGGGATCAATGAAGTTCTTAAAATTTGGTGATCAAAGTTGCCCAAGGAAACCAAATTTAACAATAATAAGATCATGCATGCATGAAAATTATGCATCATATTTTTTATTTTAAATGTACATGTACATGTTAAATTTTGAATTTTGTATGGACATGCTCAAGTTAAACAATCAATGTATATATATATGTGCATTTCAATTAAATATATGATCTTAATATATATGTTGCTCATCCTATTTCAATTAAATATATGATATTAATATATGTATGCACATCCTATTTTGTATGATTCAATGAAGGTGCACATTTATATCTCATATCATGGATGATTTTAACATTGATGATATCATCAATCCACCACCTCAGCCATAGCCACATCCACCTCCACCTCCCCCTCTACCTCCACCTCCCCCTCCACCTCCACCCCCACCTCCATCTACACCTAATATGCCACATCCAAAACCTATCGCATTTGACGAGGATCACTTGAGATCATGTATAAATGATCAAGTTGCATCCTTAAAAAATGAAATCAATGCTATGCAGAGTAAAGCATTGTCTCCTCCACATGTGAGATTTTTTTCATCTGTGATGCAAAATGTTGTTGATGCCATAAGGATGATTGATTCTAATCTTGATAAGCATCAACAAGAGAGAGAACAAATGAGACAATTTTATTCTGATGGTCTCTCTTACAAACAAATATTAGACCTTAAAATAATGAAAGCCCATCTATCCCCCTACTTTCTTGACCTCGTTACTCGACAACCCATTCCACCCAACAAATCTAGAATATCCATGAGGTGGTGCATACATCGGCAAATGAATGCACATTTTTGGGATCAATGGTATATGGTTTTTTATAGTCCCCCACATGCTAATTGGGAGTGCCCATTGTATTTTTTGATAAAACTATATGTAGAGTTTGTTTTGGGGAAAAATCATAATTATTTTTATTTTAGATTATTTCAGGGTGTTGGTGGCAGCATGCCACAATAGAGTGTTGAGGCTCGTCCCCCATATATGTACTAGTTGTCATCAAGTATGTTATGGACCTGATCATACCACACCTAGTTCAGGTGGACAGGGAGATTTTGTTGGTTCATTTGGTCGCATTAGTTCATTTGTAGAGTTTCTTACAATAGACCATCACCCTAAGGACACTACGATAGGTGTATAAATATGCATCTAGATATAGGATCAT
Source organism: Sequoia sempervirens (assembly GCA_007258455.2). Lineage (NCBI taxonomy): Eukaryota > Viridiplantae > Streptophyta > Pinopsida > Cupressales > Cupressaceae > Sequoia > Sequoia sempervirens. Next base: position 189,382,703 of record VDFB02105785.1, on the reverse strand, counting down.
TTTATAATAATTTTGATGGATGTATATATCAAAGAAAATTTTGTAATAAATTTTAACAATCAAATTGTTTGGTGTATAGATGACACTAATGATGGGGCAATCATCTGTTCCAGGACTACATACATCGACACTAGTCATACTCATCAACCCTTATGGGGTATTTTGATTTCAATTTTTAAAATTATATATGAAATCATAAATTTAACTTGAGTTTTAAATTTATAAATGAATCACATATATGTTTGAAATATTTATGTTGGTTTAGGTGAGTCAATCGGCATCCACATCGATTCCTCCTGAGGGATTTTCAAGCACTCCTCCACTATCAGGTGACATAGATCAGGGGTAGGTACATTCATATTGTAAATTTGTATAAAGTTTACATTAGTATAGTTACAATTTTATGAGTTTTGAATTCACTAGATATATGAAACACATGCATGTACACTTGTAAATATTATAAGTGTTAAATGTCTATGTACGTGTATGTCTAGGTTGATACCACAATAAGAATGGGCATCAGGAAAACATTTGATGTTGCAGCTACTCGTGAGGCCACTGATCTCCAGGTTGTTTACAAAACTTTCTACACAAAATGTGCAAACTTGGATATATATATAACTAATTCAATTGTACATGCTTTAATTTTCATCTTGTAGAACTTTGTTAGTGAAACAATCAGCCTTGACCCAGACATAGTTATACAACTAGGAGGACATGTAGAGCAGGCTCCAGATCAAATGGTAATTTAATTTTTTTATTATATTTAAAGTCAATTATAAATTTTAAATTGAATATATACATAATATAATATTTGTTACATATTCTTTTTCTTTTATAGCATGAGACACATCTTGTAATTGAGTGTGTACAGATAGGTCCTGGAGAAGAGCTTTGTGTACAACCTCAGAATATGATACAATTAAAATATGATAAATTATAAATTAAATTGAATTAAAAAAAATTTAAATTTATAGTTGTATATCTAATTTCAAATTTCTTTGTCTTGTTTATGTAGATTGATTTAGAGAATCTAGAGGTTGCTTTAGGTGCACCAGAGCATCCAGATGAAGATATGATGGTAATTGAAGACACACAAAATTGGCATAATGCATTCGATTAGGTCATATTCATCCATTCAGCAAATAAATCAAGTTTATTTATCAATCTCCTAAAGTCATCAATTTAATTTAAATAAATAAAACTTGATCCTATCATCAACCTTTTAATTAAATAAACCAAAATTTATTTAATTGAAACCTCAAAATGCATATTCCATCCCCTTTTGATTTAAATAAATCCAAATATTCAAGTCAAATTGGTCAAACATCCTAATCATCATTAAGCTAATCTAATCCTAATTAGCCTAACCTAACTACCCATCACATTCTCTAGATTTTGCCACTTGCACAAATAAATCAATTATTGATTTATTAAATCCAACATTTTCCATCAACATGGCATCTTTGAGGAATATTACCTCAAATGTGAATTCAAAAAAAAGTGGACATGTACATCCAACAAAGCAATTAATAAGCTCTTACATGTCCCTTTGCAAGTCAAACTCAACATTTACTCTCAAATTCAAATTTGAAATCTCCCTCTCTTTGGCACATTGACCAAAATGTGCTCATCCTCAAGCCGATTACAAGCTGACAAGTGGCTTCATCTCATTGGCTTGTTTTTTGATCACACATTGCTTTCTCATAAGCATTCTCTCAAATTGAGAATCTTTAAATAGATACTATCTCCATTGATCAAATCCTCCACAACTTATCCACAAATCTTCATGCAAAGTCATTCTCTTAAACTAAGAACTGATTTTGTCCACCATCATTTGCAACATCAAGCTTATCAAGGGTTGGGAAAGGGATAGTTTCCACAATAGCACCAATCCACTATGGAATAGATTATTCACTATGCTCCATAGGATTTTAATTAGTTTTTTTTTATTGTTAGATTTGTAGAGCATAAGGGATTATTTCATAAAGAATGCCATTTTGTTTGCTTTCTTTTAAGTAACTTCCTGCTGATATACATTGGAATAGAAATAAAAGATGCAGATATTTGGTGTTACATTTGGTGCCCACTATGTTTTGCAGGGATAGAGGTTGATCGCATGAGAGATAACATCTAGTATTATTTGATGTCCTCTATTTTAATATAATAAAGTTTCTTCTTGGAATGCTCTTTCAGGGGTACGACTGGCATTGATAGCTATAGTAAGATTTGCGTAGTAGGAAGATTTAGCAGTAATGGGAATAGCTGATATCTCTGTGGCCATAACCCTTAGTGCATAATGAATACAGATGCACTCCCTAAATATATATTCACTCTCTACCAATCGCCATATGTTAGTATCTTTCCTTGAGTAGTGTTATTAAGTACAGTTGTCAGAGATCTCCAAATCTGCATACCTTTGAGGGAAATTTGTGTCCCATGCCCTGGCATCATCTACTCTCTGACACTCATTGTTAGTCATCCAGCCAAGCCTAATTTCAAGGTTACCCTAGAGTACTCTGTTAGAAACTAGTCACTTGACTTTGCTGTCAAAAAAAAAAAAAGTGTCTTTCGCTGCTAGTACATTATCTCATCATAATGGTGCGAGACAAGTTTCTATGCATTCTTTGTGTGAGATTTCACTGAACTCACTGATATTCCTTGAAATCATTCACCATTGCTAGACAAAATTTAAAATGTGTTGCCAGACCTAAGAAATTCCTGTGGCCGATTTACCATAAAAAAGGTGGGGGAATAGTTGTATTTTTCACAGATTTGAAGGCATTGAATGCCCTTTCCTTAAACTAGCTTCAAGTTTTAGCTTGTGAGGAATTTTTTTTTTAATGTTGCAAGAATCCCTTTCTGGTTGAGCTTTCTCCTATGATGAACACTATCCATGAAATCAATTAGAGCCTATTTATCTCCATACGACTCCCTTCCCACTGTCCCCATGACCACTAGCACTACCACTAGGACCTCTTTCACTCAGCCCACCTAGCAATTCCTGCAGAAGTCTGTATCACCCACCCACGTTGCAATGCTCAAGAAGCAACCCACATTGTACATGAGTGACCAAAACCTTCAGGCGGAAACTCTAACATCAGAGCTTAGATCTATTAGGAAAAAGAGTTCAATGCCAGTGCCAATGCCAATGCCGACCTATTTTCCATGATCCCATAACAACCCCATAGCCAACTCACATAGTAGGCATAGATACTGAGACAGTGGCAGTGTCAACAGCTTGCATCAAATGAAGAAGCAAATTGTGGCTGTTAAATATGACATTTGAAGTCAACTCTTTTTTATTTATTTTTATTTTTTTGAACCACTCATTCATGATTTTCTCCAAGCATATGCATTATAAAGAGTCTTTCATTTATGAATTTTTGCATATGTCTTTATGGAAGGGCGTTTCTAATTCATGATTTTATTGTAGATTGAAAAATGGTAGTGGAACCACCACAAAAAAACAAAAAAAATATTGTTTTTAGCAGCTCCATTATTTTGTATTAATGCAGCAATTAAGTTATAGCTTATACCTAGACGTTTGGACACAAACAAGCTATCTAGAGAGAATTTATTTGACTGAAATTGCCGACTATCTCATCCATTATGATTTTGAATGTGGACATAAAAGTTTTTGTCTCCTAATGATAGATACACAGTCTATAGTATGTGAATTCTAATTTTTGCATTAGCTGATGGTGAAGTTGGGATTCTTTAATGTTAAATGGGATTTACAGTAGCAACTAAGTTCAAACTCAAAAAAGGAAGTTGTAAAAGATATATTCTTTAATAAATAGAAGCCAGTTTCAAAGTCCATAGTCTACTATTATAACCACTGCTCATTCAGAAGGAGAAATTGTGGAGCTTTTATTTTGGTCCTAGGGTCGCTGTGATACATTTAATGTCATTTATTTTATTTTTACTTTTTCTTTTGTGCTTAACATGTTTATTTGTGTAGCATACATAATGATTTATGCAAATTTAGGAGTTGTGGTTATTATTAGCAGAGATTTGCAATCATTGTCATTAAGTATCATTTGCAGCAATTAGGATTTAAAGCTTCCAATTTAAATCATATTTGTCACTTGGAAATCTTTGTAGAGTCACTTGAGCTATCAATGCATGTTCTAGCTTTAATTTTTTGAATCTTTGGGCTTATATTATTTTAAAATCATTAATCAAACTTTATGGTGGATTGATGAAAGGACAATGAAGAGAAACTCTTGTAGGAGAATGAATCCATTATGATCATTGAATGCATTCATACTATGATAAGTTATCAATAATTCTTGCCATAAATCTCATTTCTAAGATTGAACGTTGTACTATTCGTAGGGTTTGCATAAAGAATTGGTGGCATTGAAACTGAGGAACCATAAGTAGATTGGAGTTGAAGTGAAACTAAGCATCAAACTTGAAACTCAAAATCATTTTTTAATGCTTGGGGAATCCACCTTACACTTTAATTTTCTGTTTTAGACTAACTCACATCTTTTTGGGGCTCTAAAAATAACACTTCAATTTTTTCATTGCAAATGGTTAAAAAGAACGTTAGACACTTACTAGCTTCAATTTAGGTTCTAAAATTGAACAAACAAACTTCACATTTTGATTTTGGTGCTTAAAACGAATTCATCATTGCTTTGTGGATTTAAAAAGAACAAGTGAAACGTTGTTTTTTGTGAAGGCTTACTTAAACTAAAGGCATCGAAAAAGGACATATGCACTTCTCTCACGCTTTATAGTGATCTTGAGAAACAAAAGGCCTTCTACATGACTTTAGGGTGAGATAAAGAAATCACCTCCACACTTTGATTTGGGTTTAAAATTGAACAAGATCTTGTGCGAGTGTGAGTGGGGGCATTATTGCATATATTCTCTCTCTTTGCAGCCATCAAAGATTGATCGAGTTATAGGTTTTGTATTTACTCACTTTTGCCTATCTTAGAGGGTCTGCCTTGGGGAAAAAGTACTCACCCAAGGGAACGACTCAACTGGTAACACTCTAAAGCCAAGAGTTTTTTCAACTGGGATATAAATGTGGATATTTGAGTAAATGCTAGTATCACATGGTTGGCTCCAACGAGATGGATCCGAAAGGGGACTCTGGTCGTATGGGTCAATCTCCACGAATGGAAAGTCCTTACTAGAACCCATGTGCTATAATTTTCCAAAATCCTTTAATCTATTTGTTGGTGCAAGAACGGTCATTCTAAAGCCGCCCCACACTTTTACGGTCTTTAGCAGGAATGGAAAACGTGCCATGTGAGTTTCATGGGTGTTGATGCTTGGCTGCCCTGTATAAGTGAGTGCCATGGAGGGGAGCTAGACTTGTCCAAGTGGGGATTCAACAAATATTTCCTTACACATCCATACGGTTTGTACTTGTTCTTGGTTTGAAAACACAATGCTTTGATCAAAACATTTGAAAACAAACACTCAACATGATCCTCAAAATTTCAAACCGTTTAGGAGGTAAATACCATTGATCAAATTCTCGTGTTATTGCTTTCCCTTGGGATTACATCCTTAGAGGTTTCTAAGCACTTGAATTTACATCTCAATTTTCCCACTAAAGTTAAACAATAGGTAACCCTTGACTTAAATTTCATCAAAGTTTTGCATAATATAACTTGTGAAATGAGACGAAGTTGAGACATTGGACATTCCGTTTGAAAGATAATCAAAGAGTATGTTTGTGGTAAAAAGAATCCATTAAGCAAAGATTAAATCAATTGGACTCCACACATGTGCTTGGCATCTTTTGGTCATATGGTTTTCATGCACACATTGGTCTTTTGATTTTGAATTACTCTTATAGAAAGGCATGTTCTTCACTATCTTGGTCTTGTAAACAAGTCCTTCCTAGGTTCATTTAGGATCAAATCAAACACTTCATCCACCCCAAACATTTATCATCTTCATCCCCCAAGCAACTTTAGAGCTTTGGAAACATCATTCTAGACTTGGGTAAATCATCGAAATCAAAAACACCTTGTTAAGTGTATGGGAATGCATCCTTTCTCATACGTTTAATTATATTAGCAATACTTTGAACAAAGTTCATCCTAAGATCACATCTAACATCTTAGGGTTTTACAAGTTCATTATCCAAATCAAACCAATCAAAAACCAAACCCTAAGTCTAGCATTGATCCAAAGTTCCTAAATGTTCAAACATCCATATCATTTACACCTTTTATCCTTCATCTCGTCATTAGTCCTAAGAACCTTAGAGGTCACTTTTGCAACGAGGTCAAAACACAATAGGAACATGGAATATAAACTTGATCCATTCATCATGAGTAATCCAAGTCAACTAAGCTATCAAAGCCTTACAATGTCGATTGATTATCAACACTCACATCTATACAAACCATACATGGGATCATTACCTTCAACAAATGATAATGGCACAACAAGTTTGAGTATCCCCAAATCAAAGATTGGAGCACATTTCCCGATGGTAGATCTAAATCCAAACATACGAGTATGTCAACTGAACAATCAAAGCATGAGCCTTCAAATGAACAATGCCATCCCACCAAATCCCTACAAACCAAATGAGAAGGTACCAAGTACAAGTTTTTGAAACATGAATCCGGAAAAATTTGGGATAAATATGATTGCAAATCATATGAATATTGTTGAAAATCCAAACAATATGTTAACAACTCCAAGTCAAGGTAACACCATGCAAAATCAAAGTTACCTAAATCAAGGCAATGTGATTCCCAACATCAACAATCTTCAATTTCAACCTATCATGCCAAATCTGAGTGTCATCCCAAATCAGAACATTGTTCAAAATCAAACACAAGTATACACTCCAAATCTGCTTAAACAAAAGCCAAATCAACTATATCAAGGGAGTCAAGATTGAGATCAAGATCAAATTTGGCGAGATCAAATTGCTACACTTACCAAAATAGTTGAGTCATTACACCAAGAGACATCTCCACCACCATTACCCATATCAACATCATTCCTTCATTTAGGGCTTCCCCCTTTACCTAGCACCAATCACTCTATCCAAATCAATCCACCTAACACCAATCAAGCCATCACATCAAATCCTTTGAATATACCATTGAAATCACATGAACAGATGGTATCTAATCAGATGACAACATCAATCCTAACATATCAAAATATGGTCTCCCAAGGACCTATCACCCCGGTCGTTCTGATCATTCCTATCACCTCAATCAATCCCATTCCATCAAGCCTACCAATAAGCTCTTCAAGAATATCAGGCAGCTCCACAAGCTGCTCAAGCTACCCAAGCCACCCAAGCCTCTAGAGCTACCCAAAAAACACAAGCACAAACATGAAAAAATGATAATTATTGGGGATACTGATAAACATTCAACCACTGGTGAGAGCATTGACAATCTCCCCACCATAACTGTTGAAAGCATTGATCAAGATCTATCCATCAAAGAGCACATTGAATATTGTTCTATCTCGTCCAATGATCAAATCAACATATGTCAAGAGTCACTTCTCAATCATGATCAAAATCCACCGACAAAACCCAAAAATGATCCAATTTAAGAAATGTCAACATCACTTGACCCTATGGTTGAAGACATTCACAATCTCTTCACCACAATTGTTGAGAACAATGTTCAAAATCTCTCAATTAAGGAGCACATTGAAGATGTTTCTACACCATCCAATGATCAACTCACCATACATCAAGAGCCACTTTTTAGTGATCTATTTCAAGGAGTGTTAAGATTATTTGATCCTATTGACATAATGTATGATCCATCCACCTATGATCATGTTGAAAATGTCTCTACATTTCCTTATGAGTTAGAGGACATATCTCAAGAATTTATCCCAAAGCATGATCAACATCTTTCACTAAGGTCTAGCAATGGTCCTTCCTAAGACATGTTGACCCCCTTTGACCTCATGGTTATAGATACTGAAGGAACCTTGAAGTTGACACTTGAGGATATTGAACCACTTACCATGTCTAATGACGACATCCATGAACCCTTTGTAAGCAATCCATCCTTTGAAACTGACCCATGTCAAGAAGTTGATCCAAAGCATGTCGAAAGAAACTTTAAAATCATTCAAAATCAAGAATTTGTATCTCCAAGATACTACAATGATTTAATGGACACCCTCCTATCTATGCAAGATGCACATACTCCTCCATCTACCCATGAGATGCTTTCTACAGATGAACACGTAGATTATCTTCATCTAGAACAAGATTTTGTCACACGAAAATAGCATATTATTAATTCCTATAGTCAAACTGATTTATCAATATCAGGATTAGATGTATCCCAAATTCAGACTGAAGACATCAGGTATGTGGATATCCAGCATTATCTGCTCAAGGAAACAAGTTAGACAAAACAACATAATTCAGAGCTAGCAGAGTAGCAAATTGAAACAATGTCACTTGCAATGGTCATTTATCAGAGAATGCATTTTAAACAAGAACCCTCAAAATAAGCAGAATTAAGGAACAAAGGTGCCACTACTACAATACTGGGGGCAACTTCATCTTAAACAAACGTCAACATAGGAAGCATGAAGAATCCTTATGATGAAACCGATGCCAATACTAAAACCAGGCATGTCACGAGTCTTCATCCACCCATCACCCCATCCATGAATTGGGACCAACATCAAAGGAAGAATCAAAGTATGAAGAACGCTATCAAATCAAAAGAAGTAAAGAAGAATAATGGGAAAATCAAATACACATGGATACCAAAGATTACAAAGAAAGATCATTCCTATCAAAATCCATCAGTCAAAGAAACTATGGGGAAAAATAAAAAAGGGAAAAGTGTCCATCAAAGATGTCCGCAAAAGCAAAAGTAGGATTTTCAAGCGACGTACAAAGTGTATCAAGTAGTTGGTCCTAATTCCATGCACACTTTAGTATCCACCCATCATTCCCCAAGTTTGGAGAGTCAAAGGTTCCAAACTGTCAACCAACGCATCTCTTATCCCTAAACACACTCCATCCATGTCTCCATGTATGATATCCAATTCTCACATTGACCATGTTTTGGCAACAACCCTTCATCATAAGGATTCTGAAGGCACTCTATCGCGATGTGCACACAAAGATGAAGTCAACTCTGGTATCGATGAAGTAGATCAAGAATCTCAAAAGTTGCATTCAAGAGCACATATGCTAGTAAAGAAACTTCTTCAAGTAGGATATCAATGGCACATTATGACAAGGGCATCTATATTAGCATCACAAGGTGGTTTTGAACGAGCTTAAAATCTTTCAGAAAAATAAAAAAAATCAAAAAATATGAAAATCCAAAAAAAAAAGAAAAAGGATTGAAAATAGTAAAGAGAAAAATCATCCTCTAGTGAAAACCACTATGGTGGCGGTTTGGGCAAGACCATGATGAAAACCTGGAAAATAGGTGTGATGTGTAGAATCGAGCATCTATGTGTGCCATTTCAGGAGAAAGCATCTCATCCCATTCATAATAAATTGAGCATTCCATCCATCTTATCCATGATAAATCCATTCATCCATAAGCCATTGATATAATCCATTTTCATCCATTTGTTTCCATAGTCCAAATTATCTTGATCTTGATGAAAGTTTGGGGCACACTTTACGCTTGCTTTTGGTAAACATCTTGACATGGGCCATTTTCATTTATCCTATCATGTGCAGCATTATCGGAGCCATGAAGCATTATCCAAATGAGCATTATTTATCTGAACAACTTATCTTATCACAAGATAATTCACATCCATCCATAAACCTATCTGAGCATCCATCCATCACATTCCATACATTGCTAGATAGTGGGGGTAGATATTTACATCTTGCTTCAGAAATAAATATTAGTCTATGTCCTTCAACTTATGTGGTGATTAGAACATTGGAAAATGTGAAATCAAATTGGTCAAGCATTTGTGATCCAAAACCAAATCACTAGCCCATGGCATATTTTGACAAGAAGATGTTCCTTATCAATCTTCATCTTGTATTGAACATCAATCCAAGTAATCACTATCAGTTGCATCTAACACACCCTTCAAACGTCACATAAAATCATTTGAACAACTTTTATTCCAAACCAAGCTTCAACAATCCTAATCAATCGAATCCAATCAATCCATATCCTTCCCGATCATTGTGTTTCTTAACACTATCCTTGCATTGTTGTGCATCCTCAACAATGTTATCATCATGAATCCTAATCAATCAATCCTTGCATTGTTGTGCATCTTCAACAATGTTATGGTCATCAATCCTAATCAAATCGTTGCATTTTTGTGCATCCTCAACAATGTTATCATCATCAATCTTGATCAATCAATCCTTGCATTGTTGTGCATCCTCAATAATGTTATCATCATCAATCCTAATCAACCAATCATTACATTGTTGTGTATCCTCAACAATGTTATCATCATCATCAATCCATTGACTCGACTAATCAACCTTAGCTTGGTTTTCAACAAAATCCCAAACAATGCATTGATATCATCACACATGTCCATATCCAATATGTTAAAATCATGCGAAAATCCAAAAACATCCAAAACATATCAAAATCCAAAAACACTAAAAAACAGTCAAAAATAGAAAACATCAAAAACATTGGAATATGAACTACATCATCTCTAAGCTTAAACGTAGGCAAGGCTAAATCTTTGATCAGCCCCCAAGACACAAAAAATCCAAAAACATTAAAAAAACATCAAAATCTAAAAATGTTTGAAAAACACAAAATCTAAAAAACATAGAAAAATCAAAAAATCAAAACATTTGTAAAATCTTGAAAATACCAAAATAGCCTCAAATCATTTCAAAACATCAAAAACATCCAAATATTTAAAAAAATTCATCCATCCCCATCTCGCTTTCAGCCACAATAATCAATCATCCGTAATAAACTGATTGTCATCTTCATCCTTTGGAAACACAAACAGAAACAACCACAACAATTGGCAAAAGCAAGCTTCAATCGTAAAATCAAAATCAAAACAAACCATTAAATTCAAATCAAACTCTTGATCATTTTCAAACATGTCAATCAACTTTATATCAATAGCCTATCAATCAACTTATCAACCCATCATCATCCTATATAATGCATGTCCTAGGATATATCGTTTCGACAATGGGCATCATTTTGGATATCACTTTGGATTCTTATCCTATCAAAACAAATCCCTTTGGTTGAAGGTATGAAGAACATTGACTTGTTTGCGTACTTGATATTTTCTTTTGATTTATCTTATTGTGCTCATTCCAAGGACCTCTCGATGATATCCAACAAAGGATTTAGAGAGATAGGAATGGGGCAATGATCATTATCCTTTTGTCTATTGTTCTTGTAAAATAACTTGGTGAATACTTGTTTTGTTAGGTACATCCTAGCAAGGTTTACGTATGTCAAGTGTAAACAAGAATACTCCTATTTGTTTGTCGAGTCAAAGTCCATTGCACTAGGTACAACACCATCCTGGTTCTTTATATCTTGGTGCATGTCGTATCTATGTGTGTTATCAAACATAAGGTAAGTAGCCCTTTTAAAATCCCAATCCTTGATAAGCAAATCATCATCATCATCTCTAATAAAGTCTTCTCAAATCATGGACTTGTTGGATCCTCTTATCATCATATCATTTCTTAATTTTGCACTAACATCATGTTAGGAGTAGTTTATCATCATCACCAATGCGTCCATCATGCATCCATCTTGCATCCATCTTGCATCCATTTTGCATCCACCAACATCATCATTTTGCATATCATCCCACATGCATTGCATTTGCATCACAATCATAATATAGATCTGTTAGTCTAAGCATCTGCATAAATCATACATTTTCATAATCATGGCATATCACATCATTCATCCCATCCATCTCACATCATATCATTATTTAAGTTGTTTAGAATAATATAGATTTCTTATTCTAAGCATCTTAAATCTATCTCATTTGCATCTTAAAATCATCTCATCATAACCATCCATTTTGAACCTCTTTATCGCGAGATCGACCCTCAAATTGAATCTTTTCACTTGATCTCTCAAGGGCACAATGTACCAGTGTACTTTGCATTGGGGCATCCAAAAAATCAAGAATTTTTTAATTTTGATTGTGGAAATTTTATTCTTTGAACCAACACAACAAGTACATTGCTTCAAAGAGGTGCAAAATGTAGACACGCAAAATTGGCATAATGCATTCGATTAGGTCATATTCATCCATTCAACAAATAAATCAAGTTTATTTATCAATCTCCTAAAGTCATCAATTTAATTTAAATAAATCAAACTTGATCCTATCATCAACCTTTTAATTAAATAAACCAAACTTTATTTAATTGAAACCTCAAACTGCATATTCCATCCCCATTTGATTTAAATAAATCCAAATATTCAAGTCAAATTGGTCAAACATTGTAATCATCATTAATATAATCTAATCCTAATTAGCCTAACCTAACTACGCATCTCATTCTCTAGATTTTTCCACTTGCACAAATAAATCAATTATTGATTTGTTAAATCCAACATTTTCCATCAACATGGCATCTTTGAGGAATATTCCCTCAAATTTGAATTCAAAAACAAGTGGACATGTACATCCAACAAAATAATTAATAAGCTCTTACATGTCCCTTTGCAAGTCAAACTAAGCATTTACTCTCAAATTCAAATTTGAAATCTCCCTCTCTTTGGCACATTGACCAAAATGTGCTCATCCTCAAGCCTATCACAAGCTGACAAGTGGCTTCATCTCATTTGCTTGTTTTTTGATCCCACATTGCTTTCTCATAAGAATTCTTTCAAATTGAGAATCTTTAAATAGAGACCATCCCCATTGATCAAATCCTCCACAACTTGATCCACAAATCTTCATGCAAAGTCATTCTCTTAAACTAAGAACTGATTTTTTCCACCATCATTTGCAACATCAAGCTTATCAAGGGTTGGGAAAGGGATAGTTTCCACAATAGAACCAATCCACTATGGAATAGATTATTCACTATGCTCCTTAGGATTTCATTTAGTTTTTTTTATTATTTTTGAAAAGGAAAAAATAGGTTTTACAGGGACCTGAAACCACAAAGTTTAAACATACAAAGATAGAGAAAAAAAATTCCAAACAAACAGACAGTTGTCCCAAAAAGGAAACGACAGCAAAAAAGAGACAATAGGGTCCAAAAAAAGGACCGCCAAAAAGCCATAGACAACCACATCGGCACTACTCCAAGATGTTCATCAGCTCCTCGGCTTCCTTTTCAACTTCACTCATATCCTATAACCCCTGCTTGAGGATTTGAACCGTATGTGGAGAAGCAGGGGCCTTCCTCTTCATGTTAGCCTGGGTGCGAGTCGAAATCCCTTCAACAACAAGTCTGCTACAACCTCTATCCACATCCAAGTCCACGACCAGTGAGCCCTTTTGATTTTTTCCAAATTTTCCACCATAGCGTTAATGATAATTGCATTGTGCCTAGAAATTTTATGATTATGCGCCATAGTGGCTCTAATATTTTGGCCAATTTTGGACAAATTGCACTCCAGCCTAGTCAATCTTTCTTCCTGCAACTATTTTCTTTTCTTCGTTAAGGGGGTGTCCTGTTCATCATTCTCATTACGGCTCCAGCCTACCTTCTGCTCCAACTCCATGACTCTATTGCTAAGATATCTATTACAACCACTCAAATCACAAACTTCCTTATGGGCCCACTTAAGAATAGTGAAAAGGCCATCAACACTTTTTTCTGCCACACTCATTATGTCCTTAGACATAAATCTATTTGGGGAAGAATTAATTTCATCCTGATTTGGGGATCTTTAAGAGGCATTCACAAATATTCCAGATGGAGGGGCACTAGGGGCCGACTCTTTACTAGCCATAGGTTTATCAAAATGAATTTCTAGAGAATTTCCAGAGTACGAGACCAATTTCGTAACCGAGGTTCCTTTAAACCTAAAGACCAAACCTGGGGTAGGGCAACCAGGTGAAGGCTGGGGATTAAGACAAGACATCAGAGTAGAACCCGGGGTGGGGCAATCAAGCGAAGGCTGTAGATTAGGACAAGAAGGTGGAGCAAAGCCCACAAGGACATTCCGACAAGAAAGGGACTAGGGAACAATGGTTTTAGTACCAACAAGAGCAAAAGCAAGAGGGGCCAGAGGATCATTCTCCCTGGTACTTTCCGTATCCTCATCGTCCAAATCCCCAAAAACAACATTTTTAGGCAGAGTGGGTAAATTTTGGAAATGCTCAAAGATGAGCCTGATAAGACCAGGGTGAATAATAGAAATCCGCCTAGGGTTTCTTTCAACTTCATCAAGGAAATTCTTTAGAGAAGAGAATAAATAAAAAGGTAAAGAGATACAAACCTTGTGACGAAAGTGGTTCAAAATGGCAAAGTGATAACCATACGCCCTGGTGAAGCGCTCATCAACCGTGATGTACTCCATAATGACTCTCAAAAATTTCCTCCAGATCGATTTAATGGAATCCACATCAAAGTAGCTATTGGCAACCTTAACCAGCTTAACCTTCTCCTTATCTTTCTTTGGAAATCTGATAACCGCTTCATCAGAGAACCGATGGTCCTTATCTTTTTTATTGTTATATTTGTAGAGCATAAGGGATTATTTCATAAAGAATGCCATTTTTTTTGCTTTCTTTTAACTAACTTCATGTTGATATACATTGGAATAGAAATAAAAGATGCAGATATTTGGTGTTACAGTAATTTAATTTTATGATGGATTATAAATTAAATTTTCACTAAATCATTTTTCATTGTCTTACATCTGATTTCATCTTTCTCTTGTACATAGTGTTTTAGGTCATCCACATAGTCCACATGGTGTGAAGAGGTCTCTTGATTATAGAGACAATACATGACCTAGAAACATGTGATTTTATGTGTTATAATTGTTTATTTCATGGACTATATTTCTTGTTTCTCATGTACTCTATTGGACTTTAGTTCATGGGTTGTACTCTGGACTTTATTTCATGTGCTTAATATATTGGTTTCATGAACTTAATATGTTACATAAATTATGGACTTTATTATTGTTTGAAATTTTAATTTACACATGTACATTTATGCATTTTATGTTCATAGTCAAGACATTAACATAGGACATTAATGTGAAATTTAGTGATCTCATACATGATATTAATATAGGACATTTTAATATTTATACTTTACAAATTTAGTGATTTCATACATAATATATATGATATGTACATTCAATAAATAGTTATAATTACTCGATGAACTTATTCGATTCACATCAATGAATAATTAGTCAATAAATCATAATTTACAAACAAAAGCAATCTATTTATATACCAGAAAGGATAAAAATTTAAGAAATAAACAATACCATAAAAGATTAGAGAATAAAAGCATTAATAAATTCTATAAATAATAAAATCTAACACTAATTTATAAGTTGTCAAAATAAATAATGATGTCTTAAGGGGATGTCTTAAGGGGTTATAATACATCTTAAGGGGATGTCTTAAGGGGTATTAAGGGGATGTCTAAAGGGTTCATAGTAGAATGTCTTAAGGGGATGTTTTAAGGGGTCTTAAGGGGATGTCAAATGGGGTAATAATAGAATGTCTTAAAGGGTCTTAAAGGGATGTCTAAAAGGGTCATAATAGAAGGTCTTAATGGTATTTCTTAAGGGGTCATAATAGATTTAACAATAATGTATGCATGATATTTAGTGATTATACAGTTAGAAATAAAGTTTCAAAGTAGGAAAACATGCACATTTAACAAACAAAATATATCTGGAACTTTCTGTTTAAGATCTTAAAGTCTTTTGGTTTTAATGAAAGGGTCTTGTAGCTTATTGAACAACTCATCACTTCTGCTTCTGTTGCGGTTCTTGTTAATGGATCCCCTTCCACTTTCTTCCATAGTTCAAGAGGGCTTAGACAGGGAGATCCCATTTCTCCTATCCTCTTCACGATTATGGCTGAGGTTTTTGGTAGGAATATGAGTAAACTAGTTGCTCAAAGATCTATTATGGGGCTCAAACCATCATCGAACAATATGATATGCTCTCATCAATAGTTTGTGGATGACACTTTGCTTATGGGAAGGTCTACTATCTCGGAAGCTAAAGAGATGAAGAAACTTTTGGATACCTATGGTAGAGCTTCTGGTCAGGTGATAAATACGCAAAAAAGCTCGCTATATTTCTTTAACACACCTCTGCATAGACAGATAAATATACCTGAAATTCTTGGTTGCAAGATAAAGTCCCTTCCTGCTACTTATTTGGGATTGCCTCTTTGCTTAAAATCCCCAGATACTTTTTGTATCTCTGGTTGACAGGTTTGGGAAAAAACTCTTTGGCTGGAAAGGAGGCTCACCTAAGCCAAGCCGGAAAACTCCAGCTTCTTAAAGCCTCACTGCAGAATCTCCCTATCTATGCTCTCAGCCTTTTTAAAATCCCTTCTAAATATGTTGAAACCATTGAGAAGATTCAAAAGAGATTCCTTTGGTCTGGAGTTGAAGAAAGAAAAAGAATGCCTCTTGTTGGATGGGATTTGGTTTGTAGATCTAAAAAGGATGGAGGCCTTGGGCTAAGAAAAATTAGACTCCTGAACAAGTCGCATCTAGCTAAACAGATATGGAAAATTTTCTTTTCCTCCGGAGAATGGAGTGAAATAATTAAAAGCAAGTATTTGTAGAATAACAATTCTCTCAAAGATCTTATTGAGAATCCCAACCTTCCGAAAGGATCAAGTTGCTGGAACTATATGACTGATGGGATAAAGGTGGTGAAACTGGGATTGAAATGGCAAGTTCGCAATGATAACCAAGTTATATTTTGGGATGATTGTTGGCTGCATAATGAACCTCTATCTCAGGATGGGAATCTCAGTAGATGGGCTGAGTTTTGCAAAGATACTTTTGGCCTTTTTGTTAAAGACTACTGGCAAGATGGTAAGTGGATCAATCTTCCCTTGATAAACCCTGTGCTGGTCTCTATTTACTCCTCTTTGAATGCTGTCAGACTTTGCTTAAATTAGGAGGATAGTCTTATCTGGAAGTATGAGCCTTCTGGGTGCTTCTCTATCTCTTATGCCTTTGCCCAGATTTCTAATGCTCTCAACCCCCCACTGTGGTCGCAAGCCTGGACTAAGCATCTCTTACCTAAGATTAACATTTTCTTCTAGTCTTTGCTACAAAATAAAATTCTTACTGTGGATAATCTTAGCAAAAGAGGAGTTTTGCTCCCCAATAGATGCTACCTCTGTAAAAGCAATGTTGAATCAGTTAACCACCTCTTTATCCACTGTCTTTTCTCCTCCTTGGTTTGGGACAAGCTTCTGAAATGCTGGCATTTTTCTTGGGCCACCCTGGAGTCAGTTGAGGATTTTTTTGTTGAATGGAAAGCCCCTTCTTTCAACCCCTTTATTAAAAACTTTGGACTTTCTCGTTCCCCCATGTGACTTGGGGAATTTGCAAAGAGAGAAATAATTGGATCTTCAGGGATAAGGAGTCTTAAGAGGAAATTGTGTTTGAGAGAATTCTTAGGATGATCAAAGAAAACTTTTCTATTGTTCCCTTCAGGTAGGACAAGGTTGAGACTGTGGTTTTCTCTCCTTTTGATAGCTTGATTGCCAAGGAATGGGGAATTAAATGGGATATATCCAATAATCCTAATACTACAAAAATTTCAGGGATGGTGTTTGCTGGAGTTTTCCTAGGGATGGCTGGGCCAAACCCAACTTTGATGGCGTGGCCAAAGGAAACTCGGGGAAGGTTGGGTGTGGTGGGGTCCTAAGGGATTCGATAGGCAACTTTATGGGAGCTGTTGCCACTCCTATGGGGGTCCAAAACAATCATGTGGCAAAAGCGGCGGGGGCTTATTACATAATCAACCTGGCTATAGGAATTAAATGTAAAAATCTATGGCTTGAAGCTGACTCAAAAAATATAATTGATAACCTTTGTGGTAGGTCCCAACCTGCATGGTCGATTAAAAATTGGATAGAAGATGCTAAGGTTTTACTTAGTAAGTTCGATAGAATAAAAATAACCCATGCTTACCGTGAGGCGAATGCGGTTGTGGATTTTTTTGCCAATGAGGGAGTTAAGAGTGACAAAATCCTCACATGGCACAAAAAGACTGACCTCCACTTCGATGTTCAAGCTTTATTGGAGCTCAACGCGGAGAATGGAAAAGAGGTGGCGTCTTGCAATAATGAGGAAGGTACGAGTCATGAATAACAAAATTAGAAGATATAATGGGGTTGAGAGGATCCGGCAGATAAATTATTTACTTTGGCATGCTTTGTGGGTCCTACGAAGTAAAGGAACTATCTGGAACAGGTTTTTTGTTTGCAACAGTATTCGAATTAAGATCTCTAAAATGGGCAGGGAACAGAAGAGGGTTGAACCTACCAGCTTTGAGTCACACACCAAGAACACCAAAATGTGGAGTAAAATAAGAAAGGGTGGCTTACTTTCATTCATTGAGAAACTCCATGGCCCTAAGGAGGAGATTACAAATTTCTTTGAGAAGAATTGGAATAATGGGGAGGTTCTCCTCTTTGGGAGGAAAGTTCAGATTGATGAAGCCTTGATAGCGGAGGTGACTGGCATTCCAATGGAAGAGCATAAATTCTTTAGAGATAGGAAATTTTCTAACAAAGCTGTGGTGAGGTTCCCTAAATATGAGACAAAGAAGCAAAAACTTGTCAAGATGATGAACAATTACTATGAAGTGGACACTATAAAAGCTTTGTGGAGAAAAGTGCTAAGGGTTATCATGGAGTTCATCACTCTTAACGGCCGCTTCACTAGGGTTTATGGATACCACTTCATGCTACTCAATCACTTCCGGCATAAGGTGCGTGTCTCTATCCCCTTCTTCTTGCTCTATTCCTTGAGAAATAGCTTTTCTGATCACAGTAGAAGCCCTAAAAGATACCCAATTCTTCACACGGGTCTTATAAGGCTCATTTATGAGAACTTTCAGAATATGCCCGCCCTTCCAAACACTATAGCCCCTTTGGAGCTTGATGAAGAAGATACTGAGCCTAGCATTTCTGATACTAAAGTTTCCCCCGGCCGCGTCAAGAGCTCTTCGCCTCCTCTGCCCCCTTCTGCCTTTGGCCTTTCCCCCTAGCCTTCTGGCGCCTGCTCTGTTTCTACCTCTAGCTGCACTAACCCTAACGCCAAAGGGGTGGGCTCCAGCTCTCCGATCAATAAGCTTGTCTCCTACCTTGATGACTCCCCTATCATTTTTGCTAAAGCGGTCGGGGTTAGTCTTGAGGACCCCCATGTTCCTTAGAATATCCAACAGGAGAACTACAACCCTCCTAGAGGTGCGGAGTCAGTGATTTTTGGGGTCAATACTGAAAGTGACCCCCCTTTTGACTTCGTTGGAAATGCCAAGAGTTGTTCTATGGACCAGTTGAATTCTGCCAAATGGTTATTTCATTAAATAAGTGATTTGAAAACTAAAAATCTGTCTCTTCATAGTAATCTAGGGGAAATTGAAGTCAAAGTTGTAGGGATAATTCAACTCGAAGCGGAGAAGAATACTAATGTGAAGGATAACACTCAAAAGGACAGCATAGTTGAAAATGATATTGAAAAAATTAAAGGAACCATAAAAAAATTGTTGATCAAAACAATAGAATTTCCAGACATAACTCTGTTATCATCAAAGCCATGTCTGAAAAACTGGAGAAAACCCATAAGAGAGCTTTGATTGTTGACCTTGATCAGGAGAAATACCAGGAAGAGGAAGCTGGGATCTCTAAACGAACTAGATCAAGCACGAAAAGAAAAGCCCTGACCACCCCAAATATGACTCAGATCTTTATGGAGGGGGTTCAGGCTATGGTGGACCTAGAAGAGGTTGTAGATGAGCTTCTGAATTCTATGAATTAGCTATGGCTGGGCCCAGCTTTGTCTGTTTGCTAGCCATTTTCTTATTTTTTTGGCAGCTTTTTGTGGCTGTCTGTTTATGCTGGTTTTTATCTTTCTGGCAGCCTTTTTGTTTTTCGGAACTCTGTTTTGGTCTTTTCTTGTAATTTTACTTCGCAGTTTCGGGTCCCTATAAAACCCGTTTATCCCCTTTTATCAAAAACAAACAAAATATATCTAGAATATTTATTTGATACATAGATTTACATAGGGTATGTTTAATTTTGTAAGTATGTATGTACATATATTTCATCTCAAAAAAATGCTTACAAAATTTGGATATGTCATCTCAAGAACATCTCAAATTCATGGCTAGAATGTAGTAGGTCTTCACACCACCTGATATCAAAAAGGTACAAGCAATATCAATAAAATCATCAAAACATACATATTTTTATTTATATAAAACTATCTATGTGTATAGAACTCAAGTACCTACATTTAAAAGTATTCCACACATGTTTGTAGGTTGAATCCAGGCATCCTCTCATTTTTGTTTCAAAGTATGAGATCAATGCAATGATGGCTTAAGGATACAAAAAATTACAATAAATCAATTTTAACTATTAATGTCCAAGCAATATCCATATGTAATCAAAACATGTATTTAAATATAATTTAACTAATAATTACCTATTTTTAAAAAGTATTCCATGTTGTCTAGGGTGAATCCGCATGGACTAGATACTTTTTGTGATTATGCCTTAAGGATGTATAAAAGGAAAATTTAAATCAATTTCAACTACTAACACACTTGACCAATGTCGAAACATGTATTTAATGTATTTAAAAGGACAAAATAAAACTAAAACTATATTTACCTGTATTTACTTATTCCATTGTACAATCTGCATCCTCTCTTTTTTGCAATGCATCTATAATTTCCTCATGCTCTTCCATAGAAATTGACCATAACACTTTTTTTGAAGGTCTTCCATGATACCGCTTTAGTTTTATATTTGTTTCCACCACCAAATGTGAATAATGTATAATCTTTTTATGTGTTTCATAGTCTTCAAATGCAAGTAGACCATTCTTTCTTATCAGGTATTTTTGTAGCCAAGTGCCAACAACCACCACTAATCCTATTGGAAAACATGTTCAAAAATCATCATCAAATAAGTTCTCAAAATTTTCTTAAGGGGATCAAAGACTTGTTCTAAAAAATTGCTTAAGGGGATCTAAAACTTGTTATCAAAATTTTCTTAAGGGGGTGTCTTAAGGGGATCACCGTACCTATTGGATAATGAAAGCCATCATCATCTTCTCGAGGTGTTATTAAATTATGTTTACTTTCCACACAATGAGCCAACCAATATTTTGTTTTCTCTTCATTCCCCTTAGGTGAAATAACAACATACACGTCTTGCCAACAAAACTTGATTTAATAACTTGTAAATATCTATATAAATAATTTAGTATTGCAAAATAACTTAATAAAGTGAAATAAAATGAAATAAATTGAATTAAAATTACCTTCTTGTACAAGGTTTGAAACACGGTCATAATCTTCAGATGCAAACACTTGATCATTTTCTTCAATAGTTCTTTCATTTTGATTATGTGCTTCTACAGGTGTCAACAATCTTTGCTCCCACTGTTCAACCCATTCTCTATTTTCACATGCTTCTCAATCTCCTGAGATACAAAACTAGCAAAAAAATGCAAGCTCCCTTGTCCAAATAGTCCATGTGTTTGTTGTCGCACTCCTAAATGAATGCCATTTAGTAGATCCACTGATTTTCTCACAATCAACTCTAGGTACAATGTTCTCTTCTTCCACCAACCAAAAGAATCGATGAACTATAGAGTAATCACTTGAACCAGGTGTAGATAATCTTTTATTATACCAATCCACAATCTCACATGCATCTTTATATTTTACTTGGATGTGTTCTTATTTGCCTCCAAAAAATTTGACTAGGAAGATTATCGAAAACACCACTTCCGATTTTAAAAAAATTATTTTCATTAAATTCAACATCACATTCTAGATTTTCATCTTCATTTTCATCTTCATCTTCATTTTCATTTTCATTTACATTTTCATCTTCATTTTCATTAACAAAATAGTTTTCATTTTCATTTTCATAAAAAATATAGGTTTTTTTTCATTTTCAAGAAAATGATCATTCTAATTTTCATTTGCAACAAAATATTTTTGTTTTTTGTTTTTAACAAATTCTATAAAAGTTTCATCTCTCTGAATATCATCAATGTCAACATCATTAAGTCCAACATCTTGTCAAACTTCTCCATAAAAATTTACCATTTCACTAGCATGTAGATTTGAAGATGTACTTGGATTTGTGCATAGTGAAACATTCTTCGTAGCATTCAAAGAGGTATTTGAAGACATAGTAGGACTTGTTTGTATAATCATATTCTTCTCCAAATTGACTCCTTGAAAATTAGCTACATCTACAACCATGGTATCCTCAATGTTTTCATCTTCAATAGTTGTGGAATTGGTTGCTCCACATTGATTTCATTCTCATTCTTCTTTCTCTTTGTATTTGTCTCTCCTTCTCTCTATTTGCTTCAACTTCTTCAAGAGTCAATATCTTCCCCCTCTTATTATGAGATTTAGCTCCCATGATTATAAAATTCTCAAGCACAAATGAATGTTAATAGTGAAATTCTTCAAAATATTCAATCCAAATTGGAAGTTGAATACCTATTAGGAAAAAATTCTTCCTCTTGTGTTCCTCAAAAAAAGTAGAAAACTAGCACAATTCCACTTTAAAAATTGTTTTTTTCATGCCTCCTTTGAAAAATTCAATCCATATTGCAAGTTGAAGACCTTTTGTTCCTCCAAACAAGCACAAAAATAACACAATTCCACTTCAAAAATGGTGTAGATGATGATTCGTTTGAAACAATAAACTAAAAATCAAGTTCACCACCTACAAATACAATAGCTCATGAAAAATAGTTTACTTTTACTGCTCTTGGCTATACATGTGAAGTTGCAGACTTCGCAGTAAATTTAAATAAAAGAAACAGGATCTCGTTCTATAATTGGGATCTTATTCCCTGATATTCAATGTGGGGACCGTTGGAAGGGAGATAGGATCCTATTTATAAAATGGGATCTAGTTTCCCTCGCAACGGTCTGAATATTATAAACTAAGGAATGAGATCCCGATTATAAAATGGGATCTTGTTTTATAAAGAGGAATCTCGTTTTTAAAAATGTGAATTTCTATTAGCTTTGTGATCAGGTTTTTTCCTAGGATTTTGGTATGGGAAAAGCATTGGAAATCCGAACCTAGGCCTTCAACCCGGTTTGACCTACAAGTTGAAGGTCCTAACAATGCCAGAGAAAAATACTGACTTTGGACATATGGCTAACGATTTTTTTTGCAAATTTTTTTGACGAAATTAAAACCCATTTTAAATGAGACAATGCAAATTCTAAATATGTAATTTTTTTTGCAATTGTATTATTTTTTCTATTTTTCAATTAATTTCTAATAAATTTGGTCCATAAACTTTAAATATCAGGGATTTTTAATATTTTAATAACTTTGGATCAACATAAGATTTTGAGAAATGGATTGCATGAGAACAAAATTTAGACAATTCTTTTCAATTTAAAAAAAAAAGTAAAAAAATGATAAGTTTAGGTCATCTTATGCATGTCGTACACGACAATTTTCAAAATGACAAATCCGCCTAATAAAAATATAACAAAAAAAAAAATCAATAAAAAATTACAAAACAATATCAAGAACAAGCTTGAGTCACAAATATTTTCCCAAAAGGATTTAGAAAAATATGATAATTTAAGTCAAAATATGGATGTTGTACACATGCATGGTATGGTAAAAAAAAAAAATCTTTTAAATAGTGGTTTTTAGAAATTCCTATTGAAACTCAATTTGTACAATCTGGGCATTGAAATAAATTACATATTTGGAAACTAAACTCTAAGCA
Source organism: Sequoia sempervirens (assembly GCA_007258455.2). NCBI lineage: Eukaryota > Viridiplantae > Streptophyta > Pinopsida > Cupressales > Cupressaceae > Sequoia > Sequoia sempervirens. The sequence goes on along the minus strand of VDFB02105785.1, from coordinate 189,358,789 downwards.
CTACATTTTATAATTACTTACTTTTTTAAAGATTTCATTTTTAAGTGCTTCAAATTTTAAGGTCAAATGTGTCCAATTCTGAAAATCAGGAAAAACACTTCCACTTTTTGGCCAAAAAGTGGACTCAACTTCTTGCACACACCCATAAATGTTGTACGAGGCCAAAACTTTAAGGTAAATATGAGCTCTCCTAACTATTGAAAGGTACTGCTTGTTCCAGGCTTCAAGCTTCTTGATTATTTTTCCTTTCATCCACTCCCACATCTCCTTTAGGTTGGGATCAATTGGGAAAGGGATACCTAGGTACCTCACCAATTTGTTAGGTCCTCCCCACTGGAATTCATGTTCTTCAAGCCACTCAAGCTACTTGTTCTTGGAGGACAATGTGATTGATTTTCCTTTTGATATTTTTTCCCCTAGCAGCTTGATTGAAGAGGTCCATTTTTGCCACTAGGTTCAGAAAATTTTACTTTTCATACTTTACAAATAGATTTGTATCATGAACAAACTGCAAGTTAATTAGCTCCTCTTTGTTTGGAAGAATGAGCCCCTTGAACTTATCTCTATAGCCAAAACTCCTCTATTAGTTCCCCATTCACCTCAACTTGTGTTGTGGCATCATTCATGAGCGTTTTTATCATTTGAAAAAAGAAATTAGGGAATTGTAAGCCTCTAGCACCATCATTATGAATGCCCATTCAATTCTATCATATGCTTTATGAAAATCCAATAGTAACATCCCCACTTCATAATTGGTGTTTCTAGTTCATTCCATGGCTTCCCAACTAGCAATCAGATTTTTTTCTAATATATACCTTTAATAAAAACTAGTTTGGGTGTTGTTTATCACCCTTGGGAGGATGTCAGTTATCCTCCTAGCAATTTTCCTAGCTCACTTTGTAAGAGACAGTGAGCATGGTTATGGGTCTCCATTTTTTTAGGAGAGATTTGTCACCTTCTTTAGGAAGCAATTTTATTATTCTGTAGTTTATATCTTTTCCAAGTGAACCTTTCTCAATGGCCTTAGAATAAACTTGGAGGAGGTCATCACTTATCTAGTCAATTTTTTTTGTAGAATTTTACAGTCAAGCCATTTGCACTAGGCGACTTATCATTACTCATTAACAGATTGCATTTTTTAGTTCTTCATTTGTTAACTGCTGATTTATTTTTGGAGTATTCTTCCTATAGATGTTCTTTGGGATAACCTTTCTACACAAGTCTCTTGCTTCCACCCCTTATTGTTTGAAGCATTGTGTAGTAAAATATTTTTATAGAATTGATAGAAACTTTCCTTAATAGCACCAAGGTCCTTTGTCATAATCCATTCTTCCTAGATACATCTAATGGACTCTTTGGCCTCCTTTGATTTGAGACACTTGAAGAATAATTTTGAACCTCTATCCCACTGGGATAACTAGTTCATTTTATCTCTCTTTTTAGCCCTTAGTCCTTATAGATTTGGACCCTCCTTAGCTACCCCTTAATGTATATTAACTTATTATTAGCTTCAACACCTTCTAGAGCCTTTTCAAACTTCCCTTTAGTTCTAAGCAACACATTGTGGAGTTGATTCTCTGCCCTTTTGTTTTCCTTGGCCCTATGCTCACTGATTTTTTGTAAGATTCATTTCCATCTTTTAACATTTAAATTCCATCTATCAATAGGGTTTATGTTTGCATATAGGCCCCTATTGAGCTCCCTGAATGTGAAGATAGCATCGATGCTATCAGCAAGTTTTAGCAACCTTGAGTTGAGGATGAATTTTGCTCCCTTGTTTTGAGGTCTTTAAACCTCTTTGTTGATGCAAAATTGGACCATGATGGGGTGACGGTCAAAAAGTGCCCAAGATTTAACCTTTACTCTACTATTATCCCCTTCAACCTGATCAAAATCAAAGTTGTCTTTGGTAGCATAAAATCTATCAAGTCTATAGTAAGTTCTCCTATTGTCCTATTGTGCATTGCACTAGGTATACCAAATAGCATTATTTTTCTTTGTTGCTCCTTCAAGGGGATCTAAAACTCTTAGGCTATCTTTTATCTTCTACCATAAGTACCTTTCATTCCCTTTCCAACCGATATCTATCCCTCCTATTTTATCAGATCAATACTTTCTATCATGGTAAAGTCTCCTATTATCCATGGTGTCTTAGGTACCTTTCTAAGCCAATCCCATAGCTCACATCTGGCTTTATATTTGTTTGGAGCGTAAATGACACATACTCCAAACATTAGATCCTCCTTTTCTATGTGTACCTAGATATATCTATTACATAGGGAAGATCCATGATATTTCACCCATTGGCTCAACTTATTAGAAACTAGCAGGGAAATTCCACCTTTTCCTTTCTCATGATTAGAACTATAGAAACTTGAGTCCTTCCAAATAAACCTAAGTTTGGTTTGTGAAGTGAACCCTACAACTTTAACTTCATGTAACACTACAATATCTTTATGATTTTCTTTCATTATGAGCCTTCTTACATTACATTTCCTATCTAGGAACTCTAGTACCCTAATATTCCATGTGATATGTAGTTAAGAATCATATGCATCCATAGCTCAGGTTTCATCTTCTATACTCCTAAACCCTTCAAAGCATATATGTAGCTCTATCCTTCTAGCATTTCCCCAAAGATATGGGATGAACTCTTCTTTTATTTCTTGCCTTCTTCCCCTTCTTTTCTGGCCCAACATTTTCTTGGCACAAGATTCCTTTTTCATGTCATATTTAGTAATTGGATTCTCTTGGGTTTCTACCCCTATATTGGCCTCTTGTTTTTATAAATTCCCCTTATCATCTGCAAGGTTCTAATATTTACTAAGAATTTTCTTTAGCTATTCTCAATCAACTTTCTCAAGGGTAATTTCTAGGTTAATATCATCCCCTTGAGATCCGTGATTTTTGGCTGAGGGACTTTTTCCTCAATATTTGAGTTACAATTTACTCTAGTAGAAACATGTTTTTTGTTCCTAACTTCACTGTTGGAGTTAGCATTTTTTTTTCCATTTGACAAATTATTCTAGGGATATTCTTTTATATTAGTCTTCCTCTTACTAGGTTGGTTCAGGCTAGATGGGGTAGTGCATTTCTAAAATGCATTTTCTAAGCCTAACACAATTTCTACCGCACATCCATCCCTCATCAGGGCCCCAATTCTATTTTTATTATTTTTATTATCTTCAATACTCTTCTTAATTCTATCCATTACAAGTTCTTGACCATTTTTCTTTCAGTTAGGATTAACGAGGTTGATTTCCTTGGGCACCCTTATCCCTCTCTTAGGATATGGTCTCAAACATGACACTTTTGGTCACAGTCATAGGGGATGAATTTGGCAAGGGCTCCATGAATGCCTCCTTATCAATAAGGCCATCGAAGAGATTACCTTCTTCCAAGCACAAGGGTTTCTTCCTTTGGGGAAACGTCAAGGCTTGAGTTATCCAATCTTGTGTTACCCATGGGTAGGTTCTTATCAATCTCAATACAATCACTTGCTTTAGCCTCATCAATGGTCTCTTACATAAAGGTATTCATTATGGGGGCATCCCTTCCCCTTCGAATATTGTTGTTGGTGCCCATCATGGGGAGATGCAAAGAGCTAGGGTTCACAAAAAACCCTTGAACATTATTATTCTTTTTTCCTTTCCCATGGCTCTATAGGATTGAATAATTCTTCCTCAACTGTCCCTTCTTTTTGTAGAGGAACCATGCATTGATTCCCCTAAGGAGCTCAATTTTAGAGGCCATAATGGCAATTTTAGTTTCTACTTCCACTTCCTTCAAAATATTCACCCCTGAAGAAATGGAAACAAGGACCCTTGTAGCCATGTGCAAGAGGGGGTTTCTAGTTTATTCATTTTTTAGCACCCTCCCAAATTGGGCTACAAGATGAGGGATAAATGACCACAGAAGGAGAGGGAGGTTTTTTAGGGTAATCCACCGCGGGTAGGCTAGGGCCTCCACCTCATCATAGTATAGATTCATGGACCATGGGATAGCCCTAAATACCATGTTGCCCATAGACCAAAACTCTCCCATAATGAAATTAACTTGCATTTCTTTTGTTTGAAATAATATTAAAAACAATCCTTTCTTTATCACTCTATAAAATGTTTGTTGAATCCCTTATTTTTAATTCCACACATTACATTACCATTGATAAAAAAAAAATTCTCAACAGGACTTTATTTATATCAATAGAAAATAAGAATATACCAATATTCCTATATTTATGCTCTTCACTATTCATTGCCACAACCGTGTCATCATTAGGAATTAGTAGAGCTTTTTTAAGGCACTTGGAAGGATGCTTACCTTCTCCTTTGGGCTGCACTTCTTCATAGATGTTTCCATCTTCCACATGAATGAAGTACGCTTCTCTTAGAATCACAGTCTTTCTTTCACCTCTAATAATGTCTTTGAAGGATTGTCGCTTGCCACTCATGTCCTCCACCGCAATTTTTTTAATACTTGCATCCACGGTTCCTAGGGATCTTCCCCATGATTACCTAAATCTCCCATTGTGGTTGGCCTACATCCACCATAATCAATAATCACAATGGAAAATCTATGAGGAGAATGAGATGATTGGAAAATGATGCCCTGGCCTTCAACACACACAGGAGAGCCAGGGTTTAACTAAATATGTAAACAATGCATAATGTTTATTATACAATGTAATAATGCATAATAATGCACTCTAAACTATTAAATTCTAAAAAGACCAAGGCGGAAGGAGGGCAACATGGGGAAGAATTCAAACCCATCGATGGCGTACGACTATCCCGAGGTTTTTGGAGATGTACTCTCTTCCTCTTACTTGCAAAGCCTCCATTTTTTAAATATTAGAATAAATATGATCAATAAATTAATTCAAGTCTTTAAATTAGTATAATAAATATTGTTTATAAACTGATCGGTATATAATTATCCTCCATTTACAACTAAATAAATTTGTAAATAAATTTGACATAAAAAACATAATTAATTCCTCTTTATGACCTCCTAAAGATTTAAAATAAAGATTATATGTACCTTCGACCAAACGCTTAAACTTGTACTCAATATATTAATATAAATAAATGGTAATACATCAATATTATTGACGTAAATAAAATAAAATTCTAACAAATATGCAAAATATTCAAATTTCTTTTATATAATGAAAAAAACTTTTAAAATATATGAAGATAAATTAATCCACTAATTTTATTGGGGTCCTTTTTTCCATATATGATATATGATTCGGAATCGATAATGGTTGTCTATTAATTGAAGAATTATTAAGATTCCTCGATCTTTTCACTTGTAATCGATGGGCATTGATTTTCCCTCCACAAAGGGAAAGACCAGGACTAACAAGAAACGTGCATTGACTTTTCCCTGCCTAAGATAAAGACCAGATCAAAAGGGAGGTGCATTGATTTTCCAGACCAGGACTAACAAAGTAACGTGCATTGACTTTTCCCTGCGTAAGATAAAGACCAGGATCAAGAAGGGATGTGCATTGATTTTCCCTCCACAAGGACAGAGAGCAACAAGGGACGTGCATTGATTTTCCATGCACAAAGAGAAAGACCAGGACCGTTTGCAGGCAACGTTCTTACCACTTACTGGCTACTACTCGAATCGTTCCTGGTTGTCAGTATCATGTAATATCAGAAGCGAAAGCCCATGTCTGGAGATGTCACTATCATGTACTATCAAAAGCGAAAGCCCATGTCTCGAAGTGCGCACTATGAAGCTACTTCGAAATATTCCTTGACTAAAATTTCTCGAAGTGCGCACTATGAAGCTCCATGCGCTTGGAAAGGAATCTCTTGTGATACATTCAACACCGTTACCGCTGTTGATCTCACCGGTGAGTTCATTTCTGGCAACTTGACTTCCGCGATATGCAGCCTACCCAATCTCACTTTGTTGACTCTCCAAGCCAATGCTTTCAGCGGTCCCTTCCCACCTGACCTCTTGCTTTGCAAGCGTTTACGGAATCTCGATTTGGCAATGAACCAGTTCGGTGGAACGCTGCCCGCTCATATCTCCCAATTGAGTGAGTTGAGAATCTTGAATTTAGCACATAATGCTTTCAGTGGCTCCGTTCCTGAAGCCTTCGGAATGCTGCCAAAACTGGAAGCTCTCTTCCTCCACGAAAATAGTTTGTTGGGAATTTGGAGTGCCTAATGAACTTCACGATTTACAATAATCCTCTGCGTCCTGGTGCGATACCGAGAGAGCTTGGCAATTTAAAGCAGCTGCAGCAGTTATCGCTGTATGTTGATTTTGTATGTTGATTTTTATGTAGCTTGGACAGGTGTTTCCATTCTCAAGAAGTGTTTATTTAATTATTTAATTATTTTCTAGAGACTTCTAGAAAGCGCTGAGTTGTCTAGATAATTATGTAATTAAATAATTGATCCTCTGGACACTTCTAGAATCCAGTTAGTTAGGGTTGTTAGAGTCTATTTAATCTTAGCCATTGATTGATATTAAGTCATTGCTATTGATTTTCCAATGAGAAAAGTATAAAAGGGGATCAATGGGCATTTGGAGAACACACAAGTATAGACTTGAGATGACTTGCAGTGTTAGCAAGTAGATTTGTAGTGAGAGCAAATAGTCTTACAGTGTTAGCAAGGGCGCAGTGATAGCGTTGGGGGCGCAGTGATAGCGTTGGGGATAGTAGTTGTGGAATTTCAGTAAGAGAAATAGAGGGAAGAATTTTCGGAGAAGAATATTACCGGAGTTATGCCAGTAAGAGGCAAGCAGTTTTGTATTCCTTAATTTGCTGAAGTTTAATATAATTTCTCATTTGCAGTAGTGGTTTTCTCTATGGGGTTTTTCCACGGACAATTTGTCCAAAAATATTGTGTTCATTATTGTGAATGTTTTTTTCTCTATTCCTGTGAGTTTTTTATTGGTGAAGGTGTAGTTATGTTATTTTTCGATATTTGCTGAGAATTAATTTTTCAAAGTCAAATAATCTATGTATTAGATAGGAGATTAATAATCAGTAACTGCAATAGAATTTTCACACTATATAACTGCAGTCTTGAAGGCGAAATCCCATCTTCCTTGGGCAATTTAACGAAGCTGGACGCCTGGACATTTCCTGGGCAATCTAACGCAGCTGAGGTCATTGTGTTTGTGGCAGAATAATCTTTGGGGCGATATCCCGACTTCCTTGGGCAATTTAACTTAGCTAGAGGAGTTAGATGTGTCGCAGAATCATCTGTGGGGTCATATCCCGACCAGGTTATTGGCTCTCTCAAATTTGAGAGTACTGCATCTCCAATACAACAACTTGTCTGGACGAATTCCCGAGAACATTCATCAACTGCCGAGCTTATCCCGTTTGGATCTTTGTGTGAATCAGCTTCACGGGACAATTCCTCAAGCAATTGCCTATCTCACAAATCTGAATCTTCTATTTCTGGACTTCAATCTGCTTACAGGGAATATACCTGCGCAGATCGGGATGCTACCATCCTTGAAAACCTTGATCCTGGGCGACAACAAGTTCAATGGTTGGTTGCCCCAGAGTTTGGGTACATACTCCAATCTGTATGAAGTTGATGTGACGAATAGCAGATTGGAAGGCACTCTACCAAAGAATCTGTGCACAGGGGGAGTGTTGTATGGCTTCATAGCCACTTCAAACAACTTCAACGGTAGTCTGCCTTCGTCATTTGAAGACTGCAGATCTCTACAATATCTGTACATCGAAGACAACCAGCTGAGCGGTGAGATTCCCACGGGTCTATAGGATGCTGTCAATCTTCACGAAATGTTTTTAAACAACAATATGTTTGAAGGAAAGATTTCACCTGCAATTGGCCAAGAGAAGGGTCTGATTCGATTGAAGGTAAGCAACAAACTGGTTCGAAGGAAGAATCCCTGCACAAGTTGGACAGCTGACAAATCTTCTAGTATTTGAAGCCAGTAACAACCGGTTGTCAGGCCCCATTCCCCACGAGCTCGCGAGCTTAATTCTGGTAAATATTCTTCAGCTTGATCATAATTCTCTGTCCGATGAGATTCCCAAGGAAGTAATGTCGCTAAAGAAACTCAATCAGCTCAATTTGAGTCACAATTGACTTACAGGCGAAATCCCTGAATTGTTTTTGAGCGACAGCAATAGTCTTGATTTGTCAAACAATTTGCTTTCTGGAGGGGTTCCTCCCGAGTTGGGACTATTGAAATTAAATGCTTTCAATGTCTCCAACAATCTCTTGTCTGGACGCATTCCCGACACTTTAGATGATCAGGCTTACAAGCAGAGCTTGCTAGGAAACCCGAGGCTATGCGGCGGACGGAATTTGATGCTACCTTCATGTTCCTCTCCACATAAGTTGCCACCTCAGATTTTGGCTACGATTCTGTTGCCACCTTTACTTATAGTAGCCATGACTTTGGGCTGCATTTGTCTGCGTCTTTCATCTCTCAGGAAGCCAAGTGACACACCATCGTGAAAGATGACACCATTCCATTCGACAGAAGTGGACGAGACATACATCCTCTGCAATTTGAAAGAGAGTAACATGATTGGATCCGGAGGTGCTAGAAAGGTTTATAAGGTCATTCTGCAGAACGGGAAAGCAGTAGCCGTAAAGAAGATCCAGAACATCAGCAGATCAGGAGGAAATTTTAAAAGAAAAAGAGAGGAGGAAGAAACTAAAATGGGGAAAGTGGAGGTGGATACTTTGGGGCTCATCCGGCACACCAACATCTTGAAACTTTTCTGTTGCATTTCAAATGAAGAGTCAGATTTCAAGCTGTTGGTATACGAGTTCATGCCGAATGGCAGCTTGTTCGACTGTCTACACGGATCCGTTATCGGATTGCTCTTGGTGCAGCTCGTGGGCTACGTTATATGCATCATGATTGCTGCCCTCCAATATTGCACAGGGATGTCAAATCCAGTAACATCTTGCTAGACGCTGATTTCGAGGCTAAAATTGCAGATTTTGGCATATCCAGAGTGCTTGATAGGCTGGGCAAAGAGCATTCGGTGCCTGGCTATGTGGGCTCCCACAGATATATAGCCCCAGGTAACAAGAGTTTCTCTCCTCCAACTCTAATAAATTTGTTTTCTTGGACAAATAATCTCATGTTTTATTTTTCCTTTTGGAAATCTGGTGCATAGAATATGTGGATAGGCTAAAGGTGAATGAGAAGAGCGATGTATACATCTTTGGAGTGGTGATATTAGAGCTAGTCAGCGGGATGAAAGCTATGGGTGAGGCAGAATATGGAGAGTACGGAGACATCGTGGATTGGGTGCGCAATACAATATGCCTGCGCGGGGGAGAGATGGAAGTGCTGGATGAACACACAGTGGAAGAGAATTGCAAAGAACAAATGTTACGCGTATTGCATGTGGGTTTGGTTTGTACTAATAGAGTGCCAAACTGGCGGCCTTCTATGAGAGAAGTGTTAGAGAAGTTAGAGGCATGCAGCGGGGACAATCGCAAGTTGACAGTTGTGCATCTGGAAAGAATTTCAAGTTCCCACTCGGACAGCGAGAACTAAATGGTTTAATTTCCAGATCAACTGAGTTAGATTTTTGTTTTACAGCTTTCCTCTTGTGATCTTAGATTGTTTTTTCTGTGTAAACGAAAAAGCATGAGTATTTAATTTAGACTTGCAATGCAAGAGTAGTACGAAAGGAAACTTTTCAGTGGTCAGATTTTACTTAAGTAAATAAGACCTTGAGAGGTGGTGTTTGTGCCAATATGTAACTTGATTCTATAAAATACAGACAAAAGAGAAAGAATAATAATAATAGTGATGAACAAGAAAAGAACTACAACTCTATTTACATATGAAACTTTGGAATCCAGAGAAGTTATACAATAGAATACAAGAATAAAAAAAAGTGAGTGATGTTCTTGTATGAAAAATAAAACTACACACCTATAGAAAACATAGCTACTGCTCTCAAAACATAACTGCATATAGAAAGGATGGAGTTGTTGCTCTTACAAATAAAAATAGAGTAAAACAGATCTTCTATTGCTTCTCCTATCTACATTCTCCAAGCACACATATATATTCATCATATTAATCACTACTCTTCAAAACATAAATGAAGTCCTCCATTATAGAGCATTATTGAGCATGGTGTATGTATGAGTTGTTGTCAAATAATAAATATGATAATTAAAAGAGCAACAAATGAAGATAAGGATAAGCAATTTTTAAATAAAGGTAATGTATATTAAATACTACCTATCACACCCTATCTAATTGCTTGAGAATAGACATGTGAGTGTAGTAACTATGGTGGTTGTGATTACATTTCACTCCCCCTTAATTGCAATTTCCATGATTTAGTATGCCCAAACAGTCTCATAGATATTGAAAACTTTCTTTTCCCAATCGCTTGGTAAAAAAATCTGCATACTAATCTTTAGACTTGCAATATTCCAAATAAATTTCTCCAGTATGAATTAACTCTCTGATGAAATGGTATCTAGTGTCTATATGGTTACTCCTTTTGTGAAATATATAATTCTTGGATAATGCAATCACTAAATTATTGTTAGAGAAAATATTTGTTACTTCCTATTATTTATACCTCAAATCTACCAACACTACACTCATCCAAATTGCCTGAAATGTTGGTCTTGTTGTTGCTACATACTCTGCTTTTGTTGATGAAAGAGTGACAATGGGTTGTTTCTTGGATGCCCATGATATTGCACCTAGTCCAAAATGAAATACATAAGCATATGTACTCTTCATGTCATTAATGCTACTTGCACAATCATGATGTGTATATCCTATGAGTTTGAACTCATTTAACTTTGAATTGAATTCCATAATTTCTAGTCCCACTTACATATCTCAAGATCCTTTCTGCGACTTAGCAATGAGAGTTTTTCTGAGACTCCATGAACCTTGAAATAAAACTCACATCGTACACTATCTCTAGCCTTGCGGCAATCATGTACATTAGACTATCAACAAGTATTTTATACAAAGTTAGATCCACATTTGATCCATTGTCATCTTTACTTATCTTCAAACCTATCACAATTAGTATTGGTGCTAACTTACAATTCATCATATTACACATTTTCAAAACATCACTGGCATATTTGACATGTGAGATGAATATACCATTCTCGATTTTATTTACCTCAATATCAAGAAAATTATTTATAAGACCCAAATCATTCATTTCAAATTCTTTTTCATAACTCCTTTGAACAAGTCAATTGATAAATCACCTTTGAATATCAATTCATCAACATAGAAACACATAATTTGAATTTGACCTTGTTAATTCATCTTTGTGTATAATGTAGGCTTGCTTTTGCACCTCTTGAAGCCATTCTATAAGAAATAAGAATAAATTCTACTATACCATGATCTAGGAGCTTGATTTGGTCCATAGAGTGCTTTTTTCAGTCCATTTGCACCTTATTTTCATGGCCTAAAATCTAATATTCTAGTGGTTGCTCCACATATGATTATAAGAAATCATTCAAAAATATAGATTTGACATCCATTTGATATACTAGTCACTTGTTCTAAGCTTCAATTGTATATATTGTTCTCACTTTGTCCAAATGAGCTACTAGAGCAAATGTTTCATTGTAGTCAAATTCAGGTTGTTCTAAACAACCATTTACTGTTGATTAATTTTAAAAGTAGGGTTCACCACTATGAATGAACAAGTTGATAAACCACCAATTTCTTTTTCTTATTAAAACACTCAATTATGAAGGGAAAAATATGTAAATAACAATAAAAAATGTTACCTAACTGTTATATCAACTATGGGGGAACTTTTTAGAGCATAAAAAGATATGTACCTAGACGAAAAGTTGTTTTTAAACTACAGAGGAATTGTTCCTTGATGTTTGCACTCTCAAAATCCCTGTTATCAACTTTTGAAAGTCTTTACTAAATTCTATAGCTTTAATTCCTTGATTTTTCACTTTGAATGACAACTTTTGCAACTTGACAACTTTGAAAATTTTGCTCCAAACTTGCTCCACTTAATCTTTAACCTATAAACCTACAATCACACATTCAAAGGTAGAATTTTTTTTTTTTTAGTGAATAGAGGTTTGCCTCAATCAAACCCCTTGTGGGTAATCAAACCAAATGAAGAAATAAAGGAATGAAGCATGAAACATGAAATATGCAATTGATGTCACCTTGGATCATGTCTTGTGAAACAAATCTACAATCTAACAAATATGCAATCTAACATGTAGTGGTCATGAAGAATGTATATCTTTGATCCTTGAATATGATATGAACAATGGTTGCAAGTAGATCTTCAATGCTACATCCACCTCTTTAGCTCAACAACATGAATGAATGCTTCAAACCCTTGACATGATCATATGATCTTGAATTGCTGCAATAAACTCTTGAAATATTCCTTGAAATGCCTTATGAATGCTCTTGTAATGCTCTTGTGAACTTCAATTTTATTTTTTGCCCCATGACGTGACATTTGATGTTCTTTCTCTTTTTGTGCAATTCCTCTATTTGTACTTCCTTTCTTCTATATGTCCTACATTGCTTTTTCCTTTCACATTTTTTTTGTTTTCCTTTTGGGGATGATGCAAAGCATTGAGATGCCCTATGCATTTTCCATGTTGACCCAAAAGGTCCCTTTTATTTTCTTTTTCTCTTTTATTTTGTGTTATCCTTTTGGGGATGACACAAGGCATTGAGACCACAATGTCTCTCTCATGTTGACCCAAAAGCTTTTTCATTTTCATTTTATTTTGGTTTGTGTTTTCCTTTTTGGGATGATGCAAAGCATCAAGACATCCTATGTCTCTTCCATGTTGACCCAAAATGGACTTTCTTCTTCTTCTTTTTTCACTCTCTTTGTGTCATTCTTCCAGTTCTATGTGTGTATTTGGGGAATTATGATAGTTATGAGCTCTTTAATATAAACATTGCATCAATGAACATACTAACCCCAAATCCATAGATCCCTTATGTGTTTAGTGTGTTCCTTTTTGGGGGAAACCCCTCTTTCCTTTTTTACTTTTCCTTTTACATGACACAACCTTACTCGGAAATGTATGACTTGGCATAGGGGCTTTCCAAGTTGGATCTCATGTCTTGTTTCTTTTTGTATGTGTCATTTCGCTACTTTAAAGTAATTTCTCACAAAATAGTGTGTAGTAATTCCTTTAAAGTGGGGCCATATATTAGCATTATTCATTTGCATTTTTTATTTTTCTTGGTTCTTAGTGCAACTTTGTTAATTCATATGATGTGTTTGTCACTTTGTGGATGACATTGGGTGTGATTTCTTTCATGAGCGTGATCTCTCTTAGTATATTACATTCCTCTTAGTGGCCTAATGTGACGCATTGCATCCCCTAAGTTGTGAATATTATATTCTTTGATTGGTCCTCTCTTGGAGACATTAGACACAATGTTCCCTAAGTCATAGAACTCGCAAGAACTAGGTAAGACTCATTTGAACATTTCTTCTATATTTTACATTTGCATGGCCTCCTTGCATAACACAACTTGCATGCTTGTGGTGCCATTGCATTTGTTCATGGGTTCTAAGCATACAAATCTTTTCTTGTCTCATGAAGCACGGAATGACATTGTTTCTGTGGTGCTTTATTAAAGTTATTAGGAGGTATAACTTTGATATGGTTGAGCAGAAAGCCCATTTTGAGGGACGACTTTCCCCATAGCTACCATTTGGGATTTCTCACACCATAGACAACCAGAAGTTCCATGGCCCTAGAGTGAGTATACTTGGGCCTTCTCACCTTGCGGACAACTATGAGTTGTGTCACCCTAGACTGAGTACATAATTCTTGTTCCAAATAAAAAACCTAGATCTAATCCACAAATGAGCTAGATAGATGATTGAAGCTTTCTCTTCTTTCATTCATTCTTTTTCAGCACTTTCACATGTGTTCCTTTGTGCACATGATTGATTTGCCATGGGATCTTGATCCTAGGGGCTTGATCACCCCACTTGGTTGATGTCATCTCATCTTACCAATCATTAGTACATTTGGAACCCTCCTGAGATGCATTTCTCTACTTTAGTGTGAGTTTGAAGTAGGTTCATCCTATCACTAAAGTGGGGGTTAACTATGGACACGAAAAAATATCCATTTTTTCTTGCTTGATTTGGGAATAATTGATGACAAATTGGACTTAACAAGGCCTTTATTTGGTGTTGTGAGGTGTTTTTCACATCCACACTAGGTCTTGGACCCTTGTAAACTAAATAAAATGCATTTATTGATGTCTTGTAAAGGTGTTGTAAAGGACTTTCACTCCTCTCTAGACCTAATGAACCCATTTTCCCTTAATTAAAAAATGTAAAATATATTTAATTATATTTTCACATTAATTGAGAAGGCTTTTTATCATAACTCATAATCATCTATTCATCATTCATCATGTTCTTAAGTAAAACAAGCTAGGGTTTTTACATTCTAAGTCATCAAGATAGCTTTCAAGGACATTTAAGGGAATATTCTTCAATCATTGTTGCAAAAAATCAAGATCTATCATCATGGAAATTCTCTAACTCTAGTGTTTCATACTTTATTACATTCTTTCTTCATTTTTGTTTAATTACCTAGAAAGGGGTTTGACCAAGGTAAACCCCATGCCCTGGCATTCACCATTTCTTTCTCTTTCTTTGTTTGTTTGTAAATATAGGTACTTGGGTTGGAAAAATATTTGAAGATTAGGTTGAACACTTTTTGAAGACCTCTCCTTGCTTGCAAAGCCAAAATATCCATTAAAAGTCACTTTCAAGCCTAGAAATCAGAGTTTCAGAAGCAAACACCCAAAAGAACAAAAAGAGCAGATCAAGGGCTTCCATTTCCACTTTCAGATTTTTTGAAATTCAAAAGTGGACTCATTTTCTATTAGTGGAAAATGATTCCCACTGCCAAGCCTGAAAAGTGTTTTCTGTAGTATTGGATACCCATTTGTCTGAAACAGGCTTTAGAATAGTTTCTCAAATATGGGACTAATTAACCTGAAATGGTGAATGAGTCCTAGTAGGCCACATTTTTAAGATCAACAATATTTAAGAAGCCATTTCTAGTCTCCAGAAAGTTCCAAGGTGGACACCTTTAGTTTCATTAATTTATGTTACAATTTACCTTCATTTTTAGGTGTGTTTACATATCACCATGTGTTTTCAAAAAACTTTCATTTCTTAGGTTTTTCATTAATAATTATCTTTCTTTTTTAGTTTATTGCATTTAGTTATTGTATTTATGTATATTGCATCCATCCTTGCATTTTAAATCATCTTTCTCCTTTTAGGTGAAAAACCCTAGAAGTGCTAGAAAGCCATTGGGTGCCAAAATATTTGTCTCCATTAACATTACCTTACCTAGCCTCCACTCATCTCCCACTTGTAAGAATGCTTTAGTGAAAAAGGAAATCAGGGACAATGATGACAATCACATTTTTTCTTCTCCTACTATCTCTCCTAGTTGTCAAGAAGATAATTTTGTGTTCGAAGATACACTCATTGAGAGTTATGAGAATCTTGTTTCTCCCTCTACTAATGCTTCTCTCACTTCAAAACATCTTATTAAAAAAAGGATGCAATCATTGATAAGCTAGATGTAATGTCATAAAATTACACCCTTTGCAATTTAACATACATTCTTGCATCTACTTTAGTGTCCACTCCCCTAGCATTTGTGTAGGCTAATTTTAGCCCCTGCATCAGGCTTCTTCCTTCTCAAGATGCTCAAAGGTTTACTTTTTAGCAACTACCTTCATGCATTATCTTTGCATTAAACCTTTTTCTTTTGTCGTTCGTGTCATTTTGTAGCGTGATGTGTCTTGACACTAATGCACCACACATATGTTTGCACACAGTGTAGACATCCTATGATATTTTAACATTCAAATGACCACTTTTGTGCTTGTTTTCCACTTTTCAACAAGTTTTATTGGTAGTAATGTCTTGAGATATCTTATAATAGCTGGGGAAGCTTCTTTTCCTTCTTCTCCTCTCCTTAAATGCTATCTTTTCAACTCATTTGGTCTTCTAGCTAGCTTCTTTCCAGCCTTGGATCTAGCATTTCTCTCTTGCTATCTTGCTTTCACAACTCCATACAACTTGTTACAGTAGCTTCAAGCATTCTCAAGCTCTCATTGTACCTCTTAGCAAGACACTTTTGGCTTTTGTAGTTGTTTTTACCTCCCTTGGCTCTGACAACTCTAACTCCCTTATGTCATGCTTTTAAGCACCTCGGGATTCCATATCCCCTATCAATTTCACCCTTACTTCATGATACGAGTTTTCCTCGTCGAGTGAGGATTTCTTTTATCACTCATACTTGGTGGTACATGTTCTACTCTAGAAGCGGGTTTTTCTTTCACCACACACTTTATCCATTTTGGTTCATTTCTCTCTCTCTATCTAGTTTTCTATGGATGTGGGAACACCAAAACAAGGATTTTACTAGGGAAAACTCCTATACAGCTCTAGTTTTTACTCCAAATTTTATGCATGTAGGTATTGAAGATATCTACTAGCTGGAGGCTTCAATACTTGGGTGGTTGTAAGCAGTTTCTTTCTCCTCCTTATCTTTGTCATTTCAACTTTACTCTATCTTAGTTCTTGTTGGTATGTGGTGACTGATCATGCTATACTGTATAGCCCATGGTATACTGTACACCCTGGCCCCCCGTCCTCGCCGGGGTCCGAGGCTGGGAGCCCCCGAGAAGTGAGGGTTCAAGGGTGCAGCCCCCAAGAAAAAAAATTTCCATTTTTTTCGCGTCATCAGCGAAAAAGGAAAAATCTCTGAAAAAGAAAGAAAATCGACATTGTAAAACCCTAATTCTGGAAGCTTCTAAAAGCTTGTTAAAAGGGGTTGGGATGGGGGTTATAGTATAAAGAAAAACACGATTATTCGCAAGATTGTAATAGGTTTTGCACTGGATAATAAAAGTATTGGATGGCTACGGTTTGGTGGATGTAGCCCAGATTGGGTGAACCACTTTAAATTCTCCGTGTTATGATTTATTCTGTGTATGTTTTAGTTTCTCTATTTATTATTTAAATCTGGATTTAATTGTTAGATATCTGCCATCTCTAACCCTAACAAGTGGTATCAGAGTGAGTTATGTTTTTATTATCGTTTGTGTGAAGGTCTCGCGGTTGATTGGGAGTCTCACGGTTGAGTGGGAGCAATGGAAGATGAGGGTAAGAAGGTTGAGAAGTTTAATGGGAAGAACTATCAGTTATGGAAGATGCAGATGGAGGACTATCTCTATTAGAAGGATTTATGGCAGCCATTGGAAGGGAAAGCCAAGAAACCTGCAGCAATGTCAGATGAGGACTAGGAGATCTTGGATAGAAAGGCTCTTGGCAGTGTTCGTTTATGCCTGGCACAATCAGTGGCATTCAATATTACACTAGCAAAGACAACTCAAGATTTGATGGAAACCCTAGCAAAGTTATATAAAAAGACTTTTGCTTCAAATAAGGTATTTCTTATGAAGCGTTTATTTAATATGAAAATGGTAGAAGGTGGGTCAGTTACTGATCATTTGAATGAGTTTAATACGGTCACCCGTCAATTAACCTCTCTAAAAGTAAATTTTGATGAAGAAGTTAGGGCTCTTTTGATTCTGTGTTCTTTGCTTGAAAGCTAGAATAGCTTGGTAATGGCTGTTAGCAATTCTGTTTCTGGTTCGAATACATTGAAGTTTGATGATGTTGTTGGTGTTAGTTTGAGTGAGGAAATTCGTAGGAAAAGCTCAGGTGGAACATCCACATCAGATAGTGTTTTGAATGCAAAAAGCAGGGGCAAAACAAAGGAGAGAGGAAACAATTCTGGAAATCATGGGAAGTCACGAGGAAAATCAAAGGACAAAAGGTCCCAATCCAGAGACAAGAGGGATTGCTGGTATAGTGGTAAGCCAGGTCATTTGAAGAAAGATTGTTGGTCTCGAAAAAATAAAGATGGAGACAACAAGGAAGGAAGCAAAGAGGAAAATGTGGTAAGTAATAAATATGATGAGGATGCTTTGATTCTTTCCCTTGATAATGCTGATGATTCTTGGGTATTAGATTCAGGGGCTTCATTTCATGCTACCCCACATAGAAGTTATTTTCTTGATTATGTCTAAGGGGATTTTGGGCTGATTTATTTAGGAGATAACGAACCCTGTCAGATTGTTGGAAAGGAAGAATTAAGATTAAGTTGCAGAATGGGAATCATTGGCTACTACGTGAGGTAAGGCATGTTCCAAAGTTAAGTAAAAATTTAATTTCAGCAGGGCAACTAGATGATGAAGGTTGTGTTGTAACATTTAGTGATAAAAATTGGAAGGTCACAAAGGGTGCCTTAGTAGTAGCAAAAGGTTGAAAGTAGGCACCTTATATCTTTGTACAAGACATATTGTTCCTTCTACTTTAATTGTTACAGAAAAGGGTCAATATTCAGGAACAGTTGTTGCAGTTAAGTAGGTAGAAGATCATACAGTTGCTGTGGACTCTAAATCAACACTGTGGCATAATAGACTTGGGCATATGAGTGCAAAAGGTATGAAGGTACTTCATTCAAATAATGTTTTACCAGGTCTAAAATGTGTTAATATGGATTTCTGTGAAAGTTGTGTCTATGGAAAACAAAAGAGAGTTAGTTTTCTCAAGGATGGGAAGAAAAAGAAAGATGAGAAATTGGAGCTTGTGCATATAGATGTATGGGGACTAGCTCGGGGTCTCTCTCGGTGGCTCTGTATTATGTTACATTCATTGATGATGCAACTAGGAAGGTATGGATTTATTTCCTTAGGCAGAAATCTGATGTATTTGAAACTTTCAAAAATGGAAAGCTTGGTTGAGAATGAGATAGGTAAAAGGATAAAATGTCTTAGATCTGATAATGGTGGTGAGTATTGCAGCAAAGAGTTTGAAGATTATTGTTCCTCTAATAATTCGTAGGCAGAAAATGAGTTCCAAGGACTCCACAAAGAAAATGGAGTGGCTAAAGCATGAAAGGAGACAATAATGGTTATTACCTGAGACTATGAAATTGCATGCTGGGTTGCCTTTAAAAATGTGGGCAGAGATTGTAAACACTGCTATTTATTTAATCAACAGAGGTCCTTCTAATCCTTTGGGTTGTGGTATTCCAGAGGAAGCATGGAAAGGTAAGAAGGTGAGTTATTCTTTTTTCAAAACCTTCGGTTGTGAAGATTTTGCACATGTAGATTCTGAAAATAGAACGAAGCTTGATGCAAAATCAAAGAAATGTATTATTGTTGGATATGGGATTGATGAATTTGGTTATAGGCTTTGGGATTTTGAAAATCAAAAATTGTGAGAAGCGAGGGATGTCATATTCAATGAGAAAGTGTTGTACAAAGATCTGTTGCTTCAGCATGAGAAGAAAGAAAAAGATTATGTAGTGTTGGATGATACTCCAAACAATGATGTTTTAGTGGTTCCTCATGCTGGGCAACAACAGCAACAACAAATACCACAAACTCCTGTTAGACGATCTTCACGGATAAGTAGACCTCCAGAACGATTCTCTCTCTCTTTGTATACTATTTTGTTAACTGATGCTAGTGAACCAGAACATTATGATGAAGCTATGCAGGTGGATACCAAGGTTCGATGGGAGCATGGAATGAAAGAAGAAATGGACTCCTTGCTCAAAAATCAGACTTGGGATTTATGCAAGTTGCCTGCAGGTAAAATGGCTTTACCAAATGAGTGGATTTACAGGCTGAAAGAGGAGGATGGAGGTAAGAAAATATTTAAAGCCAGATTAGTTGTAAAGGGATTTGCACAGAAAAAGGGTATTGATTTTGATGAGATTTTTTCTCCTGTTGTTAAAATGACTTCTATTCGTATTGTTTTAAGTATTGTGGTACTGCTGAAGATTTGCATTTAGAGCGGCTTGATGTTAAAAGCTGACCTTTCTCCATGGTGATTTGGAAGAGGAAATATATATGGAACAGCCACAAAAGGATTTGAGGTCAAAGGTAGGAGAAACTAGTGTGCGATTGAAGAAGAGTTTATATGGCTTGAAGCAAGCACCTCGACAATGGTATTTGAAATTTGATAGTTTTATGGCTGAGCAAGGCTACATTAGGTGTAATTCAACCATTGTGTTTATTTTAAGAGGTTGGATAATGACAACTACATTATTTTATGTTTATATGTTGATGACATGCTTGTAGCAGGGTCTAACATGGATCACATAAGTGAGCTAAAACAACAGGTTAGCAAAATCTTTTGCTATGAAGGATTTGGGGGCAGCAAAACAAATCCTTGAGTATGAAAATTGTAGAGATAGGAAAAACAGAAAATTGTTTTTATCTCAGCTAATTATGTTGAAAAGGTGTTGCAGAGATTTCATATGGAGAATGCAAAGTTGTCAACACACCTTTGCCTAGTCATGTTAAAATTGACTAAGGATATGTGTCCAAAGACACAAGAGGAGGAAGAAAAAATGTCCAAGGTACCATATGCTTCAGCTGTAGGCAGTTTAATGTACGCCATGGTATGCACGAGACCGGATATTGCACATGCTGTAGGAGTTGTTAGTAGGTATTTGAGTCATCCTGGAGTTGAGCATTGGAATGGAGTAAAATGGATTCTCAGGTATTTGAGAGGTACATCCAATAAGTGTTTATGTTTTAGGGGCTCTAATACTGATTTAAAAGGCTATGTTGACTCAAATTTGGCAGGGGATATAGATACCAGACGGAGTACCACAGGTTATATATTCATAGTTGGTGGGACAACAGTGAGTTGGATTTCTCGATTGCAAAAGGTGGTTGCTTTATCCACCACAGAGGTAGAGTATGTTGCTGCAACAGAGGCAACAAAGGAGATGATATGGCTACAACTTTTCATGGATGAGTTGGGAAAACAATAGGATGGAAATTACTTATTTACAGATAGTTAGAGTGCTATACATCTTGCAAAGAATTTTGCCTTGCATTCTAAAATAAAACACATACAATTGAGATATCATTTCATTCGGTCGGTGTTGGAAGATGGACAGGTCACATTGGCCAAGATTCATACAGATGTCAATCCAGTGGATATGTTAACGAAGGCGGTGCCAAGGGAGAAGCTGAGCTCCTCTTCAAATTCGGTTGTCCTTCAAGGTTGAATTCAAGTATAACAAAGCAGCAGGGTCTAAGGTCCTTATTTCCAGTGGGAGCTGTAAGTGCAGCAGTGTTGTCCAGGATCAGTCTCCAAGTGGGAGGTTGTGATGGTGTGGACCCTGATCAGTCTCCATGTGGGAGATTGTTGGTATGTGGCGACTGATCATGCTATACTATATAGCCCATGGTATACTGTACACCCTGGCCCCCCGTCCTTGCCAGGAGCCCTCGAGAAGCGGGGGTTTGGGGGAACAGCCCCCGAGATTTTTTTTTTTCCATTTTTTTGTGTCGTCAGTGAAAAAGGAAAAATCTCTGAAAAAGAAAGAAAACCAACATTGCAAAACCCTAATTCTAGAAGCTTCTAAAATCTTGTTAAAAGGGGTTGGGATGGGGGTTACAGTATGAAGAAAAACGCGATTATTCGCAAGATTGTAATAGGTTATGCACTAGATAATAAAAGTATTGGATGGCTACGGTTTGGTGGATGTAGCCTAGATTGAGTGAACCACATTAAATTCTCTATATTATGATTTATTCTATGTATGTTTTAGTTTCTCTGTTTATTATTTAAATCTGCATTTAATTGTTAGATATCTACCATCTCTAACCCTAACAGTTCTATCATATTTTATTCCTTTCTCACATCCCAAGATTTCTTAGAAATTAGAGTAGAAATTCCTATTTTGTCATTTTCTATGATAAAACTCACTTTTTGGTCCATACAAATGTTAGCACACTAGAGAGACGCCAACGTACCATGGTTTCTTCCTAGAGCCACACTACCATCCTTTGGTCAAGAGTCCATTAGTCTGTCTAGAAAATCTCTATGACCTATTCTTTCTAATTCTAGAACTCTCATGTTGTTCCTTGGGGTAGTTTAGGGAAGTTTTCCCCATGAGGCTCTCTAAATGAAGAGAACCTGTGAGTAGCGAATCCCCCTTCTCTAAACAAGAAAACCATATTTATTCTTCTCTTAATGCCCCCCCTACTCATGATGAAGTTATCTTACAAAATGTAACCATTGTATGTGATGAACATCTTGTTTTCTCCTCTCTTAAAATCTCTCATATTAGGGAGGATATCATGGTGCAAGAAAATGACATAATTCATACATTCCTTTAAAAAAATAGTAATGTGGCCTCATTAGATGAAGATGATAAGGTTACATTAGACTCGCCTTTGCTAAAAGATCATCAAAATAAGGATAAGTCTTTTGAGGTTATAAACATAAGGTATCTCATGAGTCCTCCTGCAAGTCCTCTAATTATTAGAACTCCTAAGTCATCTCTTGAGTTACTTCTTACCCTCTACCCACCCTTACATCAACCTCAAGCTTATAAAAATCTTTTGCTTACCATAGGACCACCTAAAAGCAATCATTACCTCTAGGAGGTATCCTAAATTTTTCAAGGAAGCTTACTAGTAACAATGTTTTACAAGAACTGAGTTAAAATACCATTGCTCACACATATAATACAAGGAACAATAGGAAATTGCAAACCATTTCTACTTCATTACCTTTACCATAACCCATTTTTCCTAGTGCCCCTTGTTTTCCTTTACATAGTGGAAAGGAGTATGACCTTGTTGAAAAGCATAAAACTACTCCCACTAGGATATCCTTAGAAGATCTTATTCAAGGTTCACCTTTAAATTATCATAACATGCTTCAAAGTTCTTTACAACTAGTTGTGTTTCCTCCTAGTGTAAATCCAAATGATGTGGCAGCCCTAATTCAAGGTATGAGCTCGGTCATCTTAGAAATTACTTTCCATCAAGACATGAGTTACGTCCATTAGAAGTGAAAAAAAAAATGAGGTTTTGATGATACTAGCTCATATTAACAATTGAACAATAGGGGAAATGGGGATGCTTTATAACCTAGGTCATAGAACACCACACTTCTCCAATTGTCACTCAAATATTTCCTAAGATCCCAACTTGGATTGACTATCAACCCAAAGGTAAGTCAATTCTCAGCAAGGAAGTCCTAGGAGGGGGTCCTTTAAGCTTCGAGGGGTTCACCACCAAGAAAAATCTTGGAAAAGACTATTTAACATTTAGTTCACAAAACCTAGTAATGCAAGCCAAATAATGAGTGAAAATGATGAATTTAAGCAACAAGTTAGGATGTGTGTACCTAGGAAGTTTAGAAATGTGATGAGGATTTTGGAAATATAAAAATGCTATCAAAATATTCCAGGGTGGACCCCTTACTGTTGTCTTAGTTTTGCTGCTTTTTTTGGGGTAGATGCAAAATCTTCAAATGTTGGAAATGGATTTGAAAGAATCTCTACAAAATTCCACATGGAGGACTAAGACACCTTTGCTATCAACTTAGTCCCAATCTAAATTTCTAAAATCTCTAAATGTGGTCCTAAGGCTCAATGTCTACACTTCCTTCTTCTCCAGTCTCAAGTCTTGATACTTCCAAATCTAGCCTATAGGTGAGTTTCCATGAAGATGAAAACTTTGGAATACAACTTTACAACTTTGCAGCTTTACACTCCAAATGATCTTCAACCTAAATCTATAAACACAAATAGTGTAAGATCAAGAATCTGAGTCCACAAAACATAGAAATTTTTTCCATAGGCTAAAAAAACAAAGAAAATCTTGTCAAAAATGTGATCTCACTTTTTAATAAAACAGGATCATGCTTTTAAAAAATGGGATTCTATTTAGCTTCGAGATCCCAAGCCTAAATTCTAAATGGGATCCCAAAAAAATGGATCCTATTTATTAATGGGTCTCGTACCATCAAATGGGAAACATGATCCTGATCTTTACAAAATGGGATCCCAATTTGTAAAAATCAGGATCCCATTTTGTAAAGATCAGGGTCCCATTTTAAAGTGGTATTTAATTTTAACAATAAATAAAAATCAACTATAATTCATAGAGTATGGGATCCTAATTTCATAGAGATGACAACGATGACACCGACATCGAGGTGCTCCTCCACTCCCAATCTTTTTTCTTTTTTCATGTTTTTTTTGAAAATTTTAATACAATAATAGATTTTATCATTTTTTGTGATTTATTTAGAATTTTATGTATTTTATTTATCTAGAATAGAAGAAATGATGATTTGTAGAAGAAGAAGAAGAAAATAAGAAATGAAACCCTCAAGATTTTGAATGGAAATAAAAAATCCACCTTAAATCATATCTTAAGAATAAAATTTAGCTTTTCAAACCTAAATTGTTCAGTCAAACCAAAAAAATTGCATTTGGAAACCCTAAATTGAAAGGAAACAAAAAAAATTGGATTGGAAAACCATAAATTGAAATGAAACAAAAAATTGTATTTCAAAAGCTAATTCCTTTTTGAAACCCTAAATTCAAATCAAACAAAAAATTGAATTTGAAAACCCTAATTTGAAATGAAACAAAAAAAATTGCATTAAAAACCCTAATTGCATATATTGAAACCCTAAATTGAATTCAAAAAATTCTTTTTGCTAAAACCCTAAATTGAAATTGAACAAATCATTTTGCATTTGAAAACCCTGATTTCAAGCTCAAGAATATTTGTTAATGGAAAAAATTTATTTCCATATCTTAAATGTTTTAAATTCCATTTACATTGTATGGAGCAAAGTATGTAAGCATGCCTATGGAAGAAATTATTCAATAGATTTCGGTTGATACATAGTAAATTAGGGTTGTTGATATTAATAGTGAATAGCATTTGATAAATATTATACATTTAAATGTGTATTGATCAAGAGACACAATCAATTAAACATTATGACTATTGATATAAATAGAATATAAAAAAATATATTAAACTTTACTTGTGGGACTAGTGGATAGTTACAATTCATAAATTTTTATTGTTCTTTTATAAATATAGTTAGCAAATTCATCAATCCTTTTACAATCCATTTCCAATTGTCACTTAATTAGATAATATATGCATTCATTTCTATTTTATGTTTATATCTCTCTTAGTCATGCCTTGTTTCCATTTCTTGTTTGCATGTTCGTCTCTTGTCTTTCGAAAATATTAACTCTCATTCTAGTCAATTAGTTGTTAATTAGGCTTCTAGTTTAGTCTAAAATCTGAATTTTCCCTAGTTACCTATACACTAAAAGAATCTAAATATTTTTCATTTTTTTCTTTTATGTTCTTTCAATTGCAAACAATTCAAAATAAAATAATATTTTGGATCTTTGGGAAAATTCAATATTAACTAATTTTATAATACATTTTATATAATAAAATTCATTTAAGTGGGAAATATTCAACTTTATTTACATTGAAGGCATATCCAATTTGAAAGGGACAAACCTAAAAATTGAAATCAATGGTGCAGTGTTTCTAATAGACCTTGGAGATGATGAAATTGATGTTAGCCATTCATGAGCTCCTTTGACATTTTTGTCTTTACCATTTTAATGGTTGATGTGATTTCATTTATTAAATCTAATTTGGGGACCCTCCCAAGGCTTTAGTTTATGCACTAATAGTTTCTCCTCAAACTGCAAGCTTGTATGTCTTATGCATTGAGAATGGCCATACTTAAATAAGTGTTATGAAATGAAAGTTTTTTGATAATTTGTTAGTACCTCTTAGAAATTAGGTGGTACAATACTCATTTTTTCCTCACAATGTAATACTATATACCTTGGTTTAATGAAAAAAAAGAGACCAAGGATGGTTGCAAAAGGTGAATATGGGAGCAAGACTAATATTCTAGTTGGCTCTGTTGGGTGTGGCTATTGCTTGTTCTTTTAGTTGTTACCATTTTACTATTTATCCTTGTTATTGTAGGCCTTGTTATGCTCAGTTAAAAAAATCTCCATGAACTACAATCAAATTTCTTGCAAACAACTTAGCCACTCATTTTCTCCAGCTTATATTATATGATTATCCAAAAACATGCTCCCTTCATTTAATGATTTTGAATGTTTGTAAGCTAGAAATTTTTTCCTGCTGATAGCCACACCCTAATTGCGCTATAGATGGAGAATAATGAACATCTAATAGTAATACGAGTATTCAACATACAATTATAGCAGGCGACCGACAAAACACTAATCTCTTAAGAGGGTATCACCGCTGATTTGTATTTGAAAGCTATCGCCGAATTGTAATTCAAAGTCATGGTAGGTGATGAGCCCAAAATATGCTCATGATTTGTATATCTTGGTGTATTTTTATTACTCTCACATTTATTGTTTATGGTTGTTTAAACTCTTTTGAAACCTTTTATTGGGGGATATCATGTAGCAATACACTTTCATGTTCTCGCAGCTTATCATGTTGACATGCCTACATTTATTACCCTGTTTGACTACCTAAATGACTGGTATAACGCATATAGTTTTTGAATGATGAAATAGATTTAAATATGTGATTAATGAATGGATATTGTGTATGTGCCATGCGCCTTTTCTTTCACATATGTTACCTTGTCTTTCATAGGTTGTTGAAGAAAGTATGATCGAGTCAAGCACAACCGATCTCAACCTTGCAGTAAAGCCCATTTCCTCCACGACTTCGAGGAAGCTCTAGCAAAGACTCTTTGGCCAAAACCATTGGGAAGGATTTTAAATGTCAGTCAATCTAGAAGAGTGGAGTGCTATATTCTCTCTGGGTTGGGTTGAATGGATAAACTCATTTATGAAGTCTGTTCCTTGATTCTAGGATACATTTCAAATCCACGTCTTTCTTTGATAGGGTTATTTAGTAGTTGTTTTCCTGATTTTAAATAAGTGCTCCTCCTGCACAAGTGAGCATGGATAGATAGAAGGCTAGAAGCATAGAATCATAGGGAGATAGAAAGATATCATGTATGAGTTAGTGTGATAAATAAAAAAGTAGAATTTGTATGACAACAGACAGAGTTTGTTGTTAGTTCTCATATCAACAGAGCAATGTATGCCATTCTGAGTTTATGAATAAAGATTGATGAAGTTATGAGTACAAAACTTGCGTAATTAGTTGATGCTCGCTAAGAGGGCCCACTTAGTAAGTATCTGTAGTTAATTAGTTAGTTGTTCCTTTTCTGTTGTTCATTAGTTATATTTCATCTTTGAAGTTTCTGTGCAAACTCAATCTTATATTGTTCCTGCAGCATCGGGAATCCATCCCTGTGCCTATTCCTACAGCATAAGGCCAGTTCATAGTTTGTCTTTCAGTCATAGCTGATATGATTTTTGCTTTGGTTAAATGATGGTTAAGTTAAGAGAATTTTGTATTACCTTCCTGTAGCGTAGGTAGAATTCTTTCCAAGTATTTATTTCCATTAAGTTGGGACTGAAACTAGTTCTTAGTGCATATATTGTGCTACTCCATTCAAAGTATGTGTTCCCTGGTTTGACAAGTAAATGAACGTCCATGGAGAGATATTAGTCACTTGCTAGAATGTTCAATTCCTAGGATAGGTTTTGTCGTGATTTTCATATCCTTTTGTGGGCACAACTAGTAGGGTTTTGTAATTTTTTCCTACAAATTCTGCCCATCTTTTCTTATCAACATCGATGAGAGCATGATACAATTTATGAATATAATCTTGAGATAAGTAATTTATAGTTGAAGGGTATGTGCAGGATCATCATGGAAAAAATAGGCCCTTAAGTGGCAAAAAATTCAGAAAAATCATAGTCAGGCAACTTGACATAAAAATTTGAATAAGTTATCTATATTATTTCAAAAATATGTAAAATAGAATCTATAGCAAATTGAATGTAGTTTCTAAACTACTAAGTTTATTTTTATTTTTTAAAATCTATTTGGTGAAAATTTGAAATTTCAATGCAATGGTACTTAAATTTTAGGGAAAAAATAAGAAGTAGGTGTCTCTCTGACAATCATAACCACAATAAAATGATAATATTTTATACATAAGTAGAGGACTCATGTCCCGATGTGACGCATATTTTTTGTAATTTTTTTCCAAGTAAATAATTAATAATGAATTTTTTATTACAAATTTAAAAAAATATAAAACTCTTGTATGTCTGACCACCTTAACTTGGTCAAAACTTCATGAATTTCATTTTTTCTTTTTTAATCCTATAGTATACGAAGCATAGAATGTGATGCATGTTTTACATTCAAAAAATGTGATACCATTTGAAAGCTATAGATTTTTTTCAATCATCCTATCAATCAGGACTTTAGTCATAATTCAAATAAAAATGAATAATAATAATTTATTAAATTCAAAGTAAAGCATAATTTATATTGGCGGAAAGTTGAGAATTTCCTTTAAAAATGGGGGCTTTGGAACAGGGTATGGACATCCTTCAAATCATAAAGGATAGAGGAGTTTTTTTCAGATGTTGTAGTTGTAACTTCCCTGGTAGACATGTATGCAAAATGTGGAAGCATAGACAAGACACATGAAGTGTTTGACAAGGTGCCTCAAAGAGATATGGCCTTGGATATGCACAAAATGGATTTTCTGAAATGACTTTACAAATTTCCAAGCAAATGCAATTATCAGGTTTAAAGAAGTGTTGTAACTTCCCTGGTAGACATGTATGCAAAATGTGGAAGCATAGACAAGACACATGAGGTGTTTGACAAGGTGCCTCAAAGAGATATGGTCTCGAATATGCACAAAATGTATTTTCTGAAATGGCTTTACAAATTTCCAAGCAAATGCAATTGTCAGGTTTAAAGAAAAATTCCTCAACCTTTACTAGCATCCTCCCCGCGCATGCCAAAATGGGAGATTTGGAACAATATGGACATCCATTGAATCATAAAGGATACAAGAACTTTTTTAGATATTATAGTTGCAATTTTTCTAGTAAACATGCATGCAAAAAGTGGAAGCATTCACAAGGAACATGAATTGTTTCACAAAATGCTTGAAAAAGATGTCATCTCATGGACTGCAATGATTGTAGGATATGTACAAAATCGATTTTTTGAAAAATATTTAGAAACTTTCAAGTATATGCAATTGGCAGGTGTAAATCCAAATTCCACAACCTTCACCAGTTTCCTCCATGCCTGTGCTACAATGGGAGCTTTTGAACATACTATGGAAATCCATCTTGAAGCATCATGAAAGAATAATAGAACTAATTTTTGAATACCCATTTGATTTAAAATTTAAATCTACATCTACATGTGTGCACACACACATTGGGTCCTATGGTTAGTTCAAAATGGTTAGTTTGGTAGAAATCATAGTAATTTTGGTTTCTAAATACACATTTTATTGATAGGCATATAACAAAGGCTTATATCAACATATGCATGTATATATTCTCATCGATACATGTACACATTGATGTTATAATGTACTTATCGTTACTTTAGGGATTGAAAGGATTATGTGCAAAACTGGGCCCAAATTCTTCTTTGATTGATATCCATATAAACCTATACATGTGCACTTCTAGAGCATGTGTACAAATATGATCTTAAGAATAAAGTACACAACTTGCTTATTTTAATAATATAAGAAATAAAGGATGTTAACACATCAATTTAATTATTTCACCCCATAGTTTTCTATATTAACAATTTTCTTTGTACAATAATATTAATATACTAGCTATCACACCTTAGTGTACAGGGAAGAAGTAATATGCATCCATTTACAAGGATCCAAACATGAATGAAAAAAAATCCTTGAATTAGGAAAATATGTGTAGTGCCACCCTAGATCGCCTAACCCACTTCTTTTTCCATAGGCACAAATTCACTTGTCAAGCTACTCTCATGTATAGAACTTGTACCAGATATCCACAAGGCCATCTAGAGGAATTATTTTTCCAACTTTCACAACCAAAATGGTGTTAATTTCCATAGCCTTAACATACACTTTTCC
Organism: Sequoia sempervirens; assembly: GCA_007258455.2. Taxonomy (NCBI): domain Eukaryota; kingdom Viridiplantae; phylum Streptophyta; class Pinopsida; order Cupressales; family Cupressaceae; genus Sequoia; species Sequoia sempervirens. The sequence continues at coordinate 189,328,860 of VDFB02105785.1, read as the reverse complement.
CCCTGTTTCCTCAATCACAATTATTATATCCTTTTTGGTCTATACAAAAGTGAAAGGCTTCATTCACATAGACTTTAAGTGTGATTCTTGCATTGTGCCTATCATTTCCACTTCACTGAATCCAATGTCTCCTTTGTGCAATTTTTTTTTGAATGGATGACACTGCTCTCATTTTCTTGCATCACTTCTCTAGAACTGCATGGATGAGAATGGGTATAAGGAAAATAATGGCATTTATTTAATTTAAGACTCCCAAAAGTATAAAAATAGTGTAAAAAAGAGAAGTGAAAAAATCATATCGTGGGTCAATCACAATGGATTCAAACCAAAAAACATGTTTTAACTTAGTACATATTCAATGAAAAATGACACGTACTATGAAATTTCCAAGTGTTATCCTCCCTTGGCCCTCTCTCTTACAGAAATTCCACCTTCTCAATTAGTACAATTGTGAATGACATATCAAATGTTGTAGTTGAAAATTCTGGTATATAAGCTCTATAATAGGGTTTGGCATCTATCACAACATAATGGAAGGATATTTTTTTAGATGTTATAGATGTAATTTTAACTATTAATCTCTCTTCTCTTGATATCTATTTCCTTTTATCTCTCTTATCTCTCTTTCTCAAGTCCTCTCTTTTTTCTTTAAGTCTCACTCTATTTTTCCCTCTATCTCCTTACCCCCACTCTCTCTCACTCTTCCCCCCTCTATCTCTCCCTCTTTCCATCTATATCTCTCCCTCTCTCTCTATTACAACATAGCATGAGCCTGTTGATAATGGAGCTTAATTACCTTCCTCATTTAGAGGTTTTGTTTTGGTTGTGTTTGGATCCCTATAAAAGGATGCAAAAGTATGAAGGGAAGAAGTTTCCCCTATTGTGCACAAATAAATTTAAAAATGGGATTGAATGATTATGGCAAAAGAAAAATATGTTTTCTATAAGCTTTTAAAAAATAGGAAGATATTCCCATAAACCTTCAATTTATTCTTTTTGTTACCATCTTCATTGTATATGTTTCATGAAGACAAATTAAAAACTAATATATTCACAACTTCCTTACATAAAAGTGTTTTTTTGAATATTGCATCTGATGATATTCCCATGTTACCAATATTATAGTCTCTCACCTATAATTCCTTTGCTAAACACATACTTTCAATTTTCTACACTTAGTACCTTTTACATAAAATGAGTCATGCATTAATGATACAAGTCCGCTAACTTCTTGTTTCATTGTGTAGGAATGAAATAAATGAACATCCAATAAAGTATTTTCCAAGCTCATTTCATACAAGCACAACAAATCATCAACTAAAAATCCTCAAAAAATGAAATTGTTATGTAAATATTTCCTTTAATTTGATATAGTAAAATATTCAATACAAATATTTTTTGAATTTAATACACATGATTGTATAAATTTCAAAGTTGTGTTACAAAATTAAATTGCATCCCTCTTGATACAAGTAACTAAGCTTAACGATTACCTAAGCTTTCACAAGAAAAATTGCAGAATATGAATTTGTTAAAAAAATTCTAAAGGCATAAATCCAAATCTCATAAATGGCTTTTAGGGTATGAGTTTCCCAAGACTATAATGTTGTTCATGGGCAACCAGATACACTTTTTATGCAACCAGAAAAAGGTTACATTGCTTGAAGTGTTAGAAAAACCACCAAAAGCTCTTTGGGTATTGATGTGGTGTTACATGTGAAGGTCATGAATGATGTGGGAAGTTCCCAAATGGAGAGCATGGGAATTATCATTTGGTAATAATTTTCATATATATAGTATAGAAGGATTTTGTATAAAGATATAGCCATTCATCATACCTCTTTTGTAATGCTAGTAAGGTAAGGAATATTAAGGACAAATTGTGGTAATAGTGCACTATTAAATTAAGAACAAATGACCTTTATTATTAAAGTTAATCTGGAATAGATTTTGTGGAATTAAACTACTAATACTGCAAGATTGAAAAGGTCTAGTTTCCTCATTAATTTGCATTTTTATCCATGCAATTATGTGTGAAGAAATTTTAATGAAAGATAATGGAGCTTAATTATGTTTCTAATTAAAAGGTTTTGTTTTAGTTGTGTTTCAACCCTTTTGTAGTTGAATGCATAATTGCTAAATGATCTACCATTAGATCTCATGTATTCCACAAATGTATGTAATAAATGGACCAATTTTTTCCATAATTAACCTTTCACACCTCTTTGGCTTACCCATTGCACACCAAGGTGCAATTGCTAGTTATACTATATTAAACTTCATATATATATATATATATATATATATATAGACACACACACACACACACAATCAACATTAATGAAAAAAATGTTAAATAAAATAATCTTATATTCAATTAAAAAATTATCAAGTTAAAGTATACATCAAACTCAATCTTAATAATACATAATTATGTATTTCTATTACGGAAATAGTTAGTCTATTCCTAAAATCAACAATACTCATAAATTAATGTTCCTGCAAGTGTGATGAATCAAATATATTAACCCCATTACATGGAATCCTATTACCCTAAGCCCTAAACCGATGTCTTAAGGGGTCCTAATTTATGAAATTTATTAAGGGGATAAAAGAATTTCTTAAAATTTGGTGAAGGTTCCCAAGGTGACCAAATTTGAAAATAATTTAAGATCTTGCAAGACCATAATATGAACGAGATTTCATGAGAGGTTGGTCAGTCAAAACAAGAGCTATCTCAATCAACTATTCTACAAGAAAATGTTTTCCACTAGTGTTGGTACTGTCAAATTTTGCAAATTTGAAGTGCCCATGTCAAAAAATTGTCCATTGCACATTCATAAGTGCACCTAAAAAATCTATGCAAGTGACCCACTTTGGAAGGTCACAATTTGGTGCCTGTTGATTTTCAAGCTAAACCCCTTTGTGGACAGACTTATGTGACATATGTGAATAGGAATGTCAATTTTCAGCTTTGCAAGATAAGATTTTACAAGGTTTTGAAAAGCAAAGCTAGAGGGTTTTGACATTATTTTGTTGTTTGCAAACTCTTTTCCCTACGAGTTGGCCTCCTATTCGAGCCGATATCTCACAACTGGATGATCACCATGAAAAAAGGATTATTTCTCTCCATTCTCCCTACATTCATATCCTACCTGGTCTAATTTTAGAGCATCATGATTTGATTTGCTATATTTTCGAGATCAAAAGCAAATGCAGTTTGTGTTGATTTTACATCTACATTTCAAGAACTTTTCAAGGTGGTCAACTATGACCCCTAATATCTCATGAAGATTGATGATTGAAGCAAATCCCTCTTCCATGCATGCTTGGTGTACCTATATGAGCTTATGTTTCTAATGACAGCTTCCCTGGAGTTGATTTGGTAAGTTTTGATTAGTTCTGAACAAGTGCAGTTGCCGAAAAGTCTGACTAAGCAACTTTGAAATTGAATATCTTGCAGCTCAAGATCTATTTTTCTACTCAATTTGTTGCAATCCATTCTTGGGTCAAATTTATACATGCCTATAAGTTTTCGTGGCTCTAGGAGGTTGTTTGACTAGTTTCCCAGGGTGATTCCAGAGCCCACTAGACCAGTTTCAACCACTATTTAAATATGCCAGAAAAAGGATTTTAATGACAACCCGCCTCAGATTTTCATGCCAGGAACATTCAAAGGTTTTTTTTAGTCAGTTTAGCATGAAACTTGTTTGAAAATGATATTTTTTTTAGCTGGGACCACATGGGGACTCCACATTCTCTGCCTAGTTATAAGTGTTGCATTGCAGCTTATTGGAGGACACTTTTTATGAAAGGTTTAAATTTTAGAGCATTGTTCCATTGGTGGGTTGTCATTTTTCATCATCACAAAATTCTTCCATCTATCTATTGAGGATGGTGTTTCACTTGAATTACCATGGGATAAGGTTATAACACTATTTAATCTTGCTTGGCTATTTGAATAGACGCATGATAGTGAAAAAGTAAATCTTTTAAAATGGGGTAATATTGTTCAAGTCTCCTTATTGTGTTTCTCCCATTCTTGAATTGGAAAGCAAATGGTTGTTTTAAGATCAAATGATCAAAGTGGACAAAAGCTGCAAATTTTATTAAGGATGCCAACATTTTCCATTATTCATGTTGTCAATTGTTTTGAAAATGGATAAGTAGCTTCAAGTAAAGGAAAAAAAGGATTCTCTATAAAATGTAAATGCTATTTACAACAAAAAGTGATACTCAAATTTTTCTTGTTGAAAGAATTGATGTGCATAGAGGCAAGTTAACAATTCAAAGTGCTTAACATACAAATCGGGTTTATAGGGAAATTCATGTATTTGGAGATGGTATTGGATTGTCTTGTAGGGATCGACTACCCTCTGAGGATACAAAACTATCTTCTTTGGTTTTGGTTTCGAATTTAGCATAGGTGTTGGTGCCAAGAAAAAAATGTAATTATATTGCATAAGGCACAACCACTATATGTAAGGTTTTGGTACTAAGAAAAAATGGTGATTATGTTGCATAAGGGGCAACCACCATATGTAAGGTGTTGGCACATGACAGGGAGATGCTCTTAGCTACAGAGCAATGAAGGCCCAAAGAAAGTAGGAACTCAAAGAACATCACATGCCTACAATGCGCAAAGCTTATCAAACATCTATAATTATACCAACACATCATGTGGAACAAGTTTGGAAGGATAGGTTCTTTTCCAAATACAGAAAACAAATATAACCAATGTGCCATGGTAAGAAGTACTAGTATGAAGCAAGAGAAATGTCAATGCTATAAAATAAGCTACCACTATGCTTGGTTCTGATAAGGAGGCCATCGTGCAAACCAAGGGAGGTCTTGTGATATTTCATGGAGAGATCAAATGTGGTAGCTTGAACCCATAGTGAAAATGTCTTAACATTATTGGTGGAAATTTTTACTTTGGCATAGAAACTTGGGGATTGATTGTGTAGTGCAAAAACAACTAGTTTTATTGATGAGAGAAAATCGATCACCATATGTGGCAAGCCGTGCACTTGAGGACTGATGTAAATTGTGAAAGAGTAGCAGGAAAAGGATTTCAAGGAACAACAAGGAAGCTTGGAGAGCTTGATGGTGTTGGTGATGTGTGGGCACCATTGAGTGAGTCAAAGAAGAGTCTTATGCAACATAGATTCTATGTATCTAACATCAAATGTAAATGGGGCACCATCATCAGCTATCAGGCCAACTCTCACAACCATGTTTATCATCCTCCCTTCCTTTGCGAGCAGAGGAAGCAACTACAGTTTCTCATTTTTAGAGGGCTTGGAAATTCTATTATGCAAATAGTGACCAACCACAAAGAAATATGAAAAATATTGTTGTATGGTTGAGCTGAGATTCTAAGAAGTATGCATTTGAAATGTAGAGGTTGATGCAAGATTTTTGTAAAGGGTATGTGTAAGATCATGATCAACCAAAAAGTGGTGATATAATGGGTATTTGTAGGGTATGCGGCTGACGACTTTTTTTAACCCAAAATTGATGAAATGAAAAGGATTTTTAAAGGAGATTCTCAGCTTTCCACCAATATAAATTATGCTTTACTTTGAATTTAATAAATAATTATTATTCATTTTCTATTTGAATTACGACTAAAGTCTTGATTGATAGGCTAATTGAGAAACATCTATAGATTTCAAACAGTATAACAATTTTTGAATTTGAAACATGTGTCACATTCTATGTTTTAGATACCATAGGATTAAAAAAAAAGAATTGAATTTCATGAAGTTTTGACCAAGCTAAGTTGGTTAGATGTACAAGTTTTTATATTTTTTAAAAGTTTTAATAAAAAATTAATAATTAATTATTTACTTGGAATTTTTAAAAAAAAAAATATGCATCACATCTGGACATGAGTCCTCTACTTATATCTAATTTTTTTAAAAAATATATTATCATTTTATTGTGGTTAGGGTGGTCAGACAGACACCTACTTCTTATTTTTTCCTGAAATTTAAGTACCACTGCATTGAAATTTCAAATTCTCACCAAATAGATTTAAAATAAAATAAAATAAACTTCGTAGTTTAGAAACTACATTCAATTTTCTGTAAATTCTATTCTTACATATTTTTGAAATAATATAGATAACTTATTCAAATTTTTACGTCAAGTTACCTAACTTTGATTTTTCTGAATATTTTGCTACTTAAGGGCCTATTATTTCCATGATGATCCTGCACATACCCTAAACGTTTATGAAATGCATTGAGGTTGGAACCATCATTGTTGTTGAGAGGAGGGTCAGTCAAAGATGGTGGCAAATAGAGTTGAAGAGGGTGGCCTGCACACTAGCTGAAAGGGGCACCATCGTACACAAAAGAAAGAGTGGGGGATGAATAAATGTTTTTATTGTCTGAAAAAAGAAAATATTTTAATGAAAGGTGTGGTAAAATGATTTTAACAGCCTTCAAAGCCTTCATTACTCAAAGGAATATTTTAATTATAATGTGAAAGGAAATATTGCACGCGTAAAGTCAATTTATTAACTTTGTAAACAAATATTATGTGATGGGCAATAAAAATGAAAAGTGAAAGAACAATGGAATATTTTAATGTAAAGTAAAATAAAATTGTTTATTTGTGTTGGGTAAAGATCAATGGAGGACATAAGTAAAATATTTCACTTTCCCTATAAAATGAAATATTTTAAATGACATGTGGAGTGACATGGACAATAATGTTATTTTGTTGGGTAAAGTGAATAAAATATTCACTATTGAAAATAATATTTTTCTATGAAATGAAATATAAAAGTGCAGCTACAACATTGCAAAAGGAAGAAATTTGAAGCTTTCATGGGGAGCAAAATTTTTTTGCACTGCAGGGTGAAATGGAGTGAAATTCTTCATCTAGATAAAAAATTTTGCTTCAAAAAGAGTAAAGGAAAAATTTCTGACTACAAAGGAAGTGGGAAGAGAGAGGATTTGTTCAATTTCTTGTTGATAATCAATTGGAAAAAAATTCCAAGAGTCTTCAACGAATTTATTTTAGGGCTCAATATGCTTCCTCTTATTCTCTTCTTTTGTTATTTGTAAGGGGTTCCATTATCTGAAAGTTCTACAAGTTAGGTAGAAGCTCTAGGTAAATTGTAAAGCTAGGGTGAATTATAATTGTTAGACATTAAACTAAAGTGTTTATGTGTTCTAAATTATGCTTTCATGAATATATTTTATTTGATGAATGTCTCCATGGCTGAGATGTAAAACTCCTTTGAATTCAATAATCAAAGATTACTTTGGTTTTTTTCATTCACATTTGTTTCATTTGAGTTAAATCTATTATTACCTTTTGTTATGTGAGTGATGTAATTGTTTTAATGAATGTCAACTACATTTGTTATTGTCTTTTATTCAAAGAATTGAGTAAATTGCTTTAGTAAAGGTAACAGGAGTATCATGTTTCCACGTGGATTTGAAAGAAAGGTTATTAGATAAAGCTTTAGTGGTCTTGTTTTCATCATGTGATAACACTTTTAAAGATCTTTAAAACATGTTTAACACTGTAATAACATAGGAATGCTTTATTAGTTGATCTTATATTAGATCATTATGTCATATCTCATGTGATATTAACACTTGTCATTATATAACCCCTTTCCCATTTAGGGCTTTTCTCTTAATAAGCATTCAACCCTTATTGTAAATATCACTGACATATCATTCATGGGAAATATCATGGATTTCATTTCTTCTTGAAATCTTCTTCTGTAAATTTTCCTTGTTGATGAATATACCAATTCTTGTTTGTAGATCTCTTGTGTGGAAGGTGTACTTGTTTGTTGTTTGATCTTGTGGCTCATCATTTTGTGCTTGTTTCACAATTCTAACAGGTTGTGGAAGTCCTGATGAGGTATGTAATTCTTGAGGGGCCAGTTCCATCATTTTCATGCTCATTTCTTTCTGATGCTTAACCATCTCTGTTATAATTTAATGATGAAAATTTTCTTTGGGATTTCTTGCTCCCTTGATTTTTTTTTGAAAAAACATCTACCTAGGGTAAAAGATTTTTTTTTCCTATTTTCCAAGGTATTATCTTTTGTCTCAGTCATTACTAGGCCACTTTATTACCCTCCCCTACCATTGTTAAAAAGAAAACGTTAGTCATTGAAAACCCTACTCAACCCCCTGTAGACTCTAGTCCTTCCATTACCCTAGATGAAACCATGCCCACTACTCATCATATTACTTGTTCCTGTAGTAAAAACCCTACTAATGAGGAAACCCCTTCCAAAACAATTAAATGTGTCCCCCTCTCAGATCCTACAACTATTTCTACTTCTAAATTAGATAATTTGGATAACTCAAAAAATGAGTCATTGAATCCCACCCCTACATGCTCCCCTATTCATGCAAAGAGTTTTGATGCCCCTAACACCCCTTGTCATTAACCCTAGCTATCAAAATTCTACTAACTTCTACATCAATTTGGAGGGGACCCATGTTGAACCTAGGGTTGGGTTTTACAATAGTGCCTCTAGCAACCCCCTTCACAATAAAATTAGTGAAATTTTAGAGATGGTTGATGTTGAGAATGACATGCTCAAGTGGCTCTTGGGTTAGCTTGTTGCTAAAGAAGGAATGTAGATTCTAGAAAATTAGGTGTTGTAGTAGTAGGTTCGATGTCTGAGGGAGGTCGAGGACCCTTACCATTAGGATATGATAGCCTCCCTGGCTAAGTAATTTGAGCATTGGGCCAGTTGCGATAAGGACCTAGAGGAAGGTTCATTTTATAATTTGCAAAGAAGTTGTTTTGTTTTCATGTAATATGAGGGACAAGATTTTCAAATTAAAATATGACATCTATCCATGGCTTGAAGCTTGTTCCTTGTTTATATAAAATGGAATTCAAATCCATTTGTAAAGGATCTCATATTTTTGTAAGCAGTGTGTCTATATATAAGTGTTCACAAAATCAGGTTAATGTTTTTTATTCAAGATCTAATTTAGTTTAATCTTTGACTCTATTCCTAAGGTTTGAGGAATCATTCTCAATATAAGTTTTGGTTATTTTTCCATAATCATCAAAATTCAAAATCATGCTTCCTATACTATTATAATTTATTTCATAATAATATTGTTTATATGTTCCTTGTACCATTAAGTAGAAATTACAATGAATCTACCCAATTAAGTCTATTCTATTTATAATTCTTGGTCACCATAAGAGAACACATCTATTTTAAAGTAATATCATGATATGAATTATGTGAGATGACATTTTATATTGTGAAAGACCACATTCCTAGAATTTGTAGAACCCAAAATCTAGAGGATAAAATTGTTAAATCCTTCTCATTTTGATTGGTCAACCCCATGAAACATTTCAGCCTTTCTATCATATCCATTCATTATAAATTGTGATAAAGGATATATTCTATTTGAGGATATATATTTTCTACATGTATGGTCAAATAGGAGATTAAGATCTTTGGTAATAATTGTTGCTTGATTTTTTATTAATTTTATTGATTGTGGAAGGTTAGAATTATAGTGTAACATATCTTAATTATTTATTAATATATATTTTTAAATTATTTTGAACAATTAGTATTTTTCAAAGAGGAAAAAATGGATTTTATAGAGACCTGAAACCAAAAAGTTTAAAAACAAAACAAAATAACATCAAAAACCCCATAAACAGAGAGGCTGTAGAGGGGACAAAAAAATGAAAAAGTGAGAGCCACCAAAAAATAGCCATCAAGGGTCACAAAAAAGAACTGAAAAGACCATACAAAACACCAACAACAATTAAACTTGGGACTTTCAAATTTCCGTTGTCTTAGCTTCCATGTCGCTCATTTCCTAAACCCCCATTTTTAAGATCTAGACCATCTAGGTAGTAGGAGGTGCTTTCCTCTTAAGGTTGGCACATGTCCTCTTTGAAATTCCTTGGTCCTCATTCTTGGTTTTATCCTTTTCCTCTTCCAGATCAACAACCAATGAGTCTTGTTAAGACTTTTCCAACTTTTCAGACATTGCATTGATGATAATGGCATTATGCCTTGCCATTCTATTGTTTTTTTCCACAACAATTTTCATATTATTTATTATTTTAACAATCTCAACTTCCAGAGTTTCATACTTATCCTCAATGTCATAATATCTCATTCCAGTATTGTTCTTTTTCCATTTTCCTTCTTCATTGCTCAGGGCAGACAACTTCAATTTTGGTTCCTCCAACTTGCTTTTTAGTACCCTATTTCTGAGATTAAGATAATAAATTTCTTGATAGGCCCATTTCATAACCCAAAAAATATCACCAACACCACTTCTAGCAGAGGTAAGGATATCTCTAGACTGATCCCAGTCTAAAATGAGGTTAAAATCATTCGGGTTAGGGGAGCTAGGAAATCTAGTACCATCATCTCTGAAAGAGGCACAAGGGGAAGAGATAGAGTTTTGGCTAGCTTCAAGGTTCTCAGTTTTGTCCTCTAGAGAGTCTATAGAGTAGGAAACCAACTTATTGGTAGGGGAACCCTTGAGAGCAAGATTCTTTAAAGGAACCAGGTAGCCAGGGTAAGTCTTAGGGTTAGCTTTCATGAGCTGGGGTTTACAAAGCTGGGTTTTCTTACTAGATAGGATAGGGAATGGATTGGATTCAACAATTCTCTCTGGGTTAGGCTTAGAATGATTCTCTAAACTGCCATTGACCATATCATAGTCCTCAGATGCCGTGGAGGCAACAAGTTTAGATAAAGTTAGCAAGCTTTGAAAATGTTCATAGATTAACCTAATAAGACCAAGATGAAGAATAGGGTATCTCCTCAAAATTTTCTTTTGGTCCTCAAGGCTATTGCTCAATGAAAAGAAAAAATAATGAGGCAGAGAAATATGTACCTTATGGTAGAAGTGGTTAAGGATAGCAAAATAATGACCATAAACTCTAGTGAATCTCTCGTCTAAGGTAATATACTCCATTATGACACGAAACACCTTTCTCCAAAGTGAATTGATCGTGTCGATTTCAAAATAGTTGTTGGAAACTTTGACCAATTACATTTTCTCCTTTTCTTTCTTAAGGAATTTGATTACCACCTCATCTAGAAACCTTCTGTCATGATAAAACTTCATGCCCTCAGTGGAAATTCTAGTCACCTCTCCTATGATTTTCTCATCTAGTTTCACCTTTATCCCAAAGAGGATTATTTCTCCATTATTCCAGTTCTTCTCAAAGTAGTCAGTATCCATAGGATCAAGCCCATGAATTTTTTCCAGGAATGGAACCAAACCACCTCGCTCAACCTATCTCTAGACCTTAGCATTCCTCATGTGCATTTCGTAGTTGTTTGGCTCAATTCTTTTCCTATCCCCCCCATATTCGTATGCACCTCACTAGAATCTCTACCATCCCCTAAAACCTGTTGCAGTTTTACACAACCATTCCAATGAACCCACAAAGTGTGCCACTTATTCTTAGCAGCTAAGTTATTTGACATGACCCCATCAAATCTCTTGATTTTTATGTATTTATCACTATTCCCTATCATCATTAAAGATATTTTCCTCTTTCCCATGCGTAACATCATAATATAATAAGGCCCTAACTTTAGCTCCCAAGTCCCTGAAATTCTGCCACGTGTTCAAACCTCCCCTCTTAACCCCCTCATTCACAAAGTAATCCACCATACTATTAGCTTCCCTATAGATGTGGGAGATTTTAACTTTATCAAACTTTTCTAAGATATATTTTTCTTCTTCAATCCAATTCCTAATAGACTAGGAGGGAGGGGTCCTACCTAGGAGACAGCCAATGATGTTTTTGGAGTCCCCTTCAAGCCATAAATATTTTATTTTTAGATAATATGCTAAATTTAAAACTTGAAAAGCTCCTATTTCATCTGCCACATGGTTGGTTTGAGGACCTAGGGAAATGGCCATAGCCACCATAAAGTTACCATTTGAGTCCATTAACACACGTCCACTTCTGGCCATCTCCGGATTGCCCTTCGTAGTGCCATCAAAGTTGGCTTTAGTCCAACCATTAGGAGGAAAGGTTCGGCGCACACCCTCCCTGCTTTTCTTAGCTGGCTTGGATGCCTTAGAAACATCCATTTTGATATTCCAATCCTTGGCTATCATTAGATCATAGAGAGTGCACACCACAACTTCAAGATTAAGAGCTTTTCAACATCAAATTTCTAATGTACATAAGATAATAATTTTAATAATTAAATTTAGCATTTATTTTTCCTGATGTAAAACAATACTAATTTAACACATATATTTTTATATTATCATATTGAAAATAATCATAGGATTTTTGTAATTATAAAGGTTGACATTTAAAATCTATTGTGATGAATTTTCATATTCAAACTAATTATTTTTCTAGCAATTCATTCTTTCTTCACTATTTCTGTAATATTTTTTCAATTATGTAACAATATATCCTCAATAAATCTCATCTGGAAAAATGTTATAAATAAATAAGTTCACTTAAAAGAGAGGGCCAAGCCCAAAAGGGATGCGATTTTTTTTTACTATTCAAATTTGGTAAAACAAGCATAAAATATTCCAATCACTAAATGAAATGGTGAATCATAGAAAAGTAATTTGATTTAGGATTACAATGGAAAAGGATTGTGCTAAAGAGAATCTTTCTTACTAGATGTTGAATCTCCAACATCTTTCTAAGAGTATGTGCAAGATCATCATGGAGAAAATAGGCCCTTAAGTGGCAAAATTTTTAGAAAAATCAGAGTTAGACAACTTGACATAAAAATTTGAATAAGTTATGTATATTATTTCAAAAATATGTATCAATAGAATCTGTAGAAAATTGAGTGTAGTTTCTAAATTACTAGGTTTATTTATTTATTTTTAAATCTATTTGGTGAAATTTTGAAATTTCAATGCAGCAGTACTTAAATTTCAAGGAAAAAATAAGAAGTAGGTGTCTGTCTGACCACCCTAACCACAATAAAATGATAATATTTTTTTATAATATTTTAGAGATAAGTAGAGGACTCATGTCCACATGTGATACATATTTTTTTGTAATTTTTTTCTAAGTAAATAATTAATTATGAATTTTTTATTATGACTTAAAAAAAATATAAAAACTCGTATGTCTAACCACCTTAACTTGGTCAAAATTTCATGAAATTCAATTTTTTTTTGTTTTAATCCTATAGTATATGAAGCATAGAATGTGATGCATGTTTTGCATTCAAAAAATGTGATAATGTTTAAAAGCTATACATGTTTTTCAATTAGCCTATCAATCAACACTTTAGTCATAATTTAAATAGAAAATGAATAATAATTATTTATTAAATTCAAAGTAAAGCATAATTTATATTGGTGGAAAGTTGAGAATCTCCTTTAGAAACCCTTTTCATTTCATCAATTTTGGGTAGGAAAAAATTCGTCAGCCACATACCTTACAAATACCCATCATATTGCCACTTTTTGGCCCATCATGATCCTGGACATACCCCTAACTAAATGTATACAAATGACATTTTTATATATGTCATTGGAGATGATACAACCTTCTTGAACTGGATGATAAGAATCTAAAAAAGTCAACATAAATATTGTAAAATCTATTGAAGTAATAGTAAACCCCAAAAAGATGATAACATGCAAATAAAATTCCTAAAGCAAATAAATCATTTGCTATCTCATGGAGGGGTTGAAACCTTCACTCCATGATAAGTTTATTTTATCATTGTAGACACGTGAAATTAGCATTATGCACTTAGTTCATATCCACTCGCTCATTCATAAACCCAATTCACGTTCATCCGCGCATTAAATAAATCAAACACAACAAATCCATTCACCAGGTAAATCAGGACTATTAAATAAATCAACTTGTCTCACATCAACCTTTAATTAAATAAACAAAACTTGATTTAATTAAAAATCCAAAGTCATTTCCATCCTTTTTTTATTTAAATAAATCAAATATCTAAGTCAAAGGGGTCAAACTCATCCTAATCATCATCCTAGCTAATTAATCCTGATCTAATGCTAATCTCACCCGCTTGCATTCTCTAGATTTAGCCACTTGCACATATAAATCAATTTATTGATTTATTAAATCCAAGATTTTCCATCAACATGGCATTTATGGGGAATATTCCCTCAATTTTGAATTCAAAGGCAAGTTTATTTGTCCCTCCAACATTTCATTTATTGCTCATTTTCTTGTCCCCCACTCAACATTTACTCTCAAATTTGAATTCAATTTTTCCCTCTCATGGGCACTCTTCCCAAATCTTGCACAAACATCAACCAATCACCACTTTACAAGTGTCTTCCTCTCATTTGTCCAATTTTAGTCCCACATTGGTCCATCTTCAACACTCAACATTTTGAAAATCTTCAAATAGAGGCTTCATCTTTGAGCAAATCCTTCACAAATCCATCATCTACACAACTTGATGCAAGGTCATTCTCTTTAAGAATTGATCTTGTCCATTTATCATCTCCATATCCATAGAAATTTCATCACTAGCTTATCAATCAAGGATTGGGAAAGGGTCACTAGCACATGTGACACCAATCCACTATGAGATGAAGTTGATTCATGTTTTTGAAAAAAGAAAAATAGGTTTTGAATGGACTCGAAACCATGTATAGCAGGTTTTGAATGAATCTGAAACCATCAAGTTTTAAGTGGACCCGAATCCACTATGAGATGAAGTTGATTCATGTTGTTTGTATGCATATTTGGTTTTTCTTGTTGTTTTAATATCTTACTTAGCATATCTAACATGTTTCATTATCTCATAGGGATGTTGAGGATTATTTTTGTTTTAAAATGCTAACCATATGCAGATTTTCACATCCACATTATGGTGCTAGAAGGAGGGCAATAAGTCTGTATTCCAAGCTTTCTGTTCTAAAGATTAGTTGAAAGCTATCGATATAATGATCTGCATATTCTATTTTAAAATTTATTTGGTGTGATTTGAAAGTTAATGAGATATAGATTGTTGTGATTTAAAAAGAAAATGCAGGAGGTGTAAGATCTTCTTGCCACTTATTACCATCTTTATCTCATTTAATGGTATATGTAGTGAAGGCATTGGTAAAGATTTGTGAATTTGGCTTTACACCTACTAATCACATTTGCTTGAAAAAATTTTAAAACCTTTTCAGCAAATCCTTTTTTTTATTTTACCTTGCAATTATTACAGCCATAGGACCATGTATTTGAAGCATTCTATCACACAGTTCACGCACCTTGTCTATGTTTCCACATTCTGTCACATAGTACACATGTCTTGACTATGCTTTCACAACTGGCATTTGGTAAAGAGTTTCTAAAGCCTTTTTCAAATCCAATCTATGTGTATATCCTGTAGTCAACGCATTCCCTGAGATCACATTTTTTTTAAGTGTTCTGTCAAACAGATTCTAGACTATCCATTGATTATTTAACACCATTAGTGTGTTGGAGTGGGTTGCGTACCAAAAAAAGTACAAGAATCATTCATACCAGAAAAAATGTACCAGCTATTGCCTGCCTACTGCATTAGTTTTACCTTGACTTTCTTTGCGTGTGAGATAAAGTAGCTTATGTCTATGTATTCCCTATTTACCTATTTCCATTGATTTTTCAAATGACCTTCTTTAGAATAAAATGGAAATGGTGGTTATGACAAGAGGAGAGCAAGGAAACATCAGAAGTGTGAAGGTAATTTCTAGTTTTACGCTCCATGCCTCTATTTAAAAACCATTTCATTATTACTCAATGGCTGTTAAACACTTTATTGCCAGTAAGTTCACGTGCCTTGTCTTTATCCTTGTCATTTAGTTCATATGTGCTTTTGTCCGGAAGTTTATACGCCTTGTCTATCCATCCACAAATTTCAAACGTTCTTTACATTGACCCCTATTTGAAGGCTTGTGCATTGATTTCAAACGTTCTTTACATGGCCCCACATTTACTAGGCTAGCCGACCATTGGTGTCCCGAGCTATAGAAAACACCAATGATTATTGTCCCAAGCTCAAGAAATCAATAGCTTTAAAACCTCACATTTTTTTATATATATACTTTATGTGCATTGTGAATAGATTGAAGGAGAAGCTGTAGGAAGATTGGTTTTGGCTCATTGCATTTTTTCTGCTTTGGTAGTGTTTCGTGGTATTTTCTTGAAAATCTATTCATTCTGTCTCACTGGCATTGTTGACAGCAAGGCACAATTTGCGTAGAATCTTGAGTGTATATTCCATCCTAGATGTTCTGCTGTAGTGATGTAAAGCCATTTTGTAGGTTCAAAAAATGGGAGCAGTTTGTATTTGTGTGATCCATGTGGTAGAGAACTCAGCAATAAGATACATATGTTTTGGCCTATGACATAGAAAAGCCAATCCAATAGCTGGAAGGATGGTCATGTTAGCAATTTGATTTCTCCGAAAGAACGTGTGCTTCAGAAGGAAGGTTCTTTTCACATGCATACCTCTTTGGAAGGTGTGAGCTATGGTAGTTGTAATGATAAATTATAGCTAGTGTAGGAGTGGTTCACTATAGCTTATCACAAGGGACACATCCAGTGTTTAATATAGAAAGTACCTTGCCAGATTCTGAAGCTTACTTGTTGGGCTAAAATGTCATTTTAAAATCTGTAATTACCTCCATAGGTATTTCTACACGCCCAACCATCTGGTGTTAATGTGAATAGAGACTCTTGACCGAACCTGTCAATAGAACACTATCGCTATAAGCTCACACTTAATTGCATGAATCAGGGGAAGGAATAAATATCAGTATTCACTCCTTGCAACCTAGAGCTGATCAATCATCTCCCTGTCATTGATAGGTGGAGGCTTAAATGGACGCAACTAGGGCGTTTTGGGTCATGATCACTGATTCTAAGTAGTTATTGCAAGTTTATGTACACAGCTAACAAGTCTTCTTATTGACTGTCATAAATATTTCTTTTTCAGTGCATGTGATCTTGTAGTCATAATTACTAATTGCTAAAGACTTTAGTATCAATTTTCTTGACTTACACGGCTACAAACACAACCCAATGACTTGACTCCATTAAAGCTGACAAGCAGAAATCTCTTGCAATAAAGGTAAGGGTAAGGGAACAATGAGATTCTTTAATGATGGACAATCTGTAAATCTTTAATGAGGTAAGAAGCACAAATTTCTCGATTTGAAAACTGAATACTAATTTATGTCATTAAACCATTATCTTCATTTGTGGTATTTTGGAGACAAAGTTTTGATTTTCAAATCCAGCTATATGTGATAAGTGGTGTTTTCATTTGCATTCAGATGTTTAAGTTTTCCAATCTCATTGATGAGGGAAAAGTAAATATTTAAAGTCATCTATTTTTTGAAAGAGGAAATATTATATCTTGTTGTCATGTCTTGATTTTTGAATTAAAGCTAAAATATTTGCATGTTTTAGTTTTTGTTCATATACAATCATCATATAAACTAATACACTTGAGAAATTAAAATAGGTACAAAGCAAAAGGTCAACAAAGGTACAAAATCAAAGAAAGGAAAAGTGAAGGAGGCTAACGAAGAAAAGGGAAGGTGAAGAAGAAAAAATGAAAGGAGGAGGATATTTTGAAAAATCAAAGTGTTTTAAAACACTTTAAGTGTTTGTTCAACACTACTTCACGAAGTTGTTTATCTTTTCGTTTTAGTACACTAATATTTGTTTGGGTCTAAAAAGAACAATTTGATTTTTTCCATTCACAAAAGGTTAAAATTCAAGCTTAGACACTTACTATATTTCATTTTGGGCTAAAAATTGGACAAGCAATCTTCATATTTCATTTTGGTGCTTAAAAAAAACTCACAATTTCTTTAGAAGGATAAAATGAATGTGTGCTTGCTTTGTTTTGTGGTTACTTACTTAAACTAAAGTCATTGAAAAGGATGTATGCACTTCTCTCGTGCTTCCAAGCAATCTTGAGAATCAAAAGGCCTTTTTGGTGATTTTGGTGTAAGATAAAATGATCACCTCCACACTTCGATTTGGGCTTAAAATTGAGCAATATCTTGTGCGAGTGTGAGTAGGGGCATTTTCCTGTATATTCTCTTTCTTTGTGCCATCAAAGATTGATCGAGTTACGGATTTTATCTTTCTTGCTTTTGTTTATCCTAGAGGGCCTGCCTTGGGGAAAAACTACTCACCCAAGGGAATGACTCAACCAGTAACACTCTAAAGACAAGAGTATTTCCAGCTGGGATATAAATGTGGGTATTGGTTAAATGCCATTATCACACGGTTGGCTCCGACAA
The DNA here is from genome assembly GCA_007258455.2 of Sequoia sempervirens. Classification (NCBI taxonomy): domain Eukaryota; kingdom Viridiplantae; phylum Streptophyta; class Pinopsida; order Cupressales; family Cupressaceae; genus Sequoia; species Sequoia sempervirens. The sequence goes on along the minus strand of VDFB02105785.1, from coordinate 189,310,591 downwards.
GATGGATCCGAAAGGGGACTCTTGCCGAATGGGTCAATCTCCACGAACGGAAAGTCCTTACTAGAACCCATGTGTTAGAATTTTCCAAAATCCTTAATCTATTTGTTGGTGCAAGAACGGTCATTCTGAAGCCACCCCACACTTTTATAGTCTTTAGTAGAAATGGAAAACATGCTATGGAGTTTCATGGGTGTTGATGTTTGGCTACCCTGATTGACGTTAATGAGCCATGGAGGGGAGCCAGTGGGGTCAAGCATCTAACCACTCGCTAAAGATAAGTGTAGCTATACTTGTCCAAGTGGGGATTCAACAAATATTGTCTTTCACAGTGCGTTTATTGAAAACATTGCAAAACCAACATTCAACATCATCATCAAAATTTCAAACCCCTTAGTTAGAGCAAATACCTTTGACAAAGCCCAAGAACTATTGCTTACCCTTGGGATTATGTCCTTAGAGTTTTCTAAGTAATTGGGTTTACATCTTAATTTACTCATACAAAGGTCAACATTAGGCAACCTTTGTCGTAATTTCTTGGAACTTCCACATAGTACTTTATGGGACGAAAAGAAGTTGTGACATTGGACATTCAGTTTGAAACCTAATCAAGTGGTTTTTTTTGGTAAAAAGAACTCATTAAGCAAAGATAATGAATTGGACCCCACACATGTGCTTGATATCTCTTGGTCATATTGGTCTTTTGATTGCTCTTAGAGAAAAGTGTGTTCTTCAATACCTTGGCCTGGTAAACAAAGTCTCTCTAAGTCTCTTAGGATCAAAATCAAACACTTCATCCACCTCAAAAATTTATCAACATCATCCCATAAACAACTTTAGAGCTTTGAAAACATCATTACCTAGACTTGGGTACATCCCTAAACCAAATCAAAATCATTTGTTTAGTTAGGTGTGTTTGGATGAATCCTTCCACGCACACTTAGTTAAATTATCACCTCTTTGAACAATTTTATCCTAAGCTAGCATTTAACATCTTAGGTTTTACAAGCTCATCATCCAAATCAATGAATCAAAATCAAAATCCCTAAGTCTAGCATTGATACAAAGTCCCTAAACGTTCATCATTCATATCATTTACACCTTTCATCCTTCATCTCATCATTGGTCCTAAGAACCTTAGAGGTCACTTTGCAACAAGGTCAAAACACAAGAGGAACATGGAATACAAACTTGATCCATACATCTTGAGTAATCCAAATCAATTGAATCTTCAAAGCCTTACAATGCTGATTGATTATCAAAACTCACACTTATACAATCAATACATGGGACCATTACCTTAGACAAATGTCAATAGAACAACAAGTGTGAGTATGCCCAAATCAAATATTGGAACACATTTCCTGATGGTAAAACCAAGTCCAAATCTACATGTCTGTCAACTAAACAATCAAAACATTATCCTTCAAATGAACAATGCCATCCCACCAAATCCCTACAAGCCAAAGGAGAATGTACCAAGTACAAGTTTTCGAAACATGAATCCAGAAAAATTTGGGATAGATACATTTACAAATCATATGAATATTCCAAACATGAACAATGGTCAATTTCAACCCATCATGCCAAATCTGACTGTCATCAGAAATCAGAACATTGTCCAAAATCAAACACAACTACACTCTCCAAATCTGCTTAAACAAGAGAAAAATCAACTATATCAAGGAAGTCAAGATCAAAATCAAGAAAAAAATTAGCTAGATCAAATTGCTACACTTTCCAAAATAGTTGAGGCATTGCACCAAGGGAAATCTCCACCACTATTACCAACATCATTCCTTGGTTTAGGGCTTCCCCCTTTACCTAGCACCAATCACTCCACCCAAATCAATCCACCTAATGTCAATCAAACCATCACATCAAATCCTTTGAATATACCATCGACATCACACCAATGGATGGTATCTAATCAAACAAAAACATTGATCCCAAATCAAAATACGGTCTCCCAAGGACCTATCACCTCGGTCATTCCAACCATCACTATCCTGTCAATCATTCCAACAACCACTATCATGCCCATCACATCTCAAACACTCACTATCACTCAAAGTGTATCTCAATCACTTGTCATAGCATCCAACATGATTCCAAATACACCACCACTACTACCAAAACCAAGTGCAATAAGTCAATATCATAGCATCGCACTAAAAGCACATTAAGCCTACCAACAAGGGCTTCAACAATCTCAAGCTTCCCAAGCTTCTCAAGCTACCCAACCAACATGAGCACAAACATAAAAGATGACAACTATTGAAAACAAGGATCAAGATCAATCCATCACTGAGCACACCTTTACTTCATCCAATGATCAAATTGACATATGTTGAGAGTCACTTTTGAATCATGATCAAAATCCACCAACAAAACTCGACAATTAGCCAATTCAAGAAATATAAACATCACTTGACTCTATGGTTGAAGACATTAAAAATCTCTCCACTGCAATTGTCGAAAACAATGATCAAAACCTCTCCATCGAGGAGCACATTGAGGATGTATCTACACAATCCGATGATCAACTCACCATACATCAAGAGCCACTTTTTAGTGATCTCTTTCAAGGAGTGTTAGGATTATTTGATCCAATTGACATAATGCACAATCAGTTCACCTATGATCATGTTGAAAATGTCTCTACATCACCTTACAAGTTAGAGGACATATCTCAAGAATTTATTCCAAAGCATGATCAAAATCTTTCGCCAAAGTCTAGCAATGGTCCTTTTCAAAACATGTTGATCCCCTTTGACTGCATGGTTACATATACTGAAAGAACCCTGAACTCAACACTTGAGGATATTGAACCACTTACCATGTACAGTGATGACATCCAAGAACCATTTATAAGCAATCCATCATTTGGAACTGATCCATGTTAGGAACTTGATCTAAAGCATGTCAAAAGCAACTCCAAAATAAATGAAGATTAGAAATTTGTATCTCCAAGATACTACAATTATCTAATGGATATTCTCCTATGCACACAAGATGATCACATCCACATAGCACTTGCTCCTCCGTCTACCCATGAGATGCTTTCTATGGATGGACACGTAGATGATCCTCATCTAGAACAAGATTGTGTTACACAAAAAGAGTAGATTCTTAACTCCTACAATCAAATGGAGTTGTCAACATCATGATTGAATATGTCCCAAACTCAGATTGAGGACATCATGAATAAAGATATCCATCATTATCCACCCAAGGAAACAAGTCAGATAGAACATCCAGAGTTAGCAAATTAGTAAATTGAAACAATGTCACCTATGGTGGTCATTTATCAGAGAGTGCATTCTAAACAAGAGATCTCAAAACATGCAGAATCAAAGCATGAAGGTACTACTTCCACAATACTGGGGGCAACTTCGTCTCAAGCAAACGTCAACATAGGGAGCACGAAGAGTCCTTATGATGAAACTAGTGCCAATACTACAACCAACCACATCACGAATCTTCATCCACCCATCACCCCATCCATGAATTGGGACCAACGTCAAAAGAAATATTTGAATGAAAGCACAAAGAATGTTATCAAATCAAAAGAAGGTGACAAGCATAATGGACAAATCAAATATGCATGGATACCAAAGCATACAAAGAAAGAACATCCCTACAAACTCCATTAGTCAGAGAAACTATAGGGAAAAATAAAAAAAGGAAAAGTATCCATGAAAGATGTCCACAAAAGCAAAAACAAGCTTCTCAAGTGATGTACAAAGTGTATCAAGCAGTTGGTCCTAATTCCACGCACACTTTTGTATCCACCCATCATTACTCATCTTCCCAAGTTTGGAGAGTCAAAGGTTCCAAACTATCAACCAATCCATCTCTTATCCCTAAAAACACTCCATCCACACCTCAATGCATAGTATCCAATTCTTACATTGACTGTGTATTGGCAACGACCCTTCATCATAAGGATTCTGAAGGCACTCTATCACGATGTGTGCACAAAGACAATGTTAACTCCGGTATCGATGAAGTAGATCAAAAATCTCAAAAGTTGTATTTAAGTGCATGTATCTTAGCCAAGCAACTTCTTCAGGAAGGATACAGATGGCACATTATGATAGGGGCATCTACATCAACAACACCTTATGGTTCAACATGAGCTTAAAATCTTTCAGAAAAAAAGAAAAAGAAAAGAAGAAGCAAAAAATCCAAAAAAATCAAAAAAAGAATTGAAAATAGTAAAGAGAAAAATCATCCTCCAGTGAAAACCGCATGTGCAGTACTTTGGGCAAGACCATGATGAAAACCTGGCAAACAGGCGTCATGTGTAGAATCGAGCATCTATGTGCACCGACTCAGTTGAAAGCATCTCATCCCATCCGTAAAAAGTCTAGCATCCTATCCATCTCAGCCATAATAAATCCATTTCATCCATGAACCATTTATCCAATCCATTCACATATACAAGTTATCTTGATCTTGATGAAAGTTTGGTGCACACTTTAGCCTGCTTATGGTAAACATCTTGACATGGGTCATTTTCATTGATCTTATCATATGCAGCATTATCTGAGCTATAAAGCACTATCCAAATGAGTTTATTTTCTTTATCCAAAACCCTTATCTTATCGCAAGATAAATCCTTGGCATACTTTGCATGCGTACCATATCCATCCATCCATAAACTTATCCAAAGATCCATCCATGGCATTCCGTACATTGCTAGAAATTGTGGGTAGATATTTACATCTTGCTTTGCGAATAATCTTGATCTATATCCTCCAACTTATGTGGTGATCCAAACATTGGAAAACATTTGCAATCCAAAGCCAAATCACTAACCCATGGCATATTTTGACGAGAAGACATTCCTTATTAGTCTTCATCTTTCATCGAACATCGATCCAAATAATAACTATCAGTTGCATCTAAGTTGCACTTCAAATGTCACATCAAATCATCCAAACATTTTTTTTGTTTTTCCAAACCAAGCTTCATCAATTCTGATCAATCGAATCCAATCAACCCATCCATCATCTCGAGATATTGTTCCCAATCATTGTGTTGCTTAACACTATCCTTGCATTGTCATGTATCCTCGACAACGTTATCATCATCAATCCTTGCATTGTTGTGCATCCTCAACAATGTTATCACCATCAATAACATCAACATCTCAATCATTGTGTTGCTTAACACTATCTATGCATTGTTGTGCATCCTCAACAATGTTATCATCATCCATCTTCATCAATCAATCCTTACATTGTTGTGTCTCTTCAACAATGTTATCATCATCATCAATCCATCGATTTGATCAATCAACCTTAGCTTGGTCTTCAAAAATATCCCCAAATAGAGCACTGATGTCATCACACATGTCCATATCCAAATTGTCAAAATCATGCAAAAAATCTAAAAACATCCATAAAATAGAAAATGTCAAAAATATTGGAATCTGAACTACGTCATTTCTGAGCTTAAACGTAGGCAAGGCTCATCTCTGATTAGCTCCCGAGACATCAAAATCACAAAAACATTCGAAAAACATCAAAATCCAAAAACATTTGAAAAACATCAAAATCCAAAAACATTCAAAAAAATGCAAAATCCAAAAACATTAGAAAAACATCAAAATCCAAAAACATTTGAAAAATAAAAAATCAAAACACTTGCAAAATCTCAAAAATACCAAAAACAGCCTCAGAACATTGCAAAATACCAAAAACTTCCAAATATTTTGAAAAAAATCCATCCATCTCATCTCACTTGCACCCGCAGTAATCAATCATCCATAATAAACTGATCATCACCTTCATCCTTTGGCAACAAAAATAGAAACAATCACAACAGTTAGCAAAAGCAAACTTCAATCGTTAAACACAAAATCAAACTCTTGATCAGTCGCAAACATGTTAGTCAACCTTATATCAATATCCTATCAATCAACTTATCAAACCATCATCATCTTGTACAATGCATGTCCTAGGATATATCGTTCTGACAATGGGCATCATTTTTGGATATCACCTTGGATTCTTATCCTATCAAAACACATCCCTTTGGCTAGAGGTATGAAGAACATTGAATTGTTTGCGTACTTGATCTTTTCTTTTGATTTATCTTATTGCACTCATTCCAAGGACCTCTTAGTGATATCCGAATGAAGGATTTAGAGAAATAGGAATGGGGCAATGATCATTATCCTTTTGTCTGATGTGATTGTGTGATGTTCTTGTAAAATAACTTGGCGAATACTTTCTTTGTTAGATATGTATAGAGGATGTTTTGGATGGCTTGTTGACTATTGCATTGATTGGTTATACCTTTCTATGTTTTGGTCCGAGGTGTTTAAAACTTCTAAAGTGCATCCTAACAGGGTTTCCATATGTCAGGTGTGAACAAGAATATTCCTATTTGCTTGTTGAGTCAAAGTCCATCGCACTAGGTACAATGCCATCTTGGTTCTTTATACCTTGATGCATCGTACCTATGTGTGTAATCAAACATAAGGTAAGTAGCCCTTTTAAAATCCCAATCCTTGATAAGCAAATCTATCATCATCATCTATCATCATCATCATGTCTCTAATAAAGTCTCGTCAGATCATGGACTTGTGGGATCCTCTTGTCATCATCTCATTTCCGCACTAACATCATCATCATTGCATCCATCATGCATCCATCCTGCATCTAGAAAACTATCAGCATACCACATATCATTCATATCATACATAATAGGAAACAATGATCATTTCACATGCATTACATAATCATCATCATAATATAGATCTGTTAGTCTAAGCATCTGCATAAATCATCCATTGCATAATCACAACATATCACATCATTCATCTCATCCATCATCGCATCATATCACCATTTAAGTTGTTTAGGATAATATAGATTTGTTATTCTAAGCATCTTAAAACCATCCATTTTGAACCTCTTTATCGCGAGATCGACCCTCAAATCGAATCTTTTTGCTTGATCTCTCGAGGGGGCAATGTATCAGTGTACTTCTTTTTGCTAGGGCATCCGAAAAATAAGAAATTTTTTGATTTTTTATTGCAGCAAGATTATTCTTTGAACCAATGCAATAAGTACATTACTTCAAAGAGGGGCAAAATGTAGACATGTGAAATTAGCATTATGCACTTAGTTCATATCCATTCCCTCATTCATAAACCCAATTCATGTTCATCTGCGCATTAAATAAATCAAACACAACAAATCTATTCACCAGGTAAATCAGGACTATTAAATAAATCAACTTGTCTCACATCAACCTTTAATTAAATAAACAAAGTTTTATTTAATTAAAAATCCAAAGTCATTTCCATCCCTTTTTGATTTAAATAAATCAAATATCTAAGTCAAAGAGGTCAAACTCATCCTAATCATCATCCTAGCTAATTAATCCTGATCTAATGCTAATCTCACCCACTTGCATTCTCTAGATTTAGCCACTTGCACATATAAATCAATTTATTGATTTATTAAATCCAAGATTTTCCATCAACATGGCATTTATGGGGAATATTCCCTCAATTTTGAATTCAAAGGCAAGTTGATTTGTCCCTCCAACATTGCATTTATTTCTCATTTTCTTGTCCCCCACTCAGCATTTACTTTCAAATTTGAATTCAAATTTTCCCTCTCATGGGCACTCTTTCCAAATCTTGCACATACATCAACCAATCACCACTTGACAAGTGTCTTCCTCTCATTTGTCCAATCTTAGTCCCACATTGGTCCATCTTTAACACTCAACATTTTGAAAATCTTCAAATAGAGGCTTCATCTTTGAGCAAATCCTTCACAAATCCATCATCTACACAACTTGATGCAAGGTCATTCTCTTTGAGAATTGATCTTGTCCATTTATCATCTCCATATCCATAGCAATTTCATCACTAGCTTATCAATCAAAGATTGAGAAAGGGTCACTAGCACATGTGACACCAATCCACTATGAGATGAAGTTGATTCATGTTTTTGAAAAAGGAAAAACAGGTTTTGAATGGACCCGAAACCATGTACAGCAGGTTTTGAATGGACCCGAATCCACTATGAGATGAAATTGATTCATGTTGTTTGTATGCTTATTTGGTTTTTCTTCTTGTTTTAATATCTTACTTAGCATATCTAACATGTTTCATTATCTCATAGGGATGTTGAGGATTATTTTGGTTTTAAAATGCTAACCATATGCAGATTTTCACATCCACAATCATAATATAAAATAATATTAAAATTGAACATATATATTTTTATATTATCAGATTTAAGTTCTTACTAGATTAATCTTTGAGAAATAAAATCACAATATTTTTATAATTGTAAACATAAATTATTAAAATCATGAATTTTGATGTCCAAACTGATTTTTTTTTACCATTTGATAGTTTATTCACTATTTATATAAGCATATTATTTAACAATATATCACCAACCAATTTCCTTAACTAAAATGTAATAAATTAATTAATTAATGTCAAGCCAAGGACCATGCCAATAGGAGGCTCCAGTTTTATTGAATATTCATGAACCAGAACAAAAAGGAATTTAAGTCTACCTTGGTAAACAAGACATCAATTATTTCAATCACTGAATCAAATAGTGAGTGGCGAGAAAAGAATTGGTTTAATATGAGTTGGGTGACTATGGATTTCAGTGGTTGTCCCTATGTCGAGACTCATAAACATGTGGGCCTTGAATCATCAAAGAAAGTCGCACATATGCCAATTTCCAGTCTCGTAAAATAGCCTTCTTTGGGGGACATCCAATTTTGACATTGCAGCTCGGCGTTGAAGCTAAATGCTCAAGATTTGTAAGCCCATTATTCTTGTGAGGTGCAGGGGGGACATCCAATATCGCTGGTACAGCTTGGTGTTGAAGCTAACCGCTCCATACTTGAAAGCCTGTTGTTGTTTAGGGATGGTGGAGGAGGACGTCCAATAGTACTGCCCTTGCAGCCGGGAGTGTCAGCTAACTGCTCCAAAATTGTAACCCAATATTGTTCCTCGTCGAGACATCGGCGAGAAACATAAACAATAACAAAAGAAGCAGCGTCACTAGTTTCATACACATCAGACTCCTCATATCTATTATATCAAATGCACATAAAAGTTTGTAGGTTTGAACTGTTTAATAAACAGATATATCTTCACGTTTGAACTGAATAATCAATTGATAGATGAAAATTGGTTTGGGAACGAGCGAAATACTGTAAGCCTCTTGTACTTGGAGCCCTAAGTTTCACACTGATACTACCATGAGTTTCCTGCTAGAATGAGGCATTCAAAGTCTTATAGCGTAGTGGATACGGACTAATTTACCATCGAGTTTGTAATCAAACTAGAAGCTTCACTTGGTACAGCGGTATTTATGAAGCTGTGAAATAAGTGCCAAAACATATTTCATTCTGTGTTTTACTTTGATTTCTTTTAATTTTGATTTTGTTTTAAGAGCTTACAAGATGTGTATTTTTTAAATTTATATCACGATGAAAATGTGGAAAATGTGCAAATTATTAGGGTATCTAAGGATAGTTAGTTCAACCTGTTCCTTCTTAAATAAATCTATAACATACAACTCTTATTTTCTCTATTATCTTATGTGAAATTGAAAGCAACCAATGATTACAGGTATATATAGTTCATGCAATAATTTGCAATCTCTATTTATAACTATAATGTAAGTTCAATTTAGATACATTGCAAATATTTTCATTACTAGTAAAATATGTTTTACATGGATCTTTAAACCTAGTTATATTAAAATTAGAGCTAAAGAATTATTGACCACTATAATAGAGGCATTCCCAATCTAGAAGTTCGAGGACAATAAGAGATAAAAAATAGATAATAAAATAAAACATAAGATGGTGATAATTTTAGGTCAACAAAATGGAGGACAATATTTTTATTCCCTCTAGCTTATGTTTATGTAAAAATGAATTACCAATGGATGTCATGCATAGCTTTTGATCTAGTTCATTAGCTTGAGGTTATCTTGGTGTCCTATTATTGGGTGCTGCATGTTTCCTCTTACATTAAGAGATGCTCTTCTATCAATATTTTATGTCTATTAAAGCCTCATTTGATTTTATTTTATTTGTCCATTGACCTTTTATAATCAATGATGCAATAACTCCAATTTTTTCTTCCTTTCAACCATTGAAGGTTCCCCAATAACCTCAATTAAGTTGAACATTCATGATTACCTGAACAATAATTTAATCTCTACATGTCCATTAAATTTCTTGCTTGGTATTACCCTACATGCATTGTTGTGCTAAAAAAATACCTTACTTTTAACTAAAAAGCTCTATCCATTAAATAAAAAGATAAATTCATTAGAAAAAAATCACAAAAATGACATACTAACCTAAAGGGTCTAAATTAATTATTAGCCCAAAGGTCATTATAACAGCCAAATTTAAATGATTGATATGGTTCAATTCCTTGTACAACTATTTCAATATGAAAAATTACCTAATTTAAAAATATCAAATTAAAACCCTAAATGAATGTCATATTTATAAACTAATTTATTACTCTCGAAAGATGAAATTTTCTTTTAGCATATAATAAATGGATCAAAACATCACTACTATTTTCATATGCATAAGCCTTCATATAACTTTATGCGCAAGACATAGTCATAGTAATGACAACATTATTGTTTTGTAGATCTTGTGATTATTGTTTTGTTCTATCACATGTAACAATCATCATAGCAATATTTCAGATCTAGTTCTCATCTTTGAAGGCTTCATGGAATTGTGATTAAGTATGATTAGGATTTCTCTTATTTGGTCTTCATTTAAAATCAATAGGACTGTCCCAAGTCATTGATTGATAAATAGATTTTGTGATGTGTAGTCCTCATATTTTATTGTAGCATTGTAACACATTTATTCAAATATATACTTTATGTACACTAATTATTACATCAAACATGGGAATATCTAGGTTTGCATGGATCCAAAAGTCCTCAACAACCATTTTTTTCTTTTGATAGATCCTTCTATATTAATTATAGTAATCATGATGCTATCATGAACATTTTAATTGCTATATCAAGATAATTTAGTGAGCCATGCTAAGGTATCTATTAATGATATGTTGTGATAAGAAATATTTTGTTTGAGGATACTTTTTTCTACAAAATGTAAGGTCTAATATAAAAGTCATATTTTTTTATTGTAATTGATGTTAAAGGTTTGGTTGATTTTATTTATTATCAAAAATTAGAAGTTGATCCTTTAGGAATTGATGTATAACTAGTGATTGCACCTGTGGTGCGCAATGGGTTACTCCGAATAATTGAATGGATGTATTTTATTTATTGAAGATAATACCAAATAGTTGAGATAATCTAAAAAGGAAAGAATTGATTATTTGTTTTATTTGATTATTTGTAGACATATTGGTTGAAATAGAACAATATGTATTTAACATGTTAAAACTACATATTAAAAAACTTAAATGGAAATTGCATAGAAATAAAGAGGTACTTAATATTTTGAGATTTAAAAATGTAGATTAAGTATATATATACAATGATGAAATTAAAGTGTTTTTATAGAATGTTTAATTTGCTTTACAGGTATGTCTAAAATTAAGTACATTGGTAAAGTGATATTGTAACATGGTCACATTGAACTCCAATGTATCTATAATAAAAAAAAGATATATTTAATATTTAATAAACATCTAATAGAAAGGAGATTGTTGAAGTTGAATTTCTTTAAAAATTATTAGTTACCTTTGGTTGATTAGTTTGTATATGTTAGACAATGAGAGCATAGTGTAAGTGAGGAATGGTAGGAGCTTGTAGTAAGTAAGAAGAGAGATTTAATTTACAAAAAATAAACTATATAAATACTGGTAGTGAAGCAAATATAAGAAAGTTTCATACCTGTAGTGGTTCAAATGTACTTTGAGTGTCTAAGGAGTTTGAATCTAACATTGCTTTCAAATCGTTCTCTTTTCTTTTTTGGTGAGAAACATATGGGCTTTGTTGCATGTATGCATATCATTGAAATGTTAAGGCTGGGTGTATGTGAAGACTTTGTAGATTGGGAATTCTTGAAATAGTTGTGAATGTTAGGCCTTGTCGGTCTATGTTGCCAATGTTGATTGTGGCCCATGGAAGTGTTAGTCCTTGTGACTTGTGTGTTTTCAATGACCATGCCATTTTAAGTGAAATTTGACAATGAAGCCTAGGGCTAAGTAGGGTTATTGGAACATTGTTTGGATTGAAATGGTCCCAACGTGGTCCAATGTAATGCTTGAAATGAACAACAACAAACAAGGGTAGTTGAGGTGGGTTTTCACCCTCATTGTATAGAATTTCTTTTACTTGACCAAGTGTGCCATTCACGAGCCCTATTTTGACCCATATATTTGAGCATAACATGACTTCTTGACCAATAGATCAAAAAATATGAGCTTGAAGTTGTTCTTCATCTAGATTTGTGTATGTTGTTTCCCTAAGTTGCTTTGTAGTTGAAAGTACAACTGACATTTCCAAAGACAACAACATACGTTTGTTGTCTTGTAACACCAATTCATTTGTTCGAAACAAATGTATGGCAGAAAAGAAAACAAACTTTTCTCTAGAATTAAGCAATGAACTTGAGCATGACACTAGAACCTACCAGTCTTATTATGTAGTCTCTACATTTCATACATTAGAGAGAAGGGCATGAAAAGCAATTTGGGAAGTATAATCACCAATCTGTTGAAATATTTTTCTCAAAGTTACCACTATTGTGAAGTTGCACCAAAGAGTCCCACCACAAGAGGTAGAAGCATACATTAGGATATATTTAACTGGTGGCAGTTGTATGAACCAAGATTCCCAACCTACACAAACACAAGAGACAAACACTATCTTAGATCAAATGCAAGGTTAATATCATGATTCCCCAAGAAATCCATTCAAATTGCAATAAAAAGGAATGAAATGAATAACATAAACAATCATAAATGAAAGATAGTAAATCCTATTTAAATGTAATGCAAACTCCTAATATCTTGGGAGAGTTGGTGCCAATTTCATGTGGAAATTTCCCCTTTCCCAACTCCTTTGCAAGCTTGATGATTTTTGATGAAGATGTGATCCAATTTGGTTGAATTCCTGCATAACCTAGCTATGAACTTGATAGAATTGATGAAAATGGTGGTGCTTGAAGATGAATTTGGGCATAATAAGTTTTCTCAAATTGTAGATGATGAAATGAGGAATAAAGCCTCTTCTTTATAGAATATCAAGTTGGAAGAATGCTCAAAAGAGAGCAATGTGGGACTAACATTTAACCAATGGCAAGGTGCCACTTGTCCAAATGTGAATGGAGGAAGCTTGAGCACATTTTGATCAATGTGTAAGTTTGAAATTTGAATTTGATGAGATGACATGTTCAGGGAGGATGAAAGAAGAGATTTAATGCCAAGTTGACTTGTGCAAGAGACATGTAAGAGACATCTACGAGTTCTTAAATGCTTTGTTGGATGGACAAGTCATGTGGGAGGGAAAATTCAAAGTTGGAGGAATATTCCCTTTTTAATGCCATTTTGAAAGTAAATAGGGAATTATTAAATCAAATAAATGATTTAATTGTGCAAGTTACAAAATCTAGAGGATTGGAGTGATTAGGATTAAATTAATCAAGATTTGACTAATTAAATGAGGGATTACGTGATTTTGACTTTTGACTTAGATTTTTGGATTAATTTAAATAAAAAAGAGAGGAATAATGATTTAGATTTTATTAAATAAATATTTTGATTTATTTAACTAAAGAGCGATGATGTTGGATTAAATTAAATAAAGATTGATTTAATTTAATAGAATGACTTTAGAGATTTAATTAAATAAAAAAATTGATTTATTTAATTAACAAGAGAGGATGACTTAAATAGATATTTATGATTATTTATTTAATTAAGGGATGAATAGTGATGATAAGTTGAAGAGGTGATTTAGGACGAAATGATGTTAGTTAATCGGGATCAAGTGCACGAGATCAATTAGTATATTTTATGTGTCTACAACAGTTGGCCCAAGTCACCGAAGAGAATAATTGAATTCCCTCCAAAGGGAAGGTGGTTGTGTATGGGGAAAGCTTCCCGTAGTCTCATGTCAATGCATTCTAGCAACTATGGACCAATGAAAGACATCTCATCTATTAAAATTTACCTAATAAAGTACATGCTTTCTTGGAAGGTCACAAGTGTTTTCCCTTGCAGGGGGGCCATTTCTTTTATTGGAGTGCGAAGAGAAAAATGAATTGTTGATGCTTGAATGTTGAATGCAACAACACCTATAGGTGCAAGAAGTAGTAATGGAGACTGGTGAATCAAAGTTGAGCTATTGAGGGCAAACCTTTTTTTTTCATGAGGTGTGACAGTTTTCTAGTTCCAACAGTTCCTTGAGCAATTAGCTTTAGTGGTGCTTGCAATGGAAGGGAGCTTAGATGGAACAAAATTATATCAAACCCTTTTTGTTGCTAAGTAGAGAAAGTAGTATAAGTTTGTTCATTGAGAATCTAGTGCACTTGAAAGGTTGGCCCATTGAAGTCTACAAAAGTAGTAGTAAAATGCATTTGTAGTGGGGTGAGATTGCTATGTTACCATTCATGGTGCATGTCAATGTCACGTAGACCAAGAATTTCTAGTGCATCAGGTTGTATAGTAAGTTATGGGTAAAAACTTGAGAGAACATACCATTCTTTAGGGTGGTGTCCTTGCAATATATCATCTCTGCTTGAGTTGCTGCTTGAATCAGATGCTTTGGTTGGATTTGGTTGTGTGTAGTACACATTCCATGGCTTCTATGTAGAAGAGAACCTTTCCCATTGTGATATAATTTGATGTACATAGGATCCAAAATCAATGCCAATATCTTGGAAGGGGTGGTATAGAAATAATTCACTCCAACAAAATTCATGAAATATTTTGTCTTCTCTTGTAGGGATGCTTGTGAACCTAGGTGAGACACGAACAATTTCTTTTTGGGTTCGTTCCTTCCATTGCTCATATTTTTGGGATGCTTTAAAGATCCATTTTTGGGTTATTTCAATGAGGAGAAATGCCTCTAGCAGAATGGGGTGAGCCATGTAGGCATCAGTGTATGTAGATGATGCGGTAACCGAGGCGCTCTGGGTGAGATCGATACATGTTGAAATTTGTGGTGGTTAACATGTAAAGACACAAATGAACTACTAGATATGGAGGGGTAATTTTAGTAGAAGGTGGAAAGTTTCTTGGGCACTAATATCACAATTGATAAGGCTATCAATAAGCAATTTTTGAAAAGATATTGGGGTAGGAATTTTTTATTCTAAACTGGTCAAGCTGTGAGATAACATGACATGATAGGTTTCATATTTGTGCTCAGATTTTGTTGCATATTTTGCAATATATTTGAGGACAACATCTATTGACATTACAAGCTAGCAATCAACATTATCTCCCCATATATATAGGATAGATCAGTTGTGGAGGTTCAAGTGATCATCATTGCAAGTTGGTGTGTGCTTTGGGAAATCAGTCTCGTCATTTGAAACACTTGACTTATCTTGCATGAACCATGGTGCTTTATAGTGACATACAGTAGATGGCCCTTTCCTCCTTAGGCATGTTAGCAAAATACACTTTGTGTGTCATTCAATCAGTTGACCAATTCACAATATTCAGATGAAGAATCACATTATAATATCCTTGTTGTATCCAACAAACAAGGATCATCAAGAATAGAGTGGTGAATTGTTTGGCTCCTCAAATGGAGGCTATGTGGGTTCCAAGTTGAGACATATTTATCTATGTAATAAAGTGAATTTTGTATAGATTGAATATTATTCCATTCTAATCTACTAATATCAAGTGCTTCTTCAAGCCATAGAAAACCATGGATGTGTGCGAATCCTCTATGTTGCCATTCATACCTATGGAAAAATGATATTTAGAAAACTTTTAAGGTAAGAGTATATTGTAAAAAGAGAAGTGATGATTTCTAGTAAACAATAGAAGTATGCATGTATTGTGCAGAAAGGGGAAAGAATGATTTTACCTATACCAATATTTAGATGAACCAAGAAGTTTTTTCAAAATATCCTCCCAAAACGTAGTAAACCTATGGTGCATGTAGATTGCGGTAAGGTGTGGATTTTGTACTATATTTTCGATCCTCCATGTAGAATCCATGGAAGGACTTGTTGGAGGCTTGGTAGGAACTATGGTATACAAGTCTGGCCATTTTATATTTGTTGCACTAAGGGTGTAGAAGAGTGAGGGGAAACCAATTTGAATGACCATGTAAGATAGTTCCCATCATCATTGGGTCCAAAATGGATGAGCTCCATGAATTGACGAACTAAATCACATGAGCTTATCTACAAGTTTTTCATCTAGCATGTCCTTCAATATCTGGCACAAATCAAAGACTATCGAGGGTAGGTAACCATCAATATTTTTGCTAAGAAATATAGAGGAGGTTTCTTGGCTATGATGGCACATAATAATATTTAGTATGAAGTACCCAAATCGGGGGTGCTAGCCAAACCGATTATCATGGTACCTTAGGAGATGGAGAGCATATTCATGTAGTTTAATTTATTTGATATGTTGTTGCTTGAATGCAACTTTTCCTTTTGGGAAAAAAATGGGTAATGCCATAGCAAATAATCCTTCAATGGTGTATTCATTTATATGAGATGGAGAAATGGGTGGACATGCAATTATTAGTGTTGTTTTTCCTACACCTAGTTGAAGCAAAGAGCTCACTTCATTGACCTCAGTACATGCATGTGGGAGATTTGACACAAAGGATGTTGCGGGAAAGAATTTTTGTTCATTGGGGTCGTATTCTCTATTGCCTCTTTCCTTAAAGCCTATATTTGTGGTACTAGGATTTGAAGATGTTGCATAAATAAGGTTTGATATGTCAATAGAAGACTCTAGAAAAGTGGATAATGCAAGCACATCTACATGAACATCCTTTTAGTTTGGTTCATTGCACATCTTATATTTAAGTGCCTCGTGAAAACGTGCTCTACTAATGTGGAAGCTATATGGTTGTTGGCCGATCTATTCCCTATTATCTATTAGTATATCAAGATCATGAATATGCCTAGGTAGGTAGGATGCAACTATAGATATATCTTGAGGAAATAAAATAGAGTGTCTACTATATTTTTGTTGGCCCCCCTTGCATAGGTAACTTGAAGAATTGGGCTGACTTTGGCTATTAACATTTCTTGAACTTGGGATAGAACTTTTAAGCATTTAGGTTGCTCACCATAGGAAGGTGGTGGGGGAGATATGTAGGATAGTGAGTGAGGGTGAGGGGGTGGAGGCATGTGGAATTGTTGTGAAATGGAAGGGAACCATGACCAATGGTTGCACACATTGTGATAAACATTGAAGATTTTGATGTGGACAAGGTGTAGGAAGCAATGGAGATGTTTGTTTAGGAGGTGGTGGATTTAGTGCTCATGGTACCCACATTTTTCAAAGGATGATGAGGATGGTTGGGATTTTTGAGAGCTAGATGCCTTATTTGACTTGTATTTTTGTTTAGGGACCCACATCATTTTAGTTTTTGACTTTTCTTTCAGAGGTATGGGTTTGGGTGGATTTTTTAATGTATTTTTCTTTCGTTTCTTGCATTTGTACCCTAAGGGACTAGGACCCTTAGGATTTTTGGTGTTATGAAGGAGGGATCCAAATTTTTATTTTTGAATCCCATGGGGTGGATGGAAGGAGTGGAAGCCTTATGTTTACACAATGTGCACATTTTTTGGTCATGAATAGAATATTTAGGGTATTTATGAATAATTGGGTATTAAGTGTTGGAAGCAATGGTGGAAAAGTGGATGGAGGGATATGTGGAGCTGGAAGAGGTGGGGCTAAATTGGATGGTGGAAGGTGTATGGTCACATGCTTTTGACACTTTTAGGATAATGGAGGTGGAATCAAAACATATGTTTTAGGTGTATGATAGGATTCATGATGGACTATGGACATAGGATGGGTGGAGGAAATACCAACATCTTGAGATTGGTGTCCTTGGGGTGTATATCCAAGGCCATAAGAGCATGGAGGGACTTTGAGATGGATAGGCTCCAAAATACCTTGTTCATGAAGGTCTAAACCTTTACCTTAGTGGTTCATGTTTTCGAGTATGCAATGAACAAGGGGACTAGGTGTAGGTGGAACACTAGACACAATTTCCTTATTGGATGGAGAAAATGAAGCAAAGGAAGATAATGGATGTTGTTGTTCTAAGGAGGAACATTCATTAATGATGGTGGAAATAACAATAAGATATGATGGAGGACTTGCAATGGGGTCAATAGTGGTTGACAGAGGATCATTGGGATCTTGATTAGCATTGTGCTCACTTAGATCAAAGGTATTTGTTTTATCTTCTACATTTGCTTGGTATGCATATGTCTCATTAAGGGAAGTGGATGTTGATGGATCATGGATAGGGCTAGCTAGGGGGTGGATAGGAGCAATGGAGGTTTTTTTTTCTCATGGATAGGTGAAGTGATAGGCTCTTGACCATGGAATGCATAAAGTTGGCTAAGAGGATCATCATGGCCTTCTTGATCATAGGTAAGATCATAGAGGGGATTTTGATCATAAATAGGACCAAGTATGTTATGAGTGGGATCATTAGATGGGCCTAGATCTTGATTAGAATGAGAGGTTAATGTTTCCTCATTATTAGAATAATACTCATGACATAACTCTTGGGTTGCTTGAATGTAAGTGGAAGGGGAAGACTCTTGAATAGGATCAACATGTTCTAGATGGTCAACAACATGGAGACATGATGGAGGTTGACTTAGACTTAATGGGGAAGACTCTTGAATAGGCACAAGGGGGAACTACATGATAGGGTTTGAGGAGTAGACATGGTGTTTGAAGACTCTTTGGTAGGTTCAAAAATATGAGTTGGATGACATGGTGATGTTTGATTCCTTGCTAGTAGTACTTGGGTCACATCCTTTGTAGGTGGATGGGTGGATTTGTGTAATGCTAGAGGTTTACTTTTGAAAATTTTGAATTTAGGGCATAGATTTGATAATCGTGGAGGTAACGAAGAGTTTGATTGATTAGAAGGTGGAGAGGCCAATGGATTAGGACTAGGACATGGTGGCTTAGGGATAGGCACTTGATTGGATGGTTGTATGATAGAGTTATAGGGTGCATGAACTACATTGGTGTTCCCCTTGTTATATGGAACATGAGAATTGAAATGATCTTGATTGTGTTGCCAAGGTCGACTTGGGCTCTTATGTTCTTGTTGTGATATGGGTGGATATGTTGATGTGGCATTGAAATGATAGGTAGATGGGTTAGTTTGGTATGACGATGGAGGTGACATAGGATTTTGGTTGAATGTGTTGAGGTTGGAATGGTGTTTGTACCTTTTGTGGTATGATTTGTTGTTGTGATAATGATTGAGGGGTTGCATAGGATAATGGTTTTTGAGAGGTGGATTTATATGGATAAGAGTTGACATTAGAAGAGGTGTGATAGGTTGATGAAGGGGAAAAATGATATGTGGATGGAGGAGGCTTATATGATGATATAGATGACACATAGGATTGATGTGAAATTTGTTGATGTGGTTATTGGACTTGATGTTGTGCTTGTTGGATTTGACAAGTGGCCATGAGGTATTGGGCTTGTGATATGAGTTGTTGCAGTTGAGGTGATTGTTTTTTTTGAATATTTGGTATCATGTCATGGATTCCTTGAATGAGTTGTTGGTTTAAAGGTGCTTGGCTTGTTTGAACTTCATGAAGTATGTGAACCACCTTTTGTGCTATGTCTTCTAATGTTGTCATGGTGTAAAATGATGTTGATTGGATTAAAGAGATGATGATGATTAGGATATGACGTGGAATGACAATATTGTATGATTTGGATGATGTGGCAAGTGTTTAATGGAAGTTTGGCTTGGGAAATATTAAACACAAGATCTCACATGTAGATGCATGAACACACACACCAAAAAAAATAATAAATTTATCTTTCAAGATTAAATGTTAGGATTAAGAAAACACTTGAATACACATCAACAAGCCTAATGCTAGCCAGGTGGGTATGGACAATTAAGTCTTGACCTAGGATGCACAAGGTTGACTAGGGATGATTTGAAAGAAAAATCCTACCAATAAGTTGGGAGAAAGGGGTAATCAACCCTTCACCTTCACTTCCCAAAGGTATAAAGTTATTTGGGGCTTAGCCAAGAGTGACAAGATTTCAACTCCCAAAGGAGCATGTCTTTGGATTCACACTTGATTGAGGTCGTCCCTTAGAGGGGTGTGTTCTCCAAGTAGGCCTCCTAAGAAGGGTATGACAAAAGTGAACTAAGTGAGGTGTTTTGGAGGACACACACACTTGATTCGCACTCACAATGATTGATTTCCCTCTAGAAAATTGAAATGTGTGTAAAACAGTTCAAGCACTTATTCTTTTTAACCCCAATTCAAGATGTTTGATTGAAGAAAATGGTTCATTTTAACCAAATTTCAATGATGTGACAGAAAACAAGATTTATTTTAGACCCCAAAATCCAAATTTGTTATCAAACAAATTGTTCTTTTTCACCACCAAATTGAACTATGTTGACAAACAATGATTGGAGATGAAAGATGGAATGTGTGGACCTAGAATTTCTTTAGCTCCAAATTTTTTTCCACTTGATCTAATTTGTCCTTTCAAGTATTGATTTATTTTGCACATTCACAAAACCAACAACAAAGCCAAAACCCTAACAAGGTAATTGATCACTAATATTAGAGGGTTAGCTAGTCAAGACAAATATGATTTTTGGAAATATTTTTTGCATCCAAAATAAAAACACAGAGAATAGACCCTTATTGAAATTTATAGAGCTTCCCAAAAAAGTAAAAAAATTCAAAAAAACTATTGTTTTCACCCAATATTAATTTTCTTTTTGAAAAATCATGAAAAAGTTATAAAAAATCTAAAAAAGGTAAAAAAATTCTAATTTTTTTACTAATGGCGCTTGACATCATCCCAAATCTGCCAAAAAAAAATTGTTAAAAGATCTCCAACCATTTGTGAGATATAAGAAAATATTTATAAAACCCTAATTTTAAAAGATCTATTTTTTATCTAATTAGTTTTCATTAAAATAAAAAAATAATGCTTAGACCTCTTTGAAATGTAGAGAGCTTTCCAGAAATGTACAAAAATCCAAAAAAATATCTAATTTTCTCTCAATTCAAGATGTTTGATTGAAGAAAATGGTTCATTTTAACCCAATTTCAATGATGTGACAGAAAACAAGATTTATTTTAGACCCCAAAATCCAAATTTGTTATGAAACAAATTGTTCTTTTTAACCCCCAAATTGAACTATGTTGACAAATAATGATTAGAGATGAAAGATGGAATGTGTGGACCTAGAATTTCTTTAGCTCCAAATTTTTGTCCACTTGATCCAATTTTTCCTTTGAAGTATTGATTTATTTTGCACATTCACAAAACCAACAACAAAGCCAAAACCCTAACAAGATAATTGATCACTAATATTAGAGGGTTAGCTAGTCAAGACAAATATGATTTTTGGAAATGTTTTTTGCATCCAAAATAAAAACACAGAGAATAGACCCTTATTGAAATTTATAGAGCTTCCCAAAAATGTAAAAAAATTCAAAAAAACTATTGTTTTACACCCAATATTAATTTTTTTAATGAAAAATCATTAAAAAGTTATAAAAAATCTAAAAAAAGGTAAAAAATTCTGATTTTTTTACTAATGGTCACATCATCCCCAAATCTTCCAAAAAATTGTTCAAAGAACTCCAACTGTTGTGAGATATAAGCAAATATTCATAAAACCCTAATTTTAAAAGATCTATTTTTATCTAATTAGTTTTTCATTAAAATAAAAAATAATGCTTAGACCCCTTTGAAATGTAAGAGATTTCCAAAAATGTAAAGAAATCCAAAAAATATCTAATTTCTCTCAAATTGAATTTTCATGAAAAATAACAAACAAATTATAAAAATAAAAATAGCTCCAAAGAACCTAATTTCTGGACTGAGAGCTTTTGATATTGTCCCCAACTTGAGAAAAAAATTTGTGAAAAAAACTTTAGCCGTTTGAGAGATATGGTCAAATCTTTGCAAACTAGGGTTTCGTCCAAAAAATGATGCAAAACTTGCAACAAAAAGCTAGCAAAACCTTCAACAAAAAGGATCCAACTCCAAAATTCCTCAAAATTCTGTTAGGTTGACCAATGTAATTAGGGCTAAAATATTAAGGTTAATGCAATAAAGCATATAAATCAAACCCTAATAAACAATGAAGCACAAATGAGCATAAAGACATAAAGCATAAAACAATATTACCAAATCTTCATGCCACCATTGATTGACCTTGATTGAACCTTCTCCATTTGTTGCAATATTATGTCTTCCCTCATATTTTTGATGAGCAACTATGACTATGAAAAGACCTAAGCATATATTGAAGCATTTGATCTAAAATACAAGTATACTCAAATTTCTACAAGCAAGAAGAAGTATGGAAGCCTAAATTTTGAAGCATGAAGTATGAAGAAGTGATGAAGTCAGGAGATGATCAAAGTACCCAAATGAGGTTGACATTGCCTTTTTCTAAAAAAGTCAATTTTAGATGAATGGCCAGGATTGAAAGTTTGACAAAGCTCTAAGATCAAAGGTTGAAACTACATGTGACAACTAGCAATTAGCATTAGGGAAAAATTAGGTTAAAATTTGAAATGAATGGCCATGATTTAATTTTGGAAAAAGCAAATCAAAGGTCAAGAATGCATGTGACAAGAAGATAGTTGGTACATAAAATGAAGCTTCTAGAGAATCAAATAAGAATTTAAAATTATTTGATTGAAGAGGTGATGTTGACCTTTAGAATTAAAAATTAATTTAATTCAAAAATGGTGGGGTCATGTGATCGTAAATAATTATTTCAAATTATTTACTTGGTGAGAAAATAGAAAGTGAACAATTGAAAATAAATGGTTGATTTAAAATTAAAAGAAAAGTCTATATGAAAATTAAATAATTAATACCAATTATTTAATTATGGATGAAATGGATAAGGTGGACAATAATTAAATAAAATCATAGAAATTTATTTAATTATAAAAAGGCATAAGGAATTAATGATGTATTTAAATAAATAAATAAAGTTTATTTATTTTAATAATGAGGAGGAAATAATCTTTCCTCTTGCAGGAGGTTGGTCCACGAGGTCTAGTCTCCCCACCCCCGTGGTACCCAGGAGGCATGTCGCGATTACCACCCGATCCGTTAAAAATTTTACTAACTGCTTAGTTTATAGGGGTGGAGTGCTACTACCCAATTTCTGATCGAAAAAAAAATAATAAAAATGAGGAGGGAAATAGTAGACAAATAATAATTATATAAATTTATGAATTTATTTAATTATGGAAAGACATAAGAAATTACTGACATATTTAAATAAAATAAATATAATTTATTTATTTAAACAGTCATGAAGAATAAGAAATATGAATTAATTAAATAACTGAGAACTATTTAATTAATAGTTGAATTTGGACTATAAGACATAATTTAAATATTTTAATTATGTTGAGAAGAAATATGGAGAAAAATAAAGTCTGCAAGCCCAGGTCAATTTTATGTGTCTACACACTTCACTCATGAATTTATCTTTCTCACAATAATAGCACTGGGATTGTTTTCTATTTCTGGAAAATGTAGGATGGAGCACAAGATAGTATATTTAAATTTTGTATATCTTTGTTCCACCATTTACAGTAGGTAGCCCATGAATATCCTGTCATCAAAAATTTGATAGCCCATATACCTTCCTTGATTTCTTGTATTGGTTTTTTTACCATATGCAAAAGATAATTTTTTTTTGTCTTCTAAGTTTTCCAAGTATTGAAAAGAGGAAAAAGGAAATGTATTTTAATTTTTTGTTTAATTCAATTTTCAAAAAGTAGATTTGAAATAAATGTAACTATTGGTTCTCCTTTCGTTTCATTCAGGTATTTTGGTTTTGTAACACATTTATACATAAAGAAGACACATTATCATTTTAATACATAGTAATTTTATTTTCTTGTAACATTTCTATCACTAATTTGGGACTCCAACCAATTTCATATTTTTTATTTAACTCAAACAAGTAAAACAATTTAATATCAATTCCACTTAATAAACATGATTTTTTGCAACTAAAGATTCAAAACCAAAGGTGCATGGATTACCTTTAATATGCTTCACATCAACCCTTGGCATATGGGTTGTCTTAGTTTAATCTTGGAATCAATCATTAGGAATAGTAGTTACTATAATTGAACCCACAACTATCTGAGGACATGAATTACTTGAGTTGGTCCTTGCAAGTTCTAGTTAAGATTTTCCAACTTTACTACTATTCTTAGTAAATAATACGTTTTTCTTAGAAACAAGCTTATAATGCATGCCACTTATTTTTTGAGATAGAATGATCTACTAGATTTTATGCTCATATTAATTTTTTTTGTCACTTAGAATTTTCCTTGCCCTAGCACAAGCTAATATAACTTACCGGGGACATGGCATACTCAATTTGAACCTACAATCAGTGACAAGAGATATTTTATACGAAACAATCCACATATGCTTGACTAGACCTAGAGCTACCTCAGTGAAGTACTGTATTCCTTATTCCCATGAATAATATCAACTAAGGATCTAATAATTTTAAGTACATTTTGTTGTAAAAACCAACTTACTAATGAGATTCTATTTCATCAATAATCATTCAAGTACAATTATATTTCATTTCAAAAAAATTAATAATTCAATTAACAACAATAGCCAACCTAGCTAGAGATAATTAATTTTCCTAGTCAAACAACAAAATAAATCTATCCTATAGTTTACTATTAGTAGTACAATTATGGTCAATGCTACACTTATCTAAGAGAAAGACTTTCAAAATGATAGCACTGAAGATAAGATGCAATTAATGTTATAGTCAATTTATTCATAGGAGTACCCAATTGCCTAAAAGTTTACTATTTTTCTTATTTTTGATGTGAATATTGTAGGAATTTATAGTACCAGTGTTATGTCTATAAAGTGCTACAACTTTTGAAGGTTCATCTAAGAAGTCCGAGTGCTCTACAAAGACACAAGCTAATAATTTGACAGCTTTAGGTTTAGTTGATACAAAACAAATAGATTTTTCTGATAGGTGGGATCTTACTCTTACTCTTAATATAAACTATAGGATATAAGTTTGCTTCAAATAAATTCAAAACAAATGGTTAGGTCACAAGAAAATGAAGAAAATGAGACAAGAAGTTATATATTGGAAAGAAATGATATGTGGATTTTCTTGTGATTATTTCGGAACGGTTCCATATATAATTTATTTCTCAGTTGTTCATGGATCAAGTTTGAATGTGCTTAGAATATGGCAAGAAAGAAATAACATTCCAAATATATATATTTACCTTTAAAAAATAGATAATTTACAACACAAATTTTGAAGCAATAGTACAATCCATTTTACATATCACAGTAAGTATAGTATCTTCCCTTTAGAAAGATGTGTTTTGTTGTCACTTATTAAAGACACCTCTTTTGAAAACAACTTTCTATGCATTTGGCAATACAAGGTTGTCTATGTATAGACTAGAGGTGTTTTGCATAACTTTTTGATCTTTACAAATTTGGTTTCTTACCTTCCGCTCACTTCTACTAGTTACCATTTGGATCCCGGGAAAACAAAGAGATTAATATATATACTAATAGAAAAATGTTTGTAGGAAACTTCATGACAATAAAATGAAGAAAAAAGGTAGACTACAAAATTCAAAGAGTGTGGTACACATGAATACTAGAAAGAAGGAAAGTAGATAAACAATCTCAATAGAACCACATACTACCATTCTAATAGAAAACTATCATCAAATTTGTATTAGGTCAATACTAAGGTTATCTTCCAAAGAGAAAAGTCATTCTACATTGTACAAAACCATTATTTCAAAGGAAATGCAAGCAACTAATAAAAGAAACCCTATTCATCCTCACAACACACAATACAATAGATACATTACTCTACCATCACCTATATACAAATATTAAAGGGAAGGATGTTTTCCTTATGGATTTTGATAGATTTTTTATCATAATCAAGGATCTTCAAGTGCCTTTTTCTCTTACCCAAAACGGGAAATCTCCTAAAAATCATTTAAGAGAGCATATGGCATCAAAGAAAATCAAAGGATACTGCAATGAGGAGAAATTGGTGATTGAAAATTAATACCTCAGCCAAGTTTAGTATATAGTTCAGAATAGTTGGAATAGTTGGAAGAGCCCTATCCATGTTCAAACCATTGAAATGAACCTCAACTTTGGGTAACTCTCTCCCTGCTCTGGTTGAAAATTGTTCCAACAATCAAAACTGACTAATAAGAAAACATGATTAGCTAATAAAATCAGAGCTTGAAAAGGAGATTAAAAACAATTTAATAGAAAACCTACCAATTCTATTTTGCATTCCACAGAGAAAAAAATTGGGAATATCTGAGGTCCTCTTCCTCGACCATGCGATAAAGTGAAGATGATCATGTAAATACAAAAGGACATGATGCAGAGAAGCACCTTTTTGCTCCAACTACCCCCAACCTCCATTTTTTCTATTGCGGTACATTTCAGAAAGATAAGGAGATGACAATGAATAGAAAATACAGTGAGTATTAAGTGTTACAACCAGTAGAGATATATGTCAATATCATTAAATGCAACAACTGCTACACTGTGTATGCAAGTGGAGAAGTGAAAAGCGACTAGGATTTATTGACAACAGAGGAATTGTAATGTCACATCTTCTCTACCATAAAGCTATGACAGTTGATGGGAAATCCAGTGGTGGTCCAATTAACTCTATTGATGACCATTCCCAACTACTTAAAAATTTCAAAATTTAATGCAAGGAAAAATTTAATCAATGGTTGGCAATCACCCAACCTTCTTGCAATATGTCTCGCTAGTTTTGGACCCTTGGTAGACAAAATGAGCTTGGAAAGCTCAAATAGGGACATGCCTTCGGAAAAATAATTAATTCATTTTTAAAATATTTTTTTTGCATTCATGATCATATATAGATAATTACATTATATCTTTAAGAATTCACAAATGAACAATGGGACCCCTATTAGTGACTAGCATACTAGGTCTAAATACATGTAACAATATACTATTTCTATCTTGCTACAAGTATGATTTACAAAAATGTTATTTATAATATTATTTCTTGCTTCTTTCTGAATGTTGTTTCTCTAAGATTGTTGTTACTATGACAAAAAAATTGTTCCTTGTTTCTACATATTTAGCCCTCTTTTTCTTTGGTTCCATCCTTGGGTGGATTGCTACTATTTTTGATACCTTTCCTAATGAGTTTCTTCATATCAGGGTTCAAATATAGTCATTGATTTACACTTACTAAATCCTCTTTCGTGATTTTTTATTTTCCTTTCTCCATGAACCTTTGTTATTTGGGTTTGGAAACTTCCACCATAAAGGATACTTGCATCTTGAATAAATTATACAAAGTGATTCTTCTATTAGACTTAGTAAGCACCCTCCTAATGCCCTGTTACTTTTCATAATTCCTAGTTTTCCAAAGAAACGACAGTCTTTCAGTTGTTGGTAATAAAAAATACATATTATTTCCTTTTCCTAACCCTACAATTCTTCGAAGAATAATTTTTTTCCTTTTTTCTTTTGCTTTACTATAGCCTACAATATCAATTAGGAATAGGTTACATACCTCCTTAGAAAAATAACAGTCAAAAAATAAATAAGAGAAGGTTTTAGTTCGCTTATAGATCTCACATATGTTGGTATTTCCTTTAGGATCAAAGTTAGGTAGCTTTTGCTGATTGACTATCCATCTAAAACCTAATTTCATGGGTTCCAAAACATTGTACCATATTTTTAAGAAGAACAGGTGTTCCGATCATTTTGATTAAGATTAAATTCTAATAGAAATTCAATTATTCTGCAAGATTACAGGGGTTCCACAATCTTGTATATTTCTTTGGATTTAATTTTTATTATGTTCTCATTACTTATCCCATCAGGGTCCTGGTTATTATTAATATTTTATTTTTTGTGATTCTTTAATCTTTCCTTCATTTGTTTTATTCTTTCATATGTTTTTTTTTTAGTTAAGGGGATATTAATTTTAAGAAAATTTCATCTCAACTCAACAAATTTCTATTGTAGGTTACATCCTTAAAGGTGGAGATGCCATTCTTGTTGGATACTCTATAGTAGAACACCCTTGAAGGAGAGCTAGGGGCTTATTATTGTGGAATATGTTCCACTACATAGACCTCAAGGTGAGGATATTGTCTAGATATTTATCCACCAGGAACTAGCTCAAAATGGATTCCTTACTCATTTCCCAAGCCTTCCATAGGCTTTTTAAGGCATCGGACCTTGCAGGTGATACCAGTAATTTTCCAAACAAAAGGTCACACATGGGTAGAGTTTTCTAAGATTTGGAGTTTTTGGGGATTGCATTCTTTATATTATTTGTGAACAATATTTTCCATGGTTCATTTCCTATAAGACTTCTATAAATCCATTTTACTAGAAGGGCTATTCCTTGCTTCTTCAGGTCCTTCAAATGTAAGTCCCCCATATGTCTCACAATGCAACAACTTTCCCACTTGATTTTGTCTCTTTTTATTGCCTTTTCCATCTGACCATAGAAACTAACTTATCCTCTTTTGGATTTCCTCAACTTGGTAGCTATTGAAAATCCACACTAAGGCATAGTAAGGGTAAGTGCACAAAGTTGAGTCCACGAAATGTGAAATTTTTTGCCTTAGCCAAAAAATTGAAATCGGCTTTGCAAAAATGGGATCCCAATTTTAATAAATGGGATCCCAATTTTTAAAAATCAGGATCTCGTTTAGGTTCAGGATCTCGAGCCTAAATACGAAACAAGATCCTGCTTTTTAAAAATTGGGATCCCATTTCCTATACGATCCCAAACCAACAGAGAAGGAATGGGATCCCGATTACTATGAAATGGGATCCCGATTTATAAAAATTGGGATCTTGTTTTGTAGAAATCAGGATCTCGTTTTATAATGCTATTTATTTTTTTTAGAACAAATAGAGTTCATTTTACAACAGTAAGGATCTCGAGTACAGGTGACAGCGACCCCCACAAACAGCTCCAGGTACCTTCCCACACCCCCTTTTTTTGCATTTTTCCATTTTTTATTGAAATTGTGAAGAAAATAAGTGAATTTAGCATTTTTTTAAATTTATTTCACCTTTTGAGCATTTTTTTCTTGTTATAGTAGAAATGAGTAATTGTAAAAAATAGATGAAAAAATGCAATGAAACTTGAAGATTTTTTAATAGAAATGAAAAATGAACCTTGAATTGGGTTTTACAAACAAAATTTAACTTTTGAAACCTAAATTGTTTGATTACACAAAAAAAAATTGAATTTGAAAACCCTAATTGAAATGAAACAAAAAAAAATTACATTTCAAAACCCTAGAAATTGAAATGAAATAAAAAATTGGATTTAGAAACCCTAATCAAGCGTTTTGAAACCCAAATTCAAATCAAATGAAAAAAATTTGAAATTTGAAAACCCTAATTTCTTAGAAATTGAAACCGTAAATTGAATTGGAACAATTTTTTTTGGTAAAACCCTAAATTGAAATCGAAGAAATCATTTTGATTTTGAAAAGTAGGTAATTTCGAGCTCAAAAAAATTCATTTACATTGCAGCTTAAATGTTTTAAATTTTATTTCCATTGTATGGAAAAAAAAATAGGTTAAACTTTAGTTTCAATGTTAAATTATAATTACATTAGAAAACAAGATGTACTAAAGAATAGTTAAAATTCATAAATTTTATCAATGTTTGTTTGCAAATTTAGTTAGCAAATTCATAAATCTAAGCACGTACAATCAATTCCAATTGGCACTAACTTGAAAGTCTAAATTATTTCAAGGGCCACCCAAACTTCACCCTAAGTTTGCTAAACCCTCGACCCCAAACTGTAAAATCTAAACCCTCAACACTAAAGCATTTGAATTTTGTCTTAGGACCTTAAAATGAAATTTGGTTGCCTTAAAAAACCCTCTGTTATCACCATTCAGTAGAGCATTTTGTAATGTTTTCACTTATTTGAACACATAATATAAAACCTTTTGGTTTCTACAAGTTTATGAAGAGTGGATGATCACTCTCTATGACACTTAGACATGATCATTAGGGATCTAAATCATTGGAATAAAACTCTATTCTATTATATCCTCAAGATAGGAGAGCACGAGTGAGAGTGCTATGGGTAAAGTTTCTTTCATTGGACATACCTTAAATTATGTAGGTTCAATGCCAAGAATGGGTCTATTTGGTAGATTTATGAAAACTATTATGAATATCTAGAATACCATAAAATTATAATTATAGCAATTCCAATTGGAAACACTTGGGTATATATCATATGAAATTTAAATCTAGTAAGGTGTCTATTATATAGGAGAGTTGATAATACATGGAAAGAGGTTTGTATGGGAATATGTATTAAGAAACACATACCATGACCTCTATAGGATTTTTAAGATGTGATCATAGATAATAATCCACCCATCCTCCTCATAATGGATTCTTTAGAAATTAAGAGATTCAATTACCTCAAACCTTGAACTCTAAAATATAAACCCTAAACCCTAAACCCATCATTTTTTCTTTAAAGGATCTTAATGAAATTTGGTTGCCTTAGGAAACTTCACCAAATTTTATTCACTTGAGCCATGTCATTTTCTCCTAGGACCTCACTACACATAGATCCCCTTAAGCCATCCTATCGCCCTAAGTCATAATTTGATTTCTTAAGGGGATCAATGAAGTTCTTAAAATTTGGTGATCAAAGTTGCCCAAGGAAACCGAATTTAACAATAATAAGATCATGCATGCATGAAAATTATGCATCATATTTTTCATTTTAAATGTACATGTACATGTTAAATTTTGAATTTTGTATGGACATGCTCAAGTTGAAAAATCAATGTATATATATGTGCATTTCAATTAAATATATGATCTTAATATATATGTTGCTCATCCTATTTCAATTAAATATATGATCTTAATATATGTATGCACATCCTATTTTTTATGATTCAATGAAGGTGCACATTTATATCTCATATCATGGATGATTTTAACATTGATGATATCATCAATCCACCACCTCAGCCACAACCACATCCACCTCCACTTCCACCTAATGTGCCACATCTAGCACCTATCGCATCTAACGAGGCTCACTTGAGATCACATATAAATGATCAAGTTGCATCCTTACAAAATGAAATCAATGCTATGCAGAGTAAAGCATTGATTCCTCCACGTGATATTTTTTTCATTTACGATGCAAAACGTTCTTGATGCCATAAGGATGATTGATTCTAATCTTAATAGGAATCAACGAGAGAGAGAAGAAATGAGACAATTTTATTCTGGTCTCTCTTACAAACAAATATTATACCTTAAAATAATGAAAGCCCATCTATCCCCTTACTTTCTTGACCTTGTTACTCGACAACACATTCCAGCCAACAAATCTAGAATATCCATGAGGTGGTGCATACATCAACAAATGAGTGCACATTTTTGGGATCGATGGTATATGGTTTTTGATAGCACCCCACACGCTAATTGGGAGTGCCCATTGTATTTTTTGAGAAAAATGTATGTAGAGTTTGTTTTGGGACAAAAGCATAATTATTTTTATTTAGATAATTTTAGGGTGTTGGTGGCGGCATGCCACAATAGAGTGTTGAGGCTCGTCCCCCATATATGTACTAGTTTTCATCAAGTATGTTATGGACCTGATCAGAACACACCTAGTTCAGGTGGATGGGGAGATTATGCTGGTTCATTGGGTCGTATCAGTTCATTTGCAGAGTTTATTACAACAAACAATCACCCTGAGGACACTGTGACACGTGTATAAATATGCATCTAGATATATGTTCATTTTCTAATAATTTTGATGGATGTATATATCAAAGAAAAGTTTGCAATAAATTTTAACAATCAAATTGTTTGGTGTATAGATGACACTAACAATAGGGTAATCATATGTTCCACGAGTACATACATCGACACCGGCCCTACTCATCAACCATTATGGGGTATTTTGATTTCAATTTTTAAAATTATATATGAAATCATAAATTTAACTTGAGTTTTAAATTTATAATTGAATCACATATATGTGTGAAATATTTATGTTGGTTTAGGTGAGTCAATCAGTATCCATGTCGATTCCTCCTAAGCGATTTTCTAGCACTCCTCCACTATCGAGTGTCATAGATTAGGGGTAGGTACATTCATATTGTAAAATTGTATAAAGTTTACATTAGTATAGTTACAATTTTATGAGTTTTGAATTCACTAGATATATGAAACACATGCATGTACACTTGTAAATATTATAAGCGTTAAATGTCTATGTATGTGTATGTCTAGGTTGATACCACAATAAGAATGGGCATCAGGAAAACATTTGATGTTGCAGCTACTCGTGAGGCCACTGATCTCCAGGTTGTTTACAAAAATTTCTACACAAAATGTGCAAACTTGAATATATATATATATATATATATATATATATATATATATATATATATATATAAACCTAATTCAATTGTACATGCTTTAATTTTCATCTTGTAGAACTTTGTTAGTGAAACAATCAGCCTTGACCTAGACATAGTTACACCGCTAGGACATGTAGAGCAGGCTCCAGATCAAATGGTAATTGAAATTTTTTATTATATTTAAAGTCAATTATAAATTTTAAATTGAATATATACATAATATAAGATTTGTTACATATTATTTTTCTTTTATAGCATGAGACACATCTTGTAGTTGAGCATGTATAGACAAGTCCTAGAGAAGAGCTTGGTGTACAACCTCAGAATATGGTATAATTAAAATATGATAAACTATAAATTAAATTGAATTAAAAAAAATTAAATGTAGAGTTGTACATCTAATTTCAAATTTCTTTGTCTTGTTTATGTAGATTGATTTAGAGAATTTAGAGGTTCTTCAGGTGCACCAGAGCATCTAGATGAAGATATGATGGTAATTGTAGTCACACAAAATTGGCATAATGCATTCGACTAGGTCATATTCATCCATTCAACAAATAAATCAAGTTTATTTATCAATCTCCTAAATTCATCAATTTAATTTAAATAAATCAAACTTGATCCTATCATCAATCTTTTAATTAAATAAACCAAACTTTATTTAATTGAAACCCCAAAATGCATATTACATCCCCTTTTGATTTAAGTAAATCCAAATATTCAAGTCAAATGGGTCAAACATCCTAATCATCATTAAGCTAA
Organism: Sequoia sempervirens; assembly: GCA_007258455.2. Taxonomy (NCBI): domain Eukaryota; kingdom Viridiplantae; phylum Streptophyta; class Pinopsida; order Cupressales; family Cupressaceae; genus Sequoia; species Sequoia sempervirens. Next base: position 189,277,116 of record VDFB02105785.1, on the reverse strand, counting down.
TCTAATCCTAATTAGCCTAACCTAACTACCCATCACATTCTCTAGATTTTGCCACTTGCACAAATAAATCAATTTATTGATTTATTAAATTTAACATTTTCCATCAACATGGCATCTTTGAGGAATATTCCCTCAAATTTGAATTTAAAAACAAGTGGACATGTACATCCAACAAAGCAATTAATAAGCTCTTACATGTCCCTTTGCAAGTCAAACTTAGCATTTACTCTCAAATTCAAATTTGAAATCCCTCTCTTTGGCACATTGACCAAAATGTGCTCATCCTCAAGCCTATCACAAGTTGACAAGTGGCTTCATCTCATTGGCTTGTTTATTGATCCCACATTGCTTTCTCATAAGTATTATTTAAAATTGATAATCCTTAAATAGAGACTATCTCTATTGATCAAATCCTCCACAACTTGATCCACAAATCTTCATGCAAAGTCATTCTCTTAAACTTAGAACTAATTTTTTCCACCATCATTTGCAACATCAAGCTTATCAAGGGTTGGGAAAGGGCTATTTTCCACAATAGCACCAATCCACTATGGAATAGATTATTCACTATGCTCCTGAGGATTTCAATTAGTTTGTTTTATTGTTAGATTTGTAGAGCATAAGGGATTATTTCATAAAGAATGCCATTTTGTTTGCTTTCTTTTAACTAACTTCCTACTAATATACATTGGAATAGAAATAAAAGATGTAGATATTTGGTGTTACATTCGGTTCCCACCGTGTTTTGCACAGATAGAGGTTGATCACATGAGAGATAACATCAAGTATTATATGATGTCCTCAATTTTAATATAATAAAGTTTCTTCTTGGAATGCTCTTTTAGGGGTACGACTGGCATTAATAGCTATAGTAAGATTTGCGTAGTAGGAAGATTTAGCAGTAATGGGAATAGTTAATATCTCTGTGTTCATAACCCTCAGTGCATAATGAATATAGATGCATTCCCTAAATATATATTCGCTCTCTACCAATTGCCATTTGTTAGTATCTTTCCTTGAGTAGTGTTATTAAGTGCAGCTGTCAGAGATCTCCAAATCTACATACCTTTGAGGGAAATTTGCATCCCATGCCCTGGCGTCATCTACTCTCTAACACTCATTGTCAGTCACCCAACCAAGCCTAGTTTGAAGGTTACCCTAGAGTACTCTGTTAGAAACTAGTCACTTGACTTTGCTGTGAAAAAAAAAATGTGCCTTTCGTTGCCAGTACATTATCTCATCATAATGGTGTGAGACATGTTTATGCACATTCTTTGTGTGGGCTTTCACTAAACTCACTGATATTCTTTAAAATCATTCACACTCACCCAACCAAGCCTAGTTTCAAGGTTACCCTAGAGTACTCTATTAGAAACTAGTCACTTGACTTTGTTATCAAAAAAAAAAATGTGCCTTTCACTGCTGGTACATTATCTCATCATAATGGTCTGAGACATGTTTTTGCGCATTCTCTTTGTGGGATTTCACTAAACTCACTGATATTCTTTGAAATCATTTGCCATTGCCAGATAGACTTTAAAATGTGTTTCCAGACCTGAGAAATCCCTGTGGCTGATTTACCATAAAAAAAGGTGGGGGAACAGTTGTATTTTTCACAAATTTGAAGGCGTTGAACGCGCTTTCCTTAAACTCACTTCAAGTTTTAGCTTGTGAGGATTTTTTTTTTTGAATCTTGAAAGAAGCCCTTTCTGGTTGAGCTTTCTCCTCTAATGAACACTATCCATGAAATCAATCATAGCCTATTTATCTCCATATGGCTCCTTGCCCACTGTCCCCATGACCACTAGCACTACCACTAGGACCTCTTTCACTTAGCCCACCTAGCAATGCTTGCAGAAGTCCATATCACCCACCCACATTGCAATTCTCAAGAAGCAACCCACATTGTACAAGAGTGACCAAAACCTTCAGGAAGAAACTCTAACATGAGAGCTCAGATCTATCAGGAAAAAGAGTTCAATGCCAGTACCAATTCCAACACCGACCTATTTTCCATGATCCCATGATAGCCCCATAGCCAACTCACACAGTAGTCATAGAGACTAAGACAGTGGTAGTGCCAGTGGCTTGCATCAAATGAAGAAGCAAGTTGTGGCTGTTAAATCTGACATTTGAAGTCAACTCTTTTTTATTTATTTTTATTTTTTTGAACCACTCATTCATGATTTTCTCCAGGCGTATGCATTATAAAGCATCTTTCATTTATGAATTTCTACATATGTCTTTATGGAAGGATGTTTCTATTTCATGATTTATTGTAGATTGAAAAATGGTAGTTGAAGCACCACAAAAAAAAAACTATTGTTTTTAGCAGCTCCATTATTTTGTATTAATGCAGCAATTAAGTTATAGCTTATACCTAGACTTTTGGACATGGACAAGCTATCTACAGAGAATTTATTTGATTGAAATTGCTAACTATCTCACTCATTATGATTCTGAACATGGACATAAAAGTTTTTGTCTCCTGATGACAGATACACAGTCTGTAGTATGTGAATTCTGATTTTTGCATAAGCTGATGGTGAAGTTGGGACTCTTTGATGTTAAATGGGATGTACAGTAGCAACTAAGTTCCAACTTAGAAAAGGAAGCTATAAAAGATATATTCTTTAATAAATAGAAGCTAGTTCCAAAGTCCATATTCTGCTATTCTAACCACTGGCCATTCAGAAGGAGAAATTGTGGAGCTTTTATTTTGGTCCTAGGGTCGTTGTGATACATTTAATGTCATTTATTTTATCTTTACTTTTTCTTTTTGCTTAACATGTTTATTTGTGTAGCATACATTATGATTTTTACAGATTTAGGAGTTGTGGTTATTATTAACAGATATTTGGAATCATTATCATTAAGTATCATTTGCAACAATTGGGATTTAAAGCTTCCTATTTAAATCATATTTTTCAATTGGACGTCTTTGCAGAGTCACTTGAGCCATCAATGCATGTTCTAGCTTTATTTTTCTGAATCTTTGGTTTTATATTCTTTTAAAATCATTAATGAAACTTTATGGTGGATTGATGAAAGGACAACGAAGAGAATCTCTTGCAAGAGAATGAATCCATTATGATCATTGAATGCATTCATACTATGATAAGTTATCATTAATTCTTGCCATAAATCTCATTTCTAAGATTGAACTTTGTACTATTTGCAGGGTTTGCATAAAGAATTGGTGGCATTGAAACTGAGGACCCATAAGCAAATTAGAGTTGAAGTGAAACTAAGCATCAAACTTGAAACTCAAAAGAATTTTTTAATGCTTGCGGAATCCACCTTATGATTTAATTTTTTGTTTTAGACTAACTCACATCCTTTTGGGGCGCTAAAAAGAACACTTCAATTTTTTCATTGCAAAGGGTTAAAAAGAACGTTAGACAGTTACTAGCTTCAATTTGGGTTCTAAAATTGAACAAAAAAACTTCACATTTTGATTTTGGTGATTAAAATGAATTCATCATTGCTTTGTGGATTTAAAAAGAACAAGTGCAGACATTGTTTTTCGTGAAGGCTTACTTAAACTAAAGGCATTGAAAAAGGAAGTATGCGCTTCTCTCATGTTGTATAGCAATCTTTAGAATCAAAAAGGCTTCTTCATGACTTTAGGATGAGATAAAGAAATCACCTCCACACTTCAATTTGGGTTTAATGTTGAACAAGATCTTGTGCGAGTGTGAGTGGGGGCATTATCTTGTATATTCTCTCTCTTTGTGGCCCTTCAAAGATTAATCAAGTAATGGGTTTTGTCTTTACTCACTTTTTTCTATCTTAGAGGGCCTACCTTGGGGAAAAAGTACTCACCCAAGGGAACAACTCAACCAGTAACAATTTAAAGCCAAGAGTATTTCCAACTAGGATATAAATGTGGATATTACATTAAATGCCAGCATCACGTGGTTGGCTCCAATGAGATGGATCCAAAAAGGGACTCTCGCTGTATGGGTCAATCTCCACGAACGGAAAGTCCTTACTAGAACCCATGTGCTACAATTTTCCAAAATCCTTCAATCTATTTGTTGGTGCAAGAATGGTCATTCTGAAGCTACCCCACACTTTTACAGTCATTAGTAGAAATGGAAAACATGCCATGGGAGTTTCATGGGTGTTGATACTTGGCTACCCTGTATAAGTGTATGTTGTGGAGGGGAGCTAGTGGGGTCAAGCATCTAACCATTCACTAAAGATAAGCGTAGTTAGACTTGTCCAAGTGGGGATTCAACAAATATTTCCTTATACATCCATAGGGTTTGTACTTGTTCTTGGTTTGAAAACATAGTGCTTTGATCGAAAACATTTGAAAACAAACACTCAACATGATCCTCAAAATTTCAAACCCTTTAGGAGGAAAATACCATTGATCAAATTCTCGTGTTATTGCTTTCCCTTGCGATTACATCCTTAGAGGTTTCTAATCACTTGAATTTTCATCTTAGTTTTCCCACTAAAGTTAAACAATAGGTAACCCTTGCCTTAAATTTCATCAAAGTTTCGCATAATATACCTTGTGAAATGAGACGAAGTTGAGACATTGGGCATTCAGTTTGAAAGCTAATCAAAGAGTGTGTTTGTGGTAAAATGAATCCATTAAGCAAAGATTAAATCAATTGGACCCCACACATCTACTTGCAATCTTTTGGTCATATGGTTTTCATGCAAACATTGGTCTTTTGATTTTGAATTACTCTTATAGAAAGGCATGTTCTTCACTATCTTGGTCTTGTAAACAAGTCCTTCCTAGGTTCATTTAGGATCAAATCAAACACTTCATCCACCCCAAGCATTTATCATCCTCATCCTGCAAGCAACTTTAGAGCTTTGGAAACATCATTCTAGACTTGGGTAAATCATTGAAATCAAAAACACCTTGTTTAGTTAAGTGTATGGGAATGCATCCTTTCTCATATGTTTAATTAAATTAGCAATCCTTTGAACAAAGTTCATCCTAAGCTCACATCTAACATCTTAGAGTTTTACAAGTTCATTATCCAAATCAAACCAATCAAAAACCAAACCCTAAGTCTAGCATTGATCCAAAGTTCCTAAACGTTCAAACATCCATATCATTTACACCTTTCATCCTTCATCTTGTCATTAGTCCTAAGAACCTTAGAGGTCACTTTTGCAACAAGGTCAAAACATAAGAGGAACATGGAATATAAACATGATCCATTCATCATGAGTAATCCAAGTCAACTAAGCTATCAAAGCCTTACAATGTCGATTGATTATCAACACTCAAATCTATACAAACCGTACATGGGATCATTACCTTCAAAAAGTGTCAATGGCACAAAAAGTGTGAGTATCCCCAAATCAAAGATTGGAGCACATTTATTGATGGTAGATCTAAATCCAAACCTACAAGTCTGTCAACTGAACAATCAAAGCATGAGCCTTCAAACAAAAAATTCCATCCCACCAAATCCCTACAAACCAAATGAGAAGGTACCAAGTACAAGTTTTTGAAACATGAATCTAGAAAACTTTGGGATAAATATGATTGCAAATCATACAAATATTTTTCAAAATCCAAACAATACGTTAACGACTCCAAGTCAAGGTAACACCATGCAAAATCAAAGTTACCTAAATCAAGGAAACAAATCAAAATATGGTCTCCCAAGGACCTATCACCCAGGTCATTTTGATCATTCCTATCACCTCGATCAATCCCATCACATCTCAAGCCCTCACTACCATGATCGCTCTGAGCGTATCTAAACCACTGATCACTACATCCAACACAATTCCAAATCCACCACCACTACCACCAAAATCAAGTGCAATAAGTCAATATTTTAACATCGCACTAAAAGCACATCAAGCCTACCAACAAGCACTTCAACAATATCAGGTGGCTTGACAAGCTACTCAAGCTACCCAAGCTTCCCAAGCCTCTCAAGTTACCCAACAAACAAAAGAACTAACATGAAAAATGATAATTTTTGGGGATACTGATAAACATTCAACCACTGGTGATAGCATTGACAATCTCCCCACCACAATTCCTGAAAGCATTGATCAAGATCTATCCATCAAAGATCACATTGAAGATTTTTCTATCTCATCCAATGATCAAATCAACATATGTCAAGAGTCACTTCTCAATCATGATCAAAATCTACCGATAAAACCCAATAATGATCCAATTCAAGAAATGTCAACATCACTTGACCCTATGGTTGAAGACATTCACAATCTCTTCGCCACAATTGTTGAGAACAATGTTCCAAATATCTCAATTAAGGAGCACATTGAAGATGTTTCTACACCATCCAATGATCAACTCACCATACATCAAGAACCACTTTTTAGTGATCTATTTCAAGGAGTGTTAGGATTATTTGATCCTATTGACATAATGCACAATCCATCCACCTATAATTATGTTGAAAATGTCTTTGCATTACCTTATGAGTTAGAGGACATATCTCAAGAATTTATCCCAAAGCATGATCAACATCTTTCACTAAGGTCTAGCAATGGTCCTTCCCAAGACATGTTGACCCCCTTCAACCTCATGGTTACAGATACTAAAGGAACCCTAAACTTAACACTTGAGGATATTGAACCACTTACCATGTCTAATGATGACATCCAAGAATCCTTTGTAAGCAATCCATCCTTTGAAACTGACCCATGTGAAGAACTTGATCCAAAGTATTTTGAAAGCAACTCCGAAATCATTCAAAATCAAAAATTTGTATCCCCAAGATACTACAATGATTTAGTGGACACCCTCCTATCTATGTAAGATGCACATACTCCTCCATCTACCCATGAGATGCTTTCTATAGATGAACACGTAGATAATCTTCATCTAGAACAAGATTTTGTCACACAAAAATAGCATATTATTAATTCCTATAGTCAAACTGAGTTATCAACATTAGGATTAGATGTATCCCAAATTCAGACTAAAGACATCAGGTATGTGGATATCCAGCATTATCCACTCAAGGAAACAAGTCAGAAAAAACAACATAATTTAGAGCTAGTAGAGCAGCAAATTGAAACAATGTCACCTGCAATGGTCATTTATCAGAGAATGGATTTTAAATAGGAACCCTCAAAACAAGCAGAATTAAGGAATGAAGGTACCACTACCATAATACTGGGGGAAACTTCATCTCAAGCAAACATCAACATAGGAAGCATGAAGAATTGTTATGATGAAACCAATGCCAATACTACAACCAGCCATTTCACAAGTCTTCATCCACCCATCACCCCATCCACGAATTGGGACCAACATCAAATGGAGAATCAAATTACAAAGAATGTTATCAAAGCAAAAGAAGTAAAGAAGAATAATGGGAAAATCAAATACACAAGGATACCAAAGAATACAAAGAAACATCATCCCTATCAAACTCCATTAGTCAAAGAAACTATGGGGAAAAATAAAAAAGGGAAAAGTATCCATCAAAGATGTCCACAAAATCAAAAGCAGGCTTTTCAAGTGACGTACAAAGTGTATCAAGCAATTGGTCCTAATTCCATGCACACTTTTGTATCCACCCATCATTGCTCATCTTCCCAAGTTTGAAGAGTCAAATGTTCCAAACTGTCAACCAATCCATCTCTTATCCCTAAACACACTCCATCCATGCCTCCACGTATGATATCCAATTCTCACATTGACCATGCATTGGAAACAACTCTTCATTATAAGGATTCTGAAGGAACTCTATCACGATGTGCGCACAAAGACAAAGTCAACTCTGGTATCGATGAAGCAGATCAAGAATCTAAAAATTTGCATTCAAGTGCACATATCCTAGTAAAACAACTTCTTCAAGCAGGATATTGATGGCACATTATGATAGGGGCATCTACATCAGCATCACAAGGTGGTTTTGCATGAGCTTAAAATCTTTCAAAAAAATCAAAAAAATAAAAAATTATGAAAATCCAAAAAAATTAGAAAAAGGATTGAAAACAATAAAGAGAAAAATCATCCTCTAGTGAAAACCACTATGGTGGCGCTTTGGGCAAGACCATGATGAAAACCTGGAAAACATGTGTCATGTGTAGAATTGAGCATCTGTGTACACCATTTCAGGAGAAAGCATCTCATCCCATCCATAATAAATTGAGCATTCCATCCATCTTATCCATAATAAATCCATTCATCCATAAACCATTGATCCAATCCATTTTCATCCATCTGTGTCCATAGTCCAAATTATCTTGATCTTGATGAAAGTTTGGGGCACAAATTATGCTTGATTTTGGTAAACATCTTGACATGGGCCATTTTTGTTGATCTTATCCTATGCAGCATTAGCTGAGCCATGAAGCATTATCCAAATGAGAATTCTTTATTTGAACACCTTATCTTATCACAAGATAATCCACATCCATCCATACACCTATCTAAGCATCCATCCATCACATTCCATACATTACTAGACACTGGCGGTAGATATTTACATCTTGCTTTGGGAGTAAATCTTGGTCTATGTCCTTCAACTTATGTGGTAATTAGAACATTCACAAACGTGAAATCAAATTGGTCAAGCATTTGTGATCCAAAACCAAATCACTAGCCCATGACATATTTTGACAAGAAGATGTTCCTTATCAATCTTCATCTTTTATCAAACATCAATCCAAGTAATCACTATCAGTTGCATCTAACTCACCCTTCAAACATCACAACAAATCATTTGAACAAATTTTGTTCCAAACCAAGCTTCAATAATCTTGATCAATTGAATCTAATCAATCCATAACCTTTGGATATCCTTCCCGATCAGTGTGTTGCTTAACATTATCATTGCATTGTTGTGCATCCTCAACAATGTTATCATCATGAATCCTAATCAATCAATCCTTGCATTGTTGTGCATCTTTGACAATGTTATCGTCATCAATCCTAATCAAATCCTTGCATTGTTGTGCATCCTCAACAATGTTATCATCATCAATCTTGATCAATCAATCCTTGCATTGTTTTCCATCCTCAAAAATGTTATTTTCATCAATCATGATCAATCAATCCTTGCATTGTTGTGTATCGTCAACAATGTTATCATCATCATCAATCCATCGACTCAATCAATCAACCTTAGCTTGGTTTTCAAAAAAATCCCAAATAGAGCACTGATATCATCACACATGTCCATATCCAAAATGTCAAAATCATGCAAAAATCCAAAAACATCCAAAACATATCAAAATCCAAAAACAATAAAAAATAGTCAAAAATAGAAAATATCAAGAACATTGGAATCCGAACTATGTCATCTCTGAGCTTAAATGTAGGAAAGGCTAAATCTTTGATCAGCTCCTGAGACACAAAAAATCCAAAAACATTCAAAAAACATCAAAATCCAAAAACATTTGAAAAACATAAAATCCAAAAAACATCAAAAAATAAAAAAATAAAAACATTTGTAAAATCTTGAAAATACCAAAACAGCCTCAAAACATTTCAAAACATCAAAAACATCCAAATATTTAAAAAAATTCATCCATCCCCATCTCGCTTTCACCCACGATATTCAGTCATCCATAATAAACTAATCATCATCTTCATCCTTTGGAAACACAAATAGAAACAACCACAACAATTGGCAAAAGCAAGCTTCAATCATAAGATCAAAATAAAAAAAAACCGTTAAATGCAAAATAAAACTCTTAATCATTTTCAAATATATCAATCAACCTTATATCACAGCCTATCAATCAACTTATCAACCCATCATCATCCTATACAATAAATGTCCTAGGATATATCATTCTGACAATGGGCATCATTTTGGATATCACTTTGGATTCTTATCCTATCAAAACAAATCCCTTTGGCTGAAGGTATGAAGAACATTGACTTGTTTGTATACTTGATCTTTTCTTTTGATTTATCTTATTGCGCTCATTCCAAGGACCTCTCGATGATATCCGAATGAAGGATTTAGAGAGATAGGAATGGGGCAATGATCATTATCCTTTTGTCTGCTATGCTTGTTGGATGTTCTTTTAAAATAACTTGATGAATACTTGCTTTGTTAGGTACGTCCTAGCAAGGTTTCCGTATGTCAAGTGTGAACAAGAATAATTCTATTTGTTTTTTGAGTCTAAGTCCATCACACTAGGTACAATGCCATCCTAGTTCTTTATACCTTGATGCATCATATCTATGTGTGTTATCAAACATAAGGTAAGTATCCCTTTTAAAATCCCAATCCTTGATAAGAAAATCCTCATCTATCTATCTATCTATCATCATCATCATCTCTAATAAAGTCTCATCAGATCATGGACTTGTTGGATCCTCTTGTCATCATATCATTTCCTACTTCTGTACTAACATCATGTCAAGAATATTTTATCATCATCACCAATGCATCCATCATGCATCCATCATGCATCCATCTTGCATCCATTTTGCATCCACAAACCATCAACATTTTGCATATCATCCCACATGCATTACATTTGCATCATCATCATAATATAGATCTATTAGTCTAAGCATCTGCATAAATCATACATTTTCATAATCATGGCATATCACATCATTCATCCCATCCATCTCACATCATATCATCATTTAAGTTGTTTAGAATAATATAGATTTGTTATTCTAAGTATCTTAAATCTATATCATTTGCATCTTAAAATCATCTCATCATAACCATCCATGTTGAACCTCTTTATCACAAGATCGACCCTCAAATCGAATCTTTTTGCTTGATCTCTCGGGGGGGAAATGTACCATTGTACTTCTTTCCACTGGGGTATCCAAAAAATCAGGAATTTTTTAATTTTGATCACCACAAGTTCATTCTTTGAAACAGAATAGTTTTCAAGCCTAGCAGCTAATTTGATCAGTCATGGATCATTCTCGTGACTTGTGGATCTTAACAGTGTTATTTTAATTGTTCCTTGGAGTGTCCCCAACCTTCATTATAGGTCCACACTTTGTCTTATGCACTTGTTGATGGAGTAATTCAAATTTGAGGCTAACTTGTTCATGTGCCCATTATATTTTGCATTCATTGGAATATGTAATGATCTTTGGCCAATGTGAATGTTTCTAGGACTACGGATATAGTATAAAGCTTGTAATGGATCGTTAGAATCAGCAGTAGAGTTTAGTTTTGATGAAGTAGATTAAAATTGATATGAATTGTAAGAGCCCAGCTTGCATATAGGAGCTTGTTAGAATGTTGCAAATTTGATCAGGCCTGTGAGCTAAATTTGTAAGCCCAAATGTTGTTGGGTGAATGTAACTAAGATTTATATTAAAGAGAATGTGTTAAAGTACATTTTCTTCCATATTCTAAGTTTCTTTCATTGTGTTACTCTTGTTGCATGGTTTGGATTGTTCTCTCTGAGGACCCTCCTACCGTGGCTACACTAGAAACACAAACTCATGGCTGGTATGAACTCACACACATGTAAGTTGCTATGGAAAAAGTCATGCCTTAGATTTGGATTCCCACTCAAACCATACCAAAGTTATACCTCTTGGTAACTTTAATAAGGTGCCACATAAAAATTATTTTTTAGCTTCATGAGGTAAGAAAAACTTCATATGCTTGGAGCTTATGAACAAATAGGATGGTACTATAGGAATGCAAGCTGTGTTATGCAAGGTGGCCATATAACAACAAATGAAAAATGAAAAATATGAAATTTTCAAAGGATTCTTAGTTCATGTGAGTTCTTTAACTTAGGGAACATTGTGCCTAATGTCTCCAAGAGAGGACCAATCAAAGAATAGAAAATTCACAACTTAGGGGATGCAGTGCATCACATCAAGCCACTAAGGGGAATATAATATGCTAAGAGAGATCATGCTCTTGAAGGAAATCACACCAAATGTCATGCACAAAGTGACAAACATATTGTATGAAGTAATAAGGTTGTGTTAAGAACCATGAAAAATAAAAATTCAAATTAATAAATGCCAATGTATGCCCCCAATTTAAAGAAATTACTAAACACTATGTTGGGAGAAATTACTTTAAAGTAGCAAATGAAAATTTCCAAGAAGAAAGAAGACATGAGAGCCAACTTGGAAATGCCTATGCCAAGTCATATGTTTCCAAGTAGAGATGTGTCATGTGAGAGAAAAACAAAAGAGAGAGAAGAGGGGTTTCCCCCAAAAAGAAAACACCAAACACATAAGGGATCTATGGATTTGGGGATAGTATGTTATTTTCTACATTGTTTTAGAGAGCTTGGAACTATCATCATCCCCCAAATACACATAGAATTGGAAGAATGACACAAATAGGATGAAAATAAAGAAAAACCTTTTGAGTCAATATGGAATAGACATGAATGGCTTGACACCTTGTGTTATGCCCAAAAGGAAAACACAAGAAAAATGAAAAAGAGAAGGTGAAGAGGAAACAAAAAAAGAAATCCTTTTGGGTCAACATGGAAGAGAAAAATGGTGTCTCAATTCCTTGCATCATCCCCAAGAGGAGAACATAAAACAAAAAATAAAAAGAGAAAATGAAAAGGAGAAATAAAAAGAAAGCATTTTGGGTTAACATGGAAGAGAAATAGAGTGTCCCGATGCCTTGCATCATCCTCAAAAGGAAAACACAAAAAAAAAGAAAAAAAAGATACAAAAAAAGAAGCTCAAAGTAAGAGATTTACACCATAGAGAAGAATGAAGGTACACATAGAGAAATGTAACAAAGAGAGATAGAACATCAAATAGAACGTCATAGGGGATCATATTACGCACATGAAATCACACTAAAGAAAATAAAAAAGAAATAATGTAAAATAATAGTAAGGAAATTTTGAGTCAACCTATGAGCAAGTCATTTTCCTCCCAATCTCAGTTTGTATAAGTCGAGGGTGAACAATGAACCTAAGGGACAATTACAAATTCATTACTAAGACAAGGCTGTCGATTTCTTACCCCCACTAAGTGCGAGACAAGAATGAGCTAAGGTAGGTGATGGGAAAGGTCATGTAATAGTGAGAATAAATTGGTCTATGACTATTACATATCAATGGGTGAAACAATATTAAGCTAGGAAATCACACAATGGAAATCATTTCCATCAAAATGAAAGTTTTCAATACTAACTTGAATGCATGATATTCATTAGTACTATGTCTGAGAATTCAATGATATGCACAATGTGGAACTTTTACATCTTTAGGATCTAGTATTAATCTATTCATGGGTGGTAATGTTATTAGCTCTTTGTTCAAAAGTAGTTGTAGTTTCCTTTAAATTTTTGGTGGTGGATGAGGAGGTTGTAAATTTTTTAATTTGTAATGCCTCTTGCATTTGCTAGATACACCAACTTCTCTAGATGGGAATATGCTAGGAGGTCCTAAGATGATCTTATCTTTATCATTGTTATTATTATTATCTATTGGTTGTTCTTTGGGAAGAAGGACATTCATATTAGGAAGGGAATCTAATATCACAGTACCATAACCACAAAGCCTTAGATATTCTCCCAAAGGATTTCTATTATGAGAGGGATCTTGATATCCTAATCCATTTGTGTTTTGATCAATTGGTATTTTCTCTAGGAGTTGAAGAATTTCATGTTCACTTGTTGTATCACATCCTTGTTTACTCAATATTGTGAAGCCTTTTCCATATATTTCTTCAAGATTGATGGGAGTGTTTGTTACTTTTTTATCGTAAAATGGTTGAGTGTTTGCTTGTTTAGAAGAAATAGGTTCACCTATTATATGGAGCTTAGGTTCAACTTTTTTTTAGGATGTAAGTAGCCAAACATATCAATAGGTGGTATGGTAGGAGGATTTGGTTGTCTCATGGAAGGGTAGAAGGATGCATTAGCTTCTAGGTTGTCAAGACAATCGTTTATGAACCTATTCATGTTGTCATCATCTTCTCCAACGATGTCAATATCACATGGAGTACATGCATTTGGAGTTGAGTGAGCATGAGTAAGGTCAATGTCATTAGGTTCATTTCTAAAGGCACAACTTGACACATCCACTAAGGACTTTAATGACATCCAAAGCTTGTTAGAGCACATATCCATGATGCAAAGTTTAGATTATAAATTATGTAGTAATTCAATTTTGATTTTAAACAATGCATAAGATGAATGAAATTAAACTAGATGCAATGATTTGAATGAAACAAAAAGTATGCAAACTGAGACAAAAAGGTAACATCAGCAAACAAAAACTTAGAAACTCAACTATAAATTCCAAAAAATGTAGTGAAAAATATGCAAAGGGATTGATTTTCCCAAGGTGACGAATGAGTCCATGTACTGATTTTTTTGAAACTTTTCATAATTTTTAAATTGAATTTTATGATTTTTATGTTTTATAATGTAAATGTAGAATTTGATTAAAATTTTAATGAATTTAATTGCAATAATTCAAGCTAACTGAAATTTTCACTAATGCAAAATTTGAAACCCTAGAATACAAATTACCCAATGCAAAATCTAATACAAATGTTAATGGAAGCTAAATCCAGGATGTAATTTCACTCCAAATCAAAACTATGATATCTATATGTAGGTTCACCAAAATGAAAAGGTAAAACATTTGTTGTGCTCTCTTTCACCCTTAGGATTTTGGACCTAAAAGGAGAGAGACAATTCTTCACACTCTTCACTAAAGAACAAACCCTTAAGATTCCAATGTAAAGGAGATTGAAATATTGCAAAGGGATTTTCGTAAAGGATAAATGATATATGATGAGGGTTTCACCACCAAGTTTGGACATGGAAAAGATAATACAATTCAAGTTGTAAAACAACACCCTAGTTGAACCCAAAATAACTCTAAATGACCTAAAAAGACAACTAAAGTGCAATAGAAAGCTATAAAATTGAAAGTATACACTTAGGAGACTGAAGAAGGTAGAATAGAGGTCTGGAATCATGGAAGATATACTATTAATGCTAATTGGGACTAATTTTCCAAGTTGGGTGAATTAGTCCAATTTTTGGAAAAAAGTGTAGATACAAGTCTCAGCTAAATAGGTATCTGGATCTATGAAAATCTCTATAAGGCCTATACAGCGAGACTCATTTTCTACTTGTGGTGAATCAATCCACTTCTTATTTTTTAGAAGTTTGGGGCCTCATTTTGTTCCTCTCAGTCTACTCTACTCTTTTTGACTAGTTTCTAGATCTGAAACTGTAAATTGCCACTTATAGAAATTCTCCAAGCTTCTCCAAGGCTTGATGACAACTTTAGGGATTTGAAAGCTTTTTTCCAACTTTACTTCTTGATAAATATGCAACCTAGCCCATAAGAAGAGGGAAATTTTTTTTTGGGGGTTAGGGAATAGGATTTTTCCTTGGTCAAACCCCTTGTTGGTAGTTAGACCTCTGTAATTCAATATTGTAGGCATACCAAACTCCTCCATTTCTCTAAATATCTTTAGTTTGTTTTGGAGTTTCATTCGTAACTTCCCATGAAAATATATTATTTCATTCACCATTTCAGTAGCTTGTAATATTTTGGGGAAATTTGTAGGAGCTTCAAGATCTTCTCGCATCTTATACATCATTTCTTTTAAAGCCCCTACCCTAGTCCTCCATTTACTCCATTCATTCTAGAAAGCTTCATGAACCTGTAGACAATTATGTTTTCTTCATGGATGTTTCTATAGGAGGCCCACACATCATTGACTCTTTTCACAAGCTTTGTTACCCTATGTTTCAACATATGCTCAAAAATGTCATTCACCACCTTAACAGTTTCAAATTTGGCCTTTGGGACATTTTCCTTCTCTATTTTCAACTGATTATTAAGGTCATGATCCTTAATGCTAAGATTTTGGTATCTTGCATAGAAAAGTATGAATTTAAGAAGAGGATGGAAAAGAAAATTCCCTTATTGACATGCTAGCCTGAAAATGGCTCTCATCTTATTAATTTTATCCAAAGCCTTATTGTACTCCCTCAACAAGGAGTCATACTTTGTTTGATAATTTTTTGTTGTATTTGGACTGAGCATTGAAACATGAGTAGGTAAATTGAGAAATTTGTAGCTCTCTTCACTACCGTGGAACCAATGAAATCTTCAATAGTCCTAACAACCTCATTCTTCCTAGTATTGAGTTCCATGGACCAAATTCCAAGAGTATGCAATTTTGGACTATAACTAGATCCAAACACCTTATCTTCAAAATGCTCCTCAGATATGGAAGGTTGAGGGTCTCTTCTTAGGGCATCAAGTACTATATTTGAGGTGAGGGTGCACCCTAGTAGTAACATTATAATTATTTCTATGATAATATTCTTGGCCTCGGTAGGAGTAATAGCTTCAATATCAGCCATAATCTTTTATTCCTTTTCCTTCACAACCTCTTCCTATTGAGAAGGATTAGAATTAGCCTTTTCTTATTCAAGCCTCTCCTTTATTTCTTTGCTTCTATGTTGAACAATGAATTCCTTAGATTGCACAAATGTATCATCCATAAGGAACTCATCATAGGCCTTGACCCAAGGATCATCATCATCCTTTTCATCATAATGCCATTGGATGATTCAATTTTGAGGAACTTCTAAATCCAAAGCAACATTTATATTAAGGGGATGGAATTTATTCCCCACTTCCTCATTACTGGGAAAATGCTCTACAATTTATTCCTCCCCAATTACTTGAACACCTTCTCCTTGTACATATTTAGGTTGCTCATGAATATCCATAGCTTGAGGTTGTTGCTCTAAAAGATCTTGTTCTCTCTCAGCAGCCTTGTTTACCTTTTCCTTAAAATCACAAGTTTGATAATCCTTTAGCTTTGCAAAAGCCCTTTCAAAAGGACTCTATATTTCATCATATGAAATCACATAGAAGGAATTTCTCTTCATAATACTCTCCTTAGTGTCACATATGGTACTTTTCCATTCCTTCTTTCTAGATCATATAACAACCCCATCACTAGTCAAGTTTCTTAGCATATCATCTATGTACAAGAAATGGTGGGAGAACCTAATAAATTCTTCTCTCTTCTCTTCACATGCAAAAAATATTATGGCTAAAAAATCCTAACCTCATCAATATTTAACCTAAGGTTATTCACCACGTTTCCAAATTTCTCATATTCCTCCATGGAAATAGCCTTAAAGTAAGCAAAGGAACATCGGGGCACTAGAACAATGCCCTTCCTAGATTTTTTGAACAAATCCAGGTCTAGAAAATTAATTTTCCACATCAAGTCCATAAATTCCAATTGGTCAGAGACATATAAGGGAAAGTAGTGTAGTGATACTTTGGCTCCATAAGCCTTGATTAAAGTATATTCTGAATGCATAAAATATTCTACCTAATTATGCTTTGTAGTTTCCCTCACAACATCATTTGGGAACATGATGTTTTTGATTAATCTTGAAAGCCTATGAATGGGTGTCAGACCCAAATTCTCAAGAATACAAAACTTGGTGATATTACAAAACATTAAATAGTTGGAATTGGGACAATCCTAGTCCCAAATATGTGTCCAAATTTGGACTAGAAAATCATTATTCTTATTATCCTCTTGTATTAATCTCAACTTCCATTTCCATTTCTCCTTACCCACAAATAGAAGCATACACATTAATAGATAATAATGTGGAAAAGATAGCGGAATAACTTCATTCTTTAGATTGATAAAATACTTATGCATTTATTTTACAATATAAGTAGCATAATTGAAACCTGTGTTTTGTTTTGGGCTCTGTATATCTATCACCATTCCCAACAAGTCAGTGGCTATCCTAGAATCAAAATTATGAGACAAAACTTGATTCAAATAGTAATATGTTTTCTTGAAATAGTCAACAAATTATTCAAACTCAAAGGGCTCTATATCCATAGGGCCAAATCTTTATTTTCTCTTTCTATGCCTTACAAGCAATCTACTTCTAAATGAAAATATGTTATTCTCATACTCACCAAAAAAATCCACATGCTTGAAGCCAATTGTATAATTTGTATTCAACCCGAATACCTCCACAATTTTATCCCTTGTTACCTCAACAACCCTAGTGAAATTTTCACTCTTGATATTCCTATATGTGGGATCATAATGCTTAGCTATCATCAAATCTACTTCCAAAAAAAAATTAGGTACTACTAGCTTCTTGAGGTCAAGGCAACATAGGTAACATGCTAGCCTCTTAGAATATCTTTTGTTAAAAGCATACAAAAACAACTTCCATGCACTTTAAGGCTTGGAAAGTTCTCCAATTTCGCATTCCATATCATTTAATTTTCTTGTCACAAAAACTTACCCCATAGGTCTCTTTCCAATTCATGACCCACCCTCATTTATGTTTCTAGAGGAACCTTCCATGAATCTGTCTTGATTTTTCTTCACACTCTTTGACCCTTTAGATGTCGCAGGGAAATCCGTTGCAGGGCTAGATATTTCAGGTGCTTCTATCTTAGTCATGGGTAAAAAATCTTGGTTCCTAGGCCTCTTAACTCTTTTCTATTTTGGTTTCTCTTGGGCCTAATGCTAGACTCACTAGGTTCTGATTTGCTCAATTTTCCAATGTGGCAAAACTATGGTCTATAATTTTTTTTTATCATAGAGACCTACCAAGTTTTAAAATCCCAAGACAAATTTTTTTATTAAAAAAAATTCCCAAACCTTATGCAATCCTCATCACCCTAATTAAGGATTCCCAATGAGTAAACCCTAAGAATACTTATCTTTCAAACACTCTACTAATTTTTAGATTAGGACAATTCAATATACTTGACAATGAGAAATATGACACTTTACTTAACTGGGTAAAAATTTGATGGTAATGTCTTTGTAATTGCTTATTGGAGCACCTCACATTTTTTCCTCAAAATTTTCCTATATTCTTCACTCCTGAGAAATTCCAAATACACAAAAAAATATCCAAGTACATAAACCATAGATTTTTGGCACCACAAGACTCCCTAACTCTTCTAGGGTTTTTCACCTAAACAAAGAGAGGTAGGCCAAAAATGATACCTAAGTTAATTCAAATTATGAAATGTATGATGTTATTTGGACTAAATTAAATGAACTAAATGCAATTAAGTGATGTAAATGATTAATTATATATGAAAAACTTAAGATTTATGTTATGTTGGAAACCAAAATGTGATATGAAAGCAATGAACTACAAATGAATAAATGCATAATAGAAAAAAATGAGATTAATAAATGTGCATCTAGAGGTTTCATGAATATTCTGTAATGATATGAATGTTGTTTGGAATCATATAAATTTACCTTGGTGGGACTCATTCACCTAGGGTGGTGAATTAGTCTTGCTTCTACTAAAACCTATTGGCAACAAATTTTTGAGTGTTGAGAACCAGAATGTAACAAAAAGTAGATTTCAAGCCTTAAGGTGGGAATCATTCATCACTGGTGGTGAATCAATCCTCTCCCAAAATTCTATGAAATTAGGAGGCAACTTTGCAACACTAGATCTAAGGATGTCTGCTTGTCAGGTTGTTGAACTCAATTTTTTAGGAAATGGACAGAATACCTTCTCCAAGCTTGAAATATGGTTGATTTGAGTTAAAGCACCTAGTTGATTTGTTGACCACTTGTCAACACCTAAATTCTTGTTAAATCTACACACAATGGTTTGCAAACAAACAAATAAGAAGGAAAAAATTGTTGAGGGATAACAAATAGGGGTTTGCCTTGGTCAAACCCCACTATGATAATCAAACCCTTAATGAAATAATGGAATGAAAGAGAATGATAAAAAAATAACATGCAAATGCTATCAACTTACCAAACCCTTGTTCAAGAAAATATGAAGTTGTGTTAATGGATGCTCCAAAATGCTTGATGAATGCTTCATTTGATGTTCTAAGGTGCTTGAATGCTTGACTAAATGAAAAGATTGCTTGATTATGATGTGTGATTGTAGGAGATGTAAAATGAGGTGAAATTCACTTATTTATACAATCTTGTGCCTCAGTAACCCATTGATGCCTCATCGCAGGCTGACATCGAGTGATTTTGAATAAAACCCTAAAAGGAAATTTGAAAAAAATTGAATTTGGAGACAAAGGGGGGCTCATTCGCCACCCATGGTGAATGGTTTCCACCTAGGACCTAAAAAATGGGTGTCAGAAATTAAGTCATATTTAATGTTATTTGTCAGGTTTGCATTCAAAAATGCACTTAATTACGCTTTGTAAGGGCATGAAGGGGTCAAAAAAAGCATAAGAAAGGTGTAAATAGTGAAGATAAGCCTAGAAAAGCATGAAATCTTGTTACAAGACTTTACAACTCTTCAAAATATGATGTGATTAGTGATGAAAAGGTTATTTTTAGGTGAATTGTAATGAATAGAGTTAGAAAACTGTAGAAATGCTTTACAACACTTCACAACACCTTCACAAGATGTCATTATTTAAATTTTAAGGACCTAAATATGCATGTTCAAGCCACATTACAACATAAAATTGGATAAAAATAGACCAAACATCATAAAACAAGACCTAAAAGGCCATGAAAATGACAAGGGGTCATTTTTGTACAACATATTTAGCCCCCACTTTAGTGAGAGGATGAACTTGCTTCAAACTCCCACTAAAGTAGCCATGAACATCAAGAGGAGGGTTCAAATGAACTTACATTAGCAAGATGGAATGTAAATGATCAAGAGGGGTGATCAAGCCCCCAGGATGAAGATCTCATGGAAAACTAAACATAAGAGCAAAGGAACACAAAAGTGTTGAAAAGAGAGAATCGGATGAAGCTTCGATCATCTGTCCAACTAGTTATGGATTAGATCTAGGCTAATTGTTTCAAAAGGAGAATCATACTCACTTTGGGGTGATAGAAATCATGGTGGTTCATTGGGTGAGAAGCACCAAAAGGTAAGATACATACGCTACTTGGTATGCACTCACAAACACATAGGTGGCTATGGGGAAAGTTGTGTCACTGGATGGGCTTCCTGCTCAACCATATTAAATTTATACCTCCTAATAACTTTAACAAGGCACCACAAGGGAAAATTTTAGTTTGTGTTTCATGAGACAAGCAAAGCTATGTATGCTTAGAACTCATGAACAAAAGATAAGGTACCAAAAACATGCAAGTTGCATTATGCAAGGTGGCAAAGATGCTAAATATAAAAATGCAAAAATTTAAAATGTAAAAGATGTTCAAAGGAGTCTTGCTAATTTCATGCAAGTTCTATCACTTAGGAAACATTGTGTCTAATGTCTCCAAGAGAGGACTAGTCAAATAATAGTATATTCACAACTTACGGGATGCAGTGCATCACATTAGGCCACCAAGAGGAATTTAATATGATAAGATAGATCACACTTATGAATGACATCACAACCAATGTCATCCAAAAAGTGATGAACACTTCATATGAAGTGACAAGGCTGCACTAAGAATGAAGAATGTGAATGAAATGATTCCAATGTATGCCTCCCACTTTAAAGGTATTGCTACACACTATTATGTGAGAAATTACTTTAAAGTAGCAAAGGAAAGAAAATGCAAAAAGAGAAACAAGACATGAGAGAAAACTTGGAAAACCCTATGCCAAGTCATATGTTTCTAAGTAAGGCTACGTCATGTTGAAATGAAAAATAAAAATAAATAAAGGGATGTTTCCCCCCATAAAAGAACACACCAAACACATAAGGGATCTATGGATTTGGGGTCAGTATGTTTGTTGCTGCATTGTTTTGATGAAAGAGCTTGGAACTGTCATCATTCCTCGAATACATAGAACTGGAAGAATGAAACAAAGAGAGTGGAAAGAAAAAAAAAATAATGTCCATTTTGAGTCAACATGGAAGAGATATTACAGTCTCAACACTTTGCATCATCCCAAAAGGAAAGCACAAGAAAAAAGAAAATGAAAAGGAAAATAAAATATTTTAGATCAACATAAAAGAGACATTGTGGTCTCAATTCCTTGTGTCATCCCCAAAAGGAAAACACAAAAAAAAATGAAAATGAAAAATCCTTTTGGGTCAACATGGAAGAGACATAGGGCGTCTGCATCATCCCCAAGAGGAAAATACAAAACAAAAGAAAAAAATAAAAATACTGTTTCTAGGGTCAACATGGAAGAGACATAGGGCATGTCTATAGTTTGCATCATCCCCAAAAGGAAAACACAAAATAGAAGTGAAAAATAAAAGGACCATTTGGGTCAACATGGAAGAGACATAGGGTGTCTCTACTCTTTGCATCGTCCCCAAAATTGAAACCCAAAAGAAAAAGAAAAAAGTGAATGCACGACATATAGAATAATAGAGGTACAAATAGAAGAAGTCTAAAAAGATAGGGAACATCAAACACATGTTACGAGGGAAACATGATACACACATGAAATAAAAAAAAGAAAGGAAAAAGAAAATTTACAAGGCTAGTAAGGAAAATACAAGTCATCCATCTAACAATTCATCTACCTCCCAATCATGGTTTGTGTATTGTAAGGGCGGTTAATTATCCAACGAAAGAATTGCAAGTGTCGAACTAGGAGATGTACCAAGGTCTTCACTTGGTTGAGAGGATTTATCATTTATGATCATGGTAGATGAAAATAAAGAGTTTAGATCATTATGCACTTCATCTATTTTTTTGATTTCCATATCATCCTAATCATCATCAATATTGATGATGACAAGAGAAGGAAATGACAAATACTATCCATATCCCTACCTTTGGGGAGATGGAATTTCCAACCATAAGTGATGGCAAGGCTATGTGGGACGAAGATACCCTTAAATGTAAAAGGGTTATTAATTAGTATTGGCTACACGAAAAGAGGGACAATGCTACCAAGTTTCCTTAAGAACTATTTCAAAGTGATTTTTATGAATATTACCATAATTTGGTAACATTTCTAAGCAAATTCATGGGCCTCCCCACTGCCACCTACTTCCAAGAATGGATTCTATACTTCGTCAAAGAGATTCTTTGTGGAGAAACCAAGTTCTATTGGGGTGGGATAATTAGTGATTGCTTTGATGAGTACTTTATGGCTATTAACAAGGCCTCCAAATTCTACATGACATCCTATTTGGTCTACTCATTGGAAACATAGAGAATTTTTCAAAGCTCCAAATGAGGAACCTCATCTAGGCAACTAAAATTTTAGACAAGTACCCCCAACTACAATACAAAAAATTGAAGAATGATTATTGTAGGGTCAATGATGCTTTCATAGGTCATATCATCATATTACTCAGGGGTGACTTTGAAAGGCAAGTCTCCCACAGTGCCAATGCATTTCTGAAATAGTTTTCCCTTCTATTTATCCAGTACCCAAAGTTCACATATATTTGTGTAGAAGGCTTCTTAGAAAGACCAAACAAGCTGCCCCAATATCCTAATGACCAGATAATACTATTGGAGCTCTCTTAGAAGCTACAACATGTACACAACCTCTTGAGTTGCAAACATAAGGCGTGGATTCCTTATCCCCTCTCCTTCATCCAAGGGTTATACAAACTCCATACCTCTTAGTGTGTTGACAATTCAAAGAAGGAATAGGCTAAATACTATTTGGGACTCCACACTACCTAGCCATGGATGGATCCCTATGGCCATATCAAGAAGAATATTGGACCTAAATATGCCCATCTACATAGCGTTGAGGATTTCTAGGCTTATTGCAAAGATGACAATGAGGTACGGATGATGCATTATATGTGGATGACAAAATAGTTTGTAAAGATGGTCAATTTTTTCCCAGTACCTGACCAAGTGGAAGAAGATGAAAGCATGGTCATGGATCCCTAGTATAGTATAGTTTCCATCCTTCCACAACCATTGATCGATTGGGATGAGCAAGAGGTTGATGACCTCAATATTCTAACCAAGCCCATCGAGGCTCAAACAAAAGAATGGATTGATGGGAAATTTTCCCAATTGAAGTAGCAGGGGGTCAATTTGACCTCTAAGGGGCTTGAAATTGAGCCAAGTGGAAAAGACAGTGGGTTAGTTGCTACCCCATCAAGAGAGACTTCAAAATCCCCTCTAGTTACCAGGTCAATGAAAATAAAAAAAACTGATGAGCAACAGCCTAATCCAAAGGTGTATGCTAGAAAGGCCTTAGAAGGTGAACCTTCCAAGAAACATAAGAGTTTGGGTAGTATCACAGAGATGCCTTTTATTTAAGAAGATCTACTCCATGAGGGGGAGGAAATGGAGGTTGAGCAACCAAAATGTCCACCTATTGCCTCCACTACTACTACACCACCTACTTCTCAGGCCATATTAGCTACTTCCCCACCTGCAGTGGACATCTCGATCCACCTTGCCTCTTCTTCACCTACTAGAAAAGTCATAATGAATTACTCTTCTTCCACCACCACCTCTCCACTTTCTTTTGCTTCGATATCTCTAACAACATCACTTTCCTTGGTAATAGTAACAATGCCCATGCCCACACTCTCACTTCTAGAGGAATTCTCTCGGCATATGTAGAAGGTTCCTATGAAGCTTTCTTAGGTGTTGATGAACCCATCTATTTAGGCTACCTTGGCACAAATTCTTGCCAATATCCCCACCTTGACTCCTCCAACTGAACCACCCAAAATAAAAGCCACAATGGAAATATCCAAGTAGTTGGAAAGATGAGAGAAGGAAGCCACAAAGGCATTGAAGGAAGAAGAGTTTGACTACCATGAACACCTAGAGCACCAACATTTAGAAATTGAAAAGGTAGTCTGTGAAGGAGAGGAAATAGAGTCTTATGAAGGTGATGAAGAAGAAGATGCCAACACTAAATACATTATGAAGACCTTTGATGCAGACCTGGAGGAAGGGTTGGCTCAACAGTTAAAGGATGTTGGAGAGGAAGTGGAAAGACCATCTCCTGAAGAAAAAAAAGAGTCTAGTGATAAAATGGAAGAAGACAATAAACTTTCTAGTGGGGAGCACAAAGAAAGCCCCAATCATGGTGGAGAGTTGCCTCTCTCAAAAGGGTAAGAAGAACAAGAAAAGAAAGAACAGGAAGATGTGCCACCTCAATGCGAGGAAGAGTAGAGTAAAGAAGAAGATATGCCCCAAGAAGAGCCTTAATCTAACAAGAGCCTCGATATAGAGTAGCCTGAGGAACATGGGCCTGAAGAAGAGAAGGAATAAAATGATACTAAAGGGGAGAGCAACATCAAAGAATGCATTCCCACCAAGTCCCCCATCAAATTCACGATGTCCATGTGAGACTGTGATGCAGAAGAAGGAGAAGATATGAGGAAGAAGCAAGAAGCTCCTGATGATAAAGAGATTGAAGTTAGGAGGGACAAAGAAGAAGGTGATCATGAATCACCCCAGGAAGAGTCTCAAATGCTCGAGTGGCTGGAAAAGAAACTAGAGATGAAAGCTCCTACTCCAATAGATCCAAGAGAAAGGTTAGAGAGCATCATGGCCTGAGCTCAAATCAACACCAAGAAAGAGAAGCCCAAAGTTAGATCCAAGCTAACAATGGATGATTTTGGAACTAGGACCATGTAGGTAGCCACGTCGATGGTGGGAGAAAAGGGAATAAGCTACAAAATATCCACTATCGACTTGGGGACAACCAATAAAGAGAAAAAAATAGATCACCTTAAGGAATCTGTTGCCATGATGGTACATCTGATGTAGAGAGACAAGCTCTCCAAGGAGGAGATCAAGGCACAAGTGGCTGATTTAACTAATTATATTTAGCAATGTTCATTAGCGAAAGAGTTTCCTAGCATATCCTCAATAGCACCACAACTATTATCCCAAGAGCACATTGACAAGCTTGAGAAAAGGAAGAACTAGACTAAGACTACAGAAGATTGGTTCTAGCAAGTCCTGTATTCTAGAAACATAGGAATTAGTCATGCTATTATGAAAAAAAATAAATTCTTGGAATTCTAGAAAACCCTTGAGGGCACGAGGAAGTTTTACATTAACTCCCTAGGGATATATGAATCCACTTATCCCAAAATTAAGGTCATTCAAAAGCTACCTCACAAAACATGGAAAGAAGACCTTACATTCACAAAGGATGATAATTTGATGGTGGATATTTGGAAGTTGGACTTCAAATATAGGAAAGAGATATTGGAGCAAGTCCTCTACAAAGTGGAGCCAGACCTTGATTGGGCCAAGGACATTATAGAAAATTGTATTGAGAATGTGAAATTGATGATAGGTTATGATGTGCCCGCTGTGGAGATTGATCCAGAAAACGTGAATCCTTATTTCCATAAGAAGATGGCAGATGGAAAGTTGCACAAGATCACCACATATTTCATGAATTTTGCTACTCAAGCTTTCACCCAATCTATACAAGTCATGGAAAATACAGTTAAGTGTGATGAAGATTGGGATACACTTGCAAGCCGATCTAAAATATGGAGCTACTATGTGCTCCAATCTAATATAATGGAGATCAAGAAGCTTTAGGCATTAATCAAAAAGTTTATAGAGTATGTCACTTTGAAGAAGTAGGAAGGAAACCTGATCATTGATGACCAGCTCCTCACAGAATAGTTGTAGCAAAGGAAATCAGCTAGAAGAAAAAATGCTATAGTGTTACCACTAGAGGAAAAAATAGGGAAAAAGACATGGAATGCATTTTAAATTGTAATATATTTGGGGGTGGGTGAAACCCTAGTTTGTAGTGAATCTTGGCCAAAGAATGAAAATCAATCTTGGCCATTCATATTTCTTTTTGAACACTATAAATAGGGGGTGTCCTCTCATTTTCAAGAGAGAGTTGAGTTTTTGTAAAGATATGTTGTAGAAATTTTAATAGAAATTCATTAAATTTGGTGGATTTTTGAGTTTATTTGCATGTTACATGGTTCATCTCCCATAGTTAGTTGGTCAAGATAGATTTACTTTGTTGTCTCAACTAGTTTTAGATTCCTTTGGTAGATTAGTTAATGTTGTTCAATGTTTGTGAAGATTTATGATGTATTGATGCATTTCTTCTCCATACCTTTTGTTGTTTACTAATGGTAGATAGCTATGTAAAGTTAGTCTAGAATTAAATTTAAAGTTGCTCCAAACTTCTATATTTTATTCATGCATGTTTATGGTGAATGAATGGTGGAAAATTTACAATCCCTAGAAGCTTGCACAAGTTTCATTATACTATGAGTTCTTTTGGTTAAGTGAAACTCTATTTTAAGGAAGTTGTCCATAGTAGAACCATCCATGATCATTGTTCATTGCTACCTTTAGAACTAGGAGTATCTTCTCTTCCCTACCCTTTTTTCCTTTTTTAAATAAGTGACTTGTTCTAAGGTTCATTGCACATTATAAAGCCAAAATCTTAAGAAAATACAGATGTTTATGATTGTTGTTTGAACCTACAACAAACTACACTCTAACTTACCATCTTAGGAACTCCATTTCAAGATTCATCTCACATCCATCCCAAAAAAAGTAAGTCTGCCCTGTGATTACCAAAAATATCACATCAAACATAAACTAAGAAATTCCATGCACGTCATGACCTGACACCTGAGAGACCTTGGGGTGATTTTCAACTTCTTGTTGGAGATTATCTTTCAAGAGAGGTGATGCACCTATGCATCACCTATGTTGAGAAATGCATAAAAAACAAATCAATAGGAATCAAAGAAGGTAAGTTGTTGGGGCATATTGTTTCTAAATATGGCATCAAGATTGATCCTAAAAGAGTGTCCGCTATAGATAAGATTCCACTGCCAAGAAATGTTAAAGGGATTCAATCTTTCTTTGGGAAGATAAACTTTTTAAGGAGGTTTGTGACTAATTTTGTAGAGATAGTTAGGCCTATCTTGAGAATGCTCAAGAAAGGAGAAAAGGTGGTATGGTGAGAGGATCCTCTCAAGGCTTTTCAAGTCATTAAAGATGCTATTAAGGCTACACCTATTTTAAAGATTGTAGACTATTCTAAACCATTCCAATTGTTCATATTTTCTTCTTTTCATATTATAGTAGGTGTGTTGTTGCAGAGAAATGATGAAGGTTTTGAACAATCAATTGCCTTTTTTAGAAATTCCTTGCAAGCAGCCAAGCTCAAGTATGACACTATTGAAAAATAAGCTTATACCCTAGTTAAGGCTGTTAAAAATTTCATAACCTATTTTACAAGTGCAATGGTAGTGTCTTATGTCCCAAGTGTAATAGTCAAGGAAATTTTTTCTCAGCAAGAAAGTACAGGTCAAAGATATAGGTGGATTAATAGAATCCAAGAGTTCAACATAGATATCCAAATTAATAAGCTGGTAAGAGGACAAGATTTGACCAAACTCATGGCTGAAACCAATTTGCAAGCTAACCAAATTAATGAAGTTGAACAAGAAAACATTGCTTTGATCTGTGATATGCAAACATGTGGTTGGTATAGAAGGATAGTTGAATATTTTTAGACCATGAAATGCCTTGATGGAATGCCAAACAATGGGAGGACTTTAAAGCTATAGGAAATTAGATATGTTATCATTGATGGTGAAATTTGGTGGATAGGCCCAGAAGGTGTTCTTCTCATATGTGTGGATGGTGACCAAGAAGAATATTTCCTAATTGAAATGAAATAGGGGGTGTGTGGAGGTAACTACATGGCTAATACTATTGCAAACAAGATATTAAGAGCTGGTTTCTGGTGGCTCACATTGTTTAAGGATGCACATAGATATGTAAAGAAATGTGATGCCTATTAGATATTTACTGGTAAGTTGAAATTCTCAAGTAACATACCACTTAGGCCAGTATAAGAACCAACCCCATTCTAACAGTGGGGTATTGACTTTATTGGAAAAATGGTGGTGAAGTCTAGTGGAGGACATGCTTGGATTCTAGTTGCAACTGACTATTTCACGAAATGGGTTGAAGATATTCCCACTAGGTAGGAAACTAGCAAAGTTGCCATTGATTTTCTAATGAATAATATTTTGAGTAGGTTTGGTGTTCTAGAAAGGATTGTCTCCAGTAATGCTATGTGCTTTAGTTATGAGGATTTTATGGATTTTTCCAACCAACATGGCCTAAATGTATCCTACTCTTCCCCATATCATCCCTAGGGGAATGGAAAAGTTGAGTCCAATAATAAGAGCCTAATGACGATCATTAAGTGGTTCTTTGAGGAAAATAAGAAAGCCTAAGATTCAAAATTACAATTGGAATTATGGCTAGATAGAACCATACTTAAGAAAGTTATTGGAAAATCTGCTTTTAACTTGGTGTATGGGGTAGAAGCTATAATACCACACAATAATTTGATGAAAATGTATAAATTTTTCCAAGAGTATGATATTGACATTTGTGATGAGATGCAAAATCGAATGGATGAGTTGAATGGGATTGATGAGATGAGAAGAGAAGCCCACAAGAAGAATGAGAAAATGTAGCTCCAAGTCAAATATTTGCATGACGAAAGGGTTCTCTAGAGGAAATTTGAAGTAGGATGTATGGTTTTGATGTGGAATGCAAGACTGGAGGATAAAGAAAAGCATGGGAAGTTTGAACTCTTATGGCATGGACCTTATTTAATTGTAGGCACTCATGGGGAAGATTCTTACTTTCTATAGTCACTAGTAGGTAATTTTTTGGAGCTTCCAATACATCCTGAAACCCTATTTCCCCTAAAATAGGTTATGTCTCCATGTATATTGTATAGTCATGTAAATTGTGTACATATTATTTGGTGCATGTTTACTTTCTGTTGCATCTGCTTGCCTTGTCTGGGTAAGCTCCTAGGTTTTTTAGTTCCTTTATGTTTGGTTTGCATCACCAAGAGATTTGTTCCTTGCCATACAAAATAGCGGTATGTGTCCTTGAGCATGAGCCACTGATATAGCCATAAAATTCTTGACATTTTAAGGTCTTTTGTGCTTGTTATTAGCATTTCAGATGTCGCCCACTGATAGGGTTTAAAGTTTTACTTGGGTAAACCTACTTTCATTTGCTCCATGGATAACCCTTGGGAATTTTAATTTTGTGTTGACTTGTTTTTTCCCAATTTCCTATGATATAATTTGTATTTTGAGCCATTGTTGTGCATTCCTTACTAGACCCTTTGCTTTTTTTTTTCGGTCACTTCTACCCATAAAGTGTTTTAATCTTCCCAAAGTTGGGTTTTAATATTTTTTCCATAAGTGACTTAAGTTTAAGTTATCAATCTCCAAGTGTAAACTCTTGTCGGCCTAGTCAAGCCCCTCTTTAATGACTAATCTCGTCACATGCACGGGTTCGAAGATCACCAAATTATGGGATTTAATCCCTGTCGCTCCTCATTGGCTTGCGCATCTGAAGTGATGATAGTTTAATTGTTGTGAAATCAACGAGATGTTGTCACATGTTTGATCAGGTGTGTGTGTGCCCAACCATTGTGTTCCATTCCAATGCTCAAATTTCTAAGATCAATGATGATGATTGAAGGGAAAAAGATGATTGCCATTGTTTTGTGCTAGCTCACGGATATAAGATGTAGGCTCATTAAAAGTAGTGTGGTTCATAAGAATACACCACTTATGTTCTATGACTACTGTAGGTGGAGCCCGCTGGTACACGAGGAAGGCCTAGTCGGTAGATTTGTATTGGCCATCTATCCAAGCTGGAGTAGCGATGTAAATTCAAATGTTTTTGAATCAATCTGAGTCATTCAAGATAGCCAGGTCTCAGCTCAAGATCAATGATGCATATTCAAAGTTATGAAGTACACCTATTGTAATTGTTTTACTTCATGTGAGTGGGTAACTTAATGGCGGAGGTTACCCATAAACTCATTCAATTACCTTCAAAATTTGTGTATATGATTAGTTCTTACTTATTTGGCATTTGAAGACGTGTACAAAGCAATACAAAGAATTGAGAGAAGCAATTTTCATAGTTCGTCCTAACTAGCATTAGGGTTTATCACAATTGAAAGTTGTAAGTATGAAAAAATGCATTTTTATCCTTTTCCATTTTTTTGAATTAGGGCTCACTTTCAATTTGCATTCAAACGAGTGTGTTTTATTGCTTTACTTTCATTACTTTGAATTAGGGATAATTATGTCTTTAAAAAGGCCATAACCCTTTCAAGTAATCTAGAGTTAGCACTCACCCTAAGTCATAGGTTTTAATTAGGAGGTTGGTAGTTAAATTTCTTCCCCTTAGAACCCTCGTATACATAAAATCCACAGCTACCAAGGTACACATTGCCACCTCTTCGACCCAATCAAAAATACTATCCCATGATGTAATTGATTTGTTACCCTCCTCTAAAAATAAGAAACCTAAAGGAAAGGTCTTATTCTGTGGCCTTACTGTGAGAGAGGGAGTGATGGATAAATAGCTCCACATAAAGGATGTCAAAGTCCCTTATATTGGGTGGAAGATTTTTTAGCATTGGTTTAGGAATAGGAACCTTGGAGCTCCTCTCAGTAATTCTTGTAGGTTTAATATGGGAAAGCTAATTGTTCCCAATGTGTATATAGATGTTCATATTTTTAAGGATATCACCTCAAGGTATGACCTAGTTTCTAGGGTGGTCAGGACATTTAATGGGGTAGACATGGTAAAGATAACCAGGAAGGAAATCAAGGATATTTTTTAATTGCATGAGTGGAGTCAAGATATGATTCCTCTAGATATGGATGAAATTAGGGGGGAACACAATGACACCAAGGTGATCATCAAGAAAATGGTGTTTCCCTTGCACACTACAATGATTGGCACTAGGAAACACAAAAATAAGATCAAGATTAGTGAGAAGGAACTCTAGCCTTTCCCAATGAGTTATTTTGCAAGTTATTTTAGGAAGACTATCTACTCCTTGTGCCAAATCATTGTTTTCTCTCCACTTGATACATTGTAGAAAGAATACAACTATCTAGCTACACATTTGCAACATCCATCGTATAGCATAGTCTATGTTTATGGTATTTAAATCTGGTAGAACATATCTACAAGAGTATGGCTAAGCTAAAGGAATGGAAAAAATGGGCAAAGTTCTAGTGGTATTTACTATTAATGCACATGGTTTTGCATAAAGGGTATAATTTTTTTGAGAAGGATATAACTCTAAGAAGAAACAAGGAAGGAGTTGATCTACCTGTTTAGTGTTGGACCCAAATTCTAGACAAAGATGACAAGATATACAATTTTTTGATGTTTGAAAATTCATTTGGATCAAGAATAAGGAGGTCCTTGATATATGAACCACCAAGAATTACCAAGGAAATTCATGAGTTCGTGAGGTCCATGGAGATGAGGTTGGATTTTAATTTGAGCCATAATTATAGAGACTTGATTTTATATCCTGACAAGACAATTTTCAAAATATATGGTAATGGTCTGGACCCATATGTCTTTCCAAGAGATGTTACTTTAAGGATAGGATTCCTTGAAACCATGAGGCAACTAGGAGCTTCATATATAGTGCATCTACCAGATACAATAAGGAAAGGATCATGCTTTCTAGAGTGGAAAACCTTTGATGATATGTTTTGGTGAAAGGGACATGGAAGCCAATAGTACATTTTTTGGTGCCTTATAAATTGATTACCATGTGCTCAAGGAATCATGACCTTGAGGGATTCATTGCTAAAATAATAGAAGATAAGAAAATGGGTAATTTTGTGCATGTCTTTGATTATCCCGAAGATGTCATTAGGAATGTTTTTAGCTATGAACAACAAGATGAAGGGAAAGCTAAATACCTTGCTTATAGGAAAATGGTAGAAGAAAAATGGAATAAAAATCCCTAATATGATCCTTTTCCAAATATATCTGATGAATTTAGTAAATTCATGCATGCTATGGACAATTTTTAAAATGTAGTTGGTATGTTGAGGGAACAACGAGAAGTCACAAATAAATGAAAATCAAGGTGGTTGAAGAAGATACTGCAGTGACATTGGAAGAAAGGCCTACATACCAACCACCCAAGCATCTAAGAATCTACTCCAGGAGGAGGAAAGCAATAGATGAAGAATGAAGGTTGCTAGCCCCTATCACTTTTGAAGGGACAAAGATAGATTCTTTTGAGAGTACACTGCCATCACCCCTAGGATAGGCTCCTTTACCTTTGATTGACCTTGACTCACCACCTCGAAGACTAGTTCCTCTGAAGCATCCACCCCTAAAGAAGCAAAGAACTAAGGTAATAGGAGTGGTCAAATAATATGCTACAAATGAAGATGATATCATTATCACTCTTAAGGATATGCAACAAGCAATACCTCCTCCTATAGGGAAATTGCTTGAAATTCAAGACAAAGCAATATCAACATGGAAAAGCTTGGAATTAGTGGTCTAAATAGTGCAAATGACCTAAGAATAGAAGCTTGCAAGGAGTTTATGGAAGATGAATCCTTTGTTGATACATCTGCATTCAAAGATTTGTAGTGGAAGTCCAAAGCTGCAAAATATGCAAAGAAAGTGGCCCTTAAAAGGAGTTTACATTCAGATTTGTCTGAAAGTATCATTCAAGAAAATGTGATGATTATTATGACTAATGAATTTCAAAAGATTAGTGCCTAGGAGGGTAGAGAACTGGTAAATAAGTGTGGTGCATTACTCTACCAGAATGGAACATCAATGATGCTATTGTTCTAGATGCCATAAGAAGGGTTGAAAGTCCTCTAGTGCAAACTAAAGAAGAGTTGGAAATGGCACTACAAGGTTCTGCATTTAGTGAAGATTGGGATACATTAGCAATATGGTCATTATCCATGGTATCCAAGAAACCAGTGCTTGTTGAGCCATCTAATTTCACTGGACAACTACTTGTGAAGAGAGTTGTTGATACCCCAGCTCTCGAGGCAACTGATATGGCCATTAATTTTGCTAGGTTTACTAAAGAAATTGTGGAAAGTATCACCCTAAAGGGGGATGATTTTATAAATAAATAGCATGAGCTTCTCGGTGAATATGATAATATTTAGTAGAAGGTAGTTGTATTATAAATTGAGTTAGAATTTTATAAACAAAGGGGAGAAATGAAAAGAGAGCAAGGCCAACCTAGTTCAAGTCACCCACCTTCATCATCTCTAATTGCATCTTCCCAACCATCACTGCAAATTCAATCCTTAGAAATAGTGCCATATAGTCTGGGACAGGAGCTGCTTTCAGTAGAGGAATTGAGCAAACCAAGTCCTAGCTCATTTGATGAACCTACAAGAAAATAGTTTCTTCTACAAGTTGA
The DNA here is from genome assembly GCA_007258455.2 of Sequoia sempervirens. NCBI lineage: Eukaryota > Viridiplantae > Streptophyta > Pinopsida > Cupressales > Cupressaceae > Sequoia > Sequoia sempervirens. Next base: position 189,243,037 of record VDFB02105785.1, on the reverse strand, counting down.
GACATATAAGAATTTGTTGGATTTATCTCAGGACACAATGTATGAAAATATATCAAAGATTGTTCATACTATCTTGAAGAATCTGAATGAGAAGATTCAGTCCAAACTAAATAGTGCACATGACAAGTATGCCCTAATGGTTTTGGAAATAGGGTTGTCCTAGAGAGACAAGGAGTTTTCCATCCCAATCTTGAATAAGTGGATTCCAAGGGATAAAAAATAGAAGTTAATAGCATTTGGAGCCAACCAACATGAGCATAAGTATCCTAACATGCTTCCAACCTATACATTTGCGTGTGAACTAAGTGAGAAAAATTTCTAGGGATACATAGCCCCACTGGAGTAGAAAATAAGAGAATTACATGCTCATTATGAACTAGAAAATTTGTCACCACTACAAAATATTCAAATCACTAATAATGACTTGAAACCATTGCAAGCATGGAAAAGGGAGATGGATGAAGTTATTGACTCCCAGGTCAATGAAATTTGCAAGGATGTTGACATCAACATCTTTAATGACACTTTGGGAAGGTTGATGTTTATTGTTAGCTTTCTAGAGGAATTTTACAAGGAATCTAACTCTGTAATAACCAATTATTCCCCATATAGGAAGATGTTAGATAAAATCATCTATTTCAATTGGCTATCTAATGAAGAGTATGAATAATGGGGAGGGTATGTGCAGGATCATCATGGAAAAAATAGGCCCTTAAGTGGCAAAAAATTCAAAAAAATTAGAGTTAAGAAACTTGACATAAAAATTTGAATAAGTTATCTATATTATTTCAAAAATATGTAAGAATAGAATCTGTAGAAAATTGAATTTAGTTTCTAAACTACTAGGTTTGTTTAAAAAAAAAAAGATCTATTTGGTAAAAATTTGAAATTTCAATGGATTAGTACCTAAATTTGGGGAAAAAATAAAGTAGGTGTAGACCACCCTAACCACAATAAAATGACAATAATTTTTTATAAGATTTTAGATATAAGTAGAGGACTCATGTCTTGATGTGATGCATTTTAAAAAATAAATTCAAGTAAATAATAATAATTATTTTTATTACAACTTTTAAAAAATATAAAAAAACTCGTATGTGTGACCACCTTAACTTGGAAAAAAATTCATGAAATTCATTTTTTATTTTTTTAATATTATAGTATGCGAAGCATAGAATGTGACGCATGTTTTGGATTCAAAACATGTGATACCATTTGAAAGCTATGGATATTTTTCAATTAGCCTATCAATCAGGACTTTAGTCGTAATTCAAGTAGAAAATGAATAGTAATTACTTATTAAATTCAAAGTATAACATAATTTATATTGGTGGAAAGCTAAGAATCTCCTTTAAAAACCCTTTTCATTTCATCAATTTTGGGTAAACAAAAATTTGTCAACCACTTGGGCCATCATATCACCTACATATCACCACTTTTTGGCCCATCATGATCCTGCACATACCCGGGAATGGTATTGGTTGGACAATTTGATTGGTAAATATGAATGTGAAACATATGACTAGTCTATTGTATAGGTATAGCCTTAGAAGTTATAATGTATAAAATATGTTTCATAGAAAAGAATTAGCAGTTGATGATGTGGAGTGCTAACCAAGATGCTGATTAACTTTTTTTCTGCATCATTTTGTCATCTTGCTCAATAAAATGGGCATGCTACGATGAAGAAGATTTTTATTTTTGACATGTGCTTTTTTGAAGGAAAACCTACTTCTCACAATGAATGTAAATAATCTTTGTCTCGTGTGTATTCCCTCCATTTTGAAGAATGAAAATATAACTGAATTAGGGAATATGTCTTATAGCGGTCCAATTGGAATTTTACATGTGTACATCTGGCCTGAAGCTTGCTCTATAAAAGGGAATTCAAGGACATTTGTGTAGGTCTTTTGTTGAATTTTGAAACTAAATTGTGAAAATTAAGAACAAACAATGAATATGTGAAGTATTTGTTTAATGCTTTGAGTTTAGGTAGAAAATTTTCTCAAATATATGGTTCCTAAACATATCTAAACTATAATGGAAAATTTCCAAGTCTATAGTCTATCCATTTTGATTCTATACTAGAATTATTAATGATAATTTTGATCAGAGATCATTTCATTAATTGTTAGCATTTCATGCTTTGATATGTGTTTCAGTTTTAGCTCTAGTTCATAGAATGAGTTAAAATTCTTGAATCAAATCATGAATTTCTATACAAGGTCAATGGATCTAATAAGTAGTCTTTAGAATTTGGTTACATATTTGTGAATTGAAAAGTAGCATCACTTAGATCATGGATGTTTAGAATTACTTGTATACCTTATATTTCAATTTTTTTAGGCTCCTAGCCCATAGATAATGACACTAATCCTAACCCCGTCAAGTCTTCTCATGGATCTAGTTACTCGACTTGAGAATAATCTTTTAAATAATCATTGATTTATCTTTAATTTGATGTTTTTTTTGTTATTTTATATTCTTTCCTTAGGATGCATAATTTGTTTAAGGAAATGCCAACTTCTTGGAAAATTTCATCCTATTGGTCATTGATGAGAATATATCTACTTGAATTTGTAATAGATATGTTAATTATTTGAAAGAGTTGAATAATGTACATTGTGGGACCACCCTCCTAGGTTTTATAGATCCAAAAGTGTAAGAGATAGAGAAATTAAGTGTTGTATCTCATTCATTGGCCACTTTTCTTGTACGTATTCAAGAATTGATTTTGGAAAACTCATAGGTATCCTGAGAGACCTTATTAGTCAATTGTAAACAACCAATAGTTTGATTACCAAAATAGGGTTTAACCAAGGAAATCCACTTTCCACTAAAAAAACAACATTTTTTCATTTGTTTAGTGTGTGATTTTCAAATCAAAGTTGAAGAAACTCTAAGGAGAAAGATTGGAAAGAAGTTATAAAGAGTGCAAAGTCATCAAAGTTGTCATCTTGTTTATAAGACCATTAAAGGACACCTACAAAGAAGGATTCAATAGTTCAAATCTGAAAATCAGGTTGAGAAGATAGAGTAGAGATTGTAGAGCAGATTTAGAAGCTGAACCTCTTAAAAATCCAAGTCGAATTGATATGCCACTTGTGGCATATGAGTCCTAGTATAGTCAAACTTCTATTTTTCAAGTGTTTTTAACTTATCTCACCAAATTCTTGTTGCTGCCCAAAAATCCTAACCTACCACTTAATCTCCTAGTCTACTCTATGAGTCCTAGTGTACATTGAATTAATTTTTTTTAAGAATTTCAAATCTCTATTCAAGCTTCTACAATTTTCCAAGTGCCCCTCTATACTTTTCTAGCTTTTTATTCTATTTTGCATTCATTTTTAGGTCATTGTGTGAAGTCTTACATATCATTGTGTTGCATAATTAGGTATTGCATGTCATTTGTCTTTCGAAGCCATAGCTTTGTGGTGAAAAATTCTTTATTCATTAATCATACACTAAGACAACCTGATGGAACCCTCATAAAAAAAATTAATCTTCCATTGGCCTGGGAGGAAACAATTTCCTAGGTGTCAGTTTGGCTAGATGAGACTAGGTTTGAGGGTTTTGTATGAGGTATTGTTTTACTTTAAATATTTTCTCTCATATCTCAACCTCTATTATTGTTGTCTATTTCATTGTTAACTTGACGTGGCCCATTCCCAGTCATGATTAAAATTACTTGAGTCATTGAATCTCATTAAATAACCAACCCCTCATGCTTAGGTTTGTTAAACTCCTCTATTTTATAAGGTTGACTGATAGACCTTGTTTAGCCTTTATATCCTTTGAATATTTTTTTTTAAGTCTTTTAAGGACTTATCTTATGGGTATGTGCAGGATCATCATGGAAAAAATAGGCCCTTAAGTGGAAAAAAAAAAAAGAGTTAGGAAAATTAACGTAAAAATTTGAATAAGTTATCTATATTATTTAGAAAAAATGTAAGAATAGAATCTATATAAAATTGAATTTAGTTTCTAAACTACTAGGTTTGTCTTTTTTTTACAAACAATTATTTGGTGAAAAATTGAAATTTCAATGCAGTAGTACTTAAATTTTAGGGAAAAAATAAGAAGTAGGTGTATGTATGACCACCCTAACCACAATAAAATGATAATATTTTTTTATAAGATTTTAGATATAAGTAGAAGACTCATGTTCCGATGTGATGCATATTCTTTTGTAATTTTTTTCTATGTAAATAATTAATTATGGATTTTTATTACAAATTTTAAAAAATATAAAAACTCGTATGTCTGACCACCTTAACTTGGTTAAAACTTCATGAATTCAATTTTTCTTTTGTTGGTGTAATTAATTATTAATTACACTTTGCATAAGTTTACTTAGGCTTTATTTAATTCCTAAGTTATAGGTTTTATCCTTATCTTATCGAGCTATCTTGTTGCTCAAGATAAGATTAGGTTTATGCATCTTTGCTTTTATAAAGTAGATTATCTCTTGTAATATTTTTTACTTTTAATATATCAATTTGCAGATTTCATGCAAATCTCTTGCTTTTTTGTTTTTCTCTTTTGTGGAAGGATTTTATGGCTTGCATTTTAGATCTTGGTTTCTAACATGGTATCAGAGCCTCGATTTGCAGCCCCTTCTCAACATTGTTGGAGGAACACAGTGAAGAGCTCGTTTGAGGTCCCTCGAGGGTTTCAATTCTTGAGCATATTTATGCAACATCTTGGATCAGATCAGGGTTTTCTGTTGGATTCAAAGTGCTGGAAAAAGTCAAAAATGGCTTTTATTTCATTGATTTTCATGATCGTTTGCCAGATCTGTGAGGGTTTCAAGCTCGGTGATTTTTTTAATAGATATGGGGGTTGCCTATTTTTCAAAGCACTTTGGGCCCAAACGGACCTCGTTGTTGGATTCACAATGCCCAAAAACACCTATTTCCATATAAAATTCATTCGATTTGGACACTGTTGTCCTGAGAGGCAAATTTTTTTTCCCAAGGGTCGTACGACCCCCAAGCACGACTCTTGAGGCATAGATTTCGAGAAAAAATCAAAAAATATTTTAAAAAATCAAAAAATTTGTTGATTTTTGGCACTGCCAATTTAAAAGGTGGCATCGCTCGTCCGCCACTCGGTGGCTTCCACTGCACCAGTGCTAGGCCACCTCTGCTCGCCTGAGTCATCCGCCCACTGCTCCCATTTTAGCCCCCGTAGGCCTTAGCTCCTAGCTGCAAGTCACATCTGTGATAGGGCTTGAGTGGTAGCCCCCACATGCTTTAAACAAAGCACCCAGTCCTTTGGAGGATCACGGGCTCCGCCCAGATCCCTGTTGCACTGGCCTAGCTCCTGCGGTGGTCACATGGGTGACCAGGAGCTTTGGCCCTAGTTCCTGCACTTCAGCCCCTGGTCTACCTAGCCAACCAGTGGCTCTATTTTTTTAGCCCCTGAGGGCTATACATGGCCAAATTGGACCTTTTTTGAGCACTTTCACATACGACGTCATTTCTTTCTGAACGAGATATTGCTAGAAAGCTATTTCCAAGTTTTATGCAATGGTGTAGGTGTGATTTTTTGGTTTTTCATTTTGATGCTTTTTTCAACCTCGGAAGTTAGATGTTTCCTTTTTCACTCCGGGAGATGTATCTTGTGACTCACTTATCCATTTTTTTCCATTTTCGCAGCATTGGAAAGATGATTTTGGCCTCTATGCAGATTTGAGGTCATTTACAGAATATGTTTCCCTTATTTTATGCATGCATTCATTTTTTTTCGTGTGCTAGGATTGCATTTTTTATTATGTTTATGTAGTTTTGCATTATCTCCTTATGCAATCATTGGGTATTGTAATAACAAAATGATATAAAGTTCCATTAAGGGGGGTTCTTGCATCCATCTTTAGTATTGGTGACAACTCGCATGAGTTTTTCTAGTTTTATGTTGTTTCCCTTAGCTTCTTTCTTGCTTAGCTAGACACATCATTGGTTTGCTTCGGTTCACACTTCAGTTGGGATTTTATGGTTCTTGATCTACATTGGTTCAGATCTTTCTCATTTGAAGGCCATTTTTTTATGGCGAATGTTCTAGAATCTCGATGGTACTTGTCTTATGGGTAGTTTTAGTTTCAGTTTGGCATTAGCTTCAAGAGACACAACTTTCAGTTTTGTCATCATTATGGGTCCTTTCATCCATTCATCTACTATTACTTACAGATTCCAGTGTTGATCCAGTATGTGATTTTTTAGTGTTCCTTGGCATCAGGTCTACTGTTACATTTGTGATTCCATTTTTGGTTTCAGTTGTAGACATAATTATCTTTCCTTGCTTGTTAGATTTGGGGTTTTGGTGTTGCTTCTTCAGAGTTCTTCTAGTGATTCTTCATAGCAGTTCATCTCACTGAGGGGGGTTTTTTCCCACTGGGTTTTCTCTCTCTTTACATTTGTACATGATTACCTAATGAGGCCTTGTTGTCGGAACTCATATTTGCATAATAATTTTGCTTCTCCGTAAGTTGCACTTATGGGGGGGTGTTGGTGTAATTAATTATTAATTACACTTTGCATAAGTTTACTTAGGCTTTATTTAATTCCTAAGTTATAAGTTTTATCCTTATCTTATCGAGCGATCTTGTTGCTCAAGATAAGATTAGGTTTTTGCATCTTTGCTTTTATAAATCAAATTATCTCTTGTAATATTTTGTACTTTGAATATATCAATTTGCACATTTCATGCAAACCTCTTTCTTTTTTGTTTTTCTCTTCTATGGAAGGATTTTCTAGCTTACATTTTAGATCTTGGTTTCTAACATCTTTTTCTAATCCTATATTATGTGAAGCATAGAATGTGACGCATGTTTTGGATTCAATAATGTGATACCATTTGAAAGCTATAGATGTTTTTCAATCAACCTATCAATCAGGACTTTAGTCGTAATTCAAATAGAAAATGAATAATAATTACTTATTAAATTCAAACTAAAGCATAATTTATATTGGTGCAATTATGAGAATCCCCTTTAAAAACCCTTTTCGTTTCATCAATTTTGGATTAAAAAAAGTCATCAGCCACATACCCATCATATTGCCACTTTTTGGCCCATCATGATCCTACACATACCCTTATGTCATCCTAAGGAGTCCCCTTTCTCAATAAAACTTATGAGTAGGTGCAAAATTTTCCCACTTAAGTCTTGTTTATCGCTTTTTCTCATCGCTCATTGCGGATGGCCTTCTGAATGCACAACTTGCATTAGCCATGTGCGATGAATTGTGTTTCCTTTGTACCATGTATCAGGAAGAGGTTATGGATCTTGATTTTTTCATTCATAATGTGTGATACGTCTGTTCCATTCATTATCTCTACCTTTTCTTTATCACTAATCACTTTTGAGTTTTGTGTCATGAATTAGCGATTCATAATAACCTTTTGTTCTCTTCACATTCTGTTTCATTGCTCATCACAAATTCATTGTAAACTCTGAGACTCAAAGTAGTGATGAGTGATGTGGTCATGTGTTCCAATATTCTATTGCTGATTTGAATTGCTCTTATGAGTGTTGTTTATTTTACTTTTGATTTTCAAGTGGGTACACGTGGTTTGATCTTGTTCCATCGCCTTTTTCTCCCATTGCTAATATGATCTAGAATTTGAAGTATGAATCAGTGATTTGAAATGGGAAATGAACATGCTTAACTATGGGCCTTAATCCAATGGCCGAGATGTCAAATGTTGTGTGGATGCTCACATTGTTGATAAGATTTATGGAGGATGAAATGTACCAATGATGAGTGGTGGCCTCCAAATAAGAGGCAATGTGGAAAAGGAGAAACTAGTGAAGTGAAAGGTGAGCCACCATTATGGTTTTAAAGTGAGATGATCAATGGCTAGGGTTTAAACATAAGTTACTAAGTGTTAGTTCACCCATGCAAGCTTTCCATCAACTATTAATGGTCTTACACTCCATTTTGTGGCTATAAAGAAGGTAATGTACCATAGAAAAATGGTCCCTTGTCATTTTTGTGGCCTTTTAGGTCTTGTTTCATGATGTTTTATCTATTTTTCTCTAATTTTATGTTGTAATGTGGCTTGAACATGCATATTTAGGTCCCTAAAATTTAAATAATGACATCTTGTGAAGGTGTTCTGAAGTGTTGTAAAGAATTTCTACACTTTTCTAGACTCTATTCATTATAATTCACCTAAAAATCATCTTTTCATCACTAAGAAAGTCCTATTTTGAAGTGTTGTAAAGTCTTGTAACAAGATTTCACACTTTTCTAGGCTTATCGTCACTATTTACACCTTTCTTATGCTTTATTTGACCCCTTCATCCCCTTATAAAGATTAACTAAGTGCATTTTTTAATGTAAACCTGACAAATAACATTAAATGTGATTTAATTCCCAACAACCATTTTCAGGTCCTAGGTGGGACCCATTCGCCATGGGTGGCAAATGAGTCCCCCTTGGTTCCAATTTTTTTTTTTTTCAAATTTCCTTCCATGTTTTTATTCAAAATTACTTGATGTCAGCCTATGATGAGGTATCAATGGGTTCCTAAGGCACAAGATTGTAAAAATAAGTGATTTTTACCTCATATTACATCTCCTACAATCACATATCACAATCAAGCAATCTTTTCATTCACTCATGCATTTAGCCACCTTACAACATCAAATCAAGCATTCATCAAGCATTTTGGAGCACCCATTGACACAACTTCATATTTTCTTCAACAAGGGTTTGGTAAGTTGATAACATTTTCAAGTTATTTGTTTATCATTCACTTTCATTCCAATATTTCATTAAGGGTTTGATTACCAAAGTGGGGTTTGACCAAGGAAAACCCCTATTTTCTAACCCTCAACCATATTTCCCTTCTTGTATGTTTGTATAAAGACCCTTGTGTGTAGATTTAACAAGCATTTAGGTGTTGAAGAGTGGTCAAAAAGTCAACTATATTCTTTAAGCCAAATAAACCATATTTCAAGCTTGGAGAAGGTATTCTATCTATTTCCTACATAATTGACTTTGACAACCCAACAAGTAGGCATCATCAGATTTGCTGCTACAGAGTTGTCTTCTTATTTATCATAATTTTGCGAGAGGAATGATTTTCCACTAGTGGTGAATGAGTCCCACCTTAAAGCTAGAAATCTATGTTTGTTAGATTGTGGATCCCTACACTCAGAACCCTGTTCCAGACAATTTTCTTTAGAAGCATGACTAATTTTTCACCCTGGGTGAATGAGTTCCATTGGTGAATTTATATGATTCTACACAAAATTTAAATCATTATAGAATCTTCATCAGAGCTCTAGGTGCACACTCATTCAACTCATTTCTTTTTGTTCTATATTTATTCATTTGTAGTTCATTGTTTTCATATGACATTGTGTTTTCCAACATAGCATAAATAATAAGTTTTTCATACATAATCAGTCATTTAGATCACTTGATTTCATTTATTTCATCTCATTTAGTCTAAATAATATCCTACATTGTATAATTTGAATGAACCTAGCTATAATTTTTTGCCTACCTCTCTCCTTTCAGGTGAAAAACCCTAGAAGAGTTAGAGAGTCTTGTGGTGCCAAAAATCTATGGTTCATTTTGGTGAACTCGCATTTTGAACACTTTGCATTTTTTATTTCATTTGCATCTTGCATCTTGCATCCTAGATTACACTTGCATTAAGCATTCAATTAGGGTATTGTTTTGTTTTTGCATTCTAGGGCTTCTCAAATTGCATTAGTGAAACATTCATTTAGATTTCATCTTTGCATTTCATATAATTGAAAAAAATAAAAATTTACATTTGCATTGATTATTGGCATCTGAAAAGCATTAGAATCACATTAAATTTTCTAAAAAACACAAAAAAAAATCTCATACTAGGACTCATTCACCACCCTGGGCGAATTAGTCCACCTGCACATTTTGCACAACATTTAAAAAAAACATTTGGCATTTTTGTGCATTTTTGTTTCCTACAGTTCTTTCTCTATTACAGTTAGCAAAATTTTTGTTCTTGGGTATGTGTAGGATTATGATGGGCCAAAAAGTGGCGATATGATGGGTATTTGTAAGGTCTGTGGCTGATGACCTTTTTTTTTTACCAAAATTGATGAAATAAAAAGGGTTTTAAAGGAGATTCTCAGCTTTCCACGAATATAAATTATGATTTACTTTGAATTTAATAAATAATTATTATTCAATTTCTATTGAAATTACGACTAAAGTCTTGATTGATAGGTTGATTGAAAAACATCTATAGCTTTGAAACCATATCACTTTTTTGAATTTCAAAAAATGCATCACATTCTATGCTTCGTATACTATAGGATTAAAAAATAAATTGAATTTCATGAAGCTTTGACCAAGTTAAGGTGGTCAGACATACGAGTTTTTATATTTTCTAACATTTGTAATAAAAAATCATAATTAATTATTTACTTGGAAAAAATTTACAAAAAAATATGCATCACATCCAGACATGAGTCCTCTACTTATATCTAAAATATTATAAAAAATATTAAATCATTTTATTGTGGTTAGGGTGGTCAGATAGACACCTAGTGATAGGGACAAGGCTGGATTGAGTCAATCACTAGCTCAATGCTCTGAGTCCTTACCTTGAGAACTCCTAAGGGATCTTTTTCACCCTGACCTATAAGTCCTATTCTTAGTAATAGAACCCCTGGTCTTACTAGCCAACCTTGCTATCATTTACAATGCTTTAACCAAGAAATTCTTGGTGCCTTTGCTCACATTCACCAACTAGCCCTTAATACACTTAAAGACTAACTAACCTCCAATGCTTCTTACCTTTGTTGTAGGGGTGTGTGTTAACTTACATGGCTTCAAAATCATCTGTCAAAGGTCCTTGGTTTACCTACAAATCTCAATTCTCCATCGCTAGCAAATAACCCTATTCTAGGGTTTGGGAAGGGCTACTAGGCTTGAGCCCCTTTTAGGCCTCCTTACACAAATCAACTAGTTAGAACTCCTCACCTTTATGAGATTGTGCCAAGCTCCCTTCTGACACCCTAGCTCATTTTTCAAACTCTTGAAGATTTTTCAGGTTTTGGACCCCCTCTGACCGTACATAGGTGCAACTTAGTTTTTCTTCAAGAACTAGGGTTTTTTTAGACCATTTTTTGGTCTACTTTGCTTGTTCCAACCTCCAAAGGATGAGAAAAGAGCTTTTCTTTCTTTAGAACCTTTATTAAGGCTTGTGCAACCATTTCACACATTGCTTTAATAAAAATTCATCACCCCTACCATGTTAGAACTGACATTTCACTATCTTTCCCTAACCGGGTGTTAACCAATTCGCCTAGGGAAATATTTTTAGCATGCTTCTAGAACTCCGAAAGACTCCTACCACTACACTATGTACATACATGGGGTTTAGCCTTGTTTCCAACAAGTCCATACTTCTTGGCACGGTGAGGAAATACACTAAACCTCCATTTTTAGCAGATTTACCAGTCAAAATAGCAAGAAAGAAAAACTTAGAAATTTACAAAATAGATGAAAGCAATGAGAAAAAAGTTTAATGTGTCAAAAAAAACTTCTAGAGGATTCACTACATGATATCAACCCTACAAAGTGCCTCCTCTAATTCATTTAGCAATAGTCATGCAACCAAGAATAGAAAAACAAAATTTTTCACACACAAATCACTGTATTTTTATCATTTGCATATATCTTCAAATGTTCCCAATACTTCCAACCCTCAAACAAGCCGAGAGTTAAGTTCTTATAAACTTGGAAATAGTTAGGTTTCCTTCTTCGAGCTCAAGAATGACCAAACATTGAGTGTTGGAAAACAAAATGTGTTTTACAATCTTGGTCTCAAGGTTAGAAAACAACCACTCAAAAGATTGCAAAACTTATTCAACTTCTAATCTAAGAAGCAAAGGTCCTCAACCACAATCTAGATGGTGTTAAATACCTTACATAACACAACAAAATGAACATTTAACCAAAAAATTCAAGATAAGCTTGCACTTTGGTAGGTGCTCCTGCACCATTCTCCCCCTCTCTACACAAAATCAAGGAATTTGAGGTGATATCAGTGATAGATCAATGCCTAGCTTCTTAAAGTTAGCTTCCTCAACCCAGGTAGCCTCAGATTCATGTTTGTTCCTCCACTTGACAAGGTGCTCCATGTACACCTTGGACTCCAAGATCTTCTCTACCTGAGGCTTCTCTTGATTAGGAAGGGGTATATATTACTAATATCCTTAAGGATCTCCTGACTGTTCTGAACTTCATCACTAACTGTTCCCTTATACCTGATCAAATCAGCAACATTAAATACTAGAGATATGCGCAAATCTGATGGTAATTCTACCTTGTATGCATTCTTCCCATACTTGGCTAACACCTTGCATGGTCCCACTCTTTTCATCTAAATTTTGGTTGAAATTCCCTTCTGCAACCTTGATTTGTTAAGATGGACCATAACATAGTCACCTATTGCCAATTGCACATCTCTCCTTCACACATCAACTTTATCTTTCAATTTTTGTGTTGCTACTGTGATTGTCTTCTTAACCTACTCCTGAATCTCCTTCATGGTCTGACTGAAGTCTTCTGTATGTCCACTCCTATTCTCCATTGATCCAAGGTCTCTGAGTTCACAAATACCTCTTGGGTACATCCCATACACAACCTCAAAAGGACTTTTCCCTGTAGTTCTATTAACACTATCATTATAGGCATATTCAGCTTGGGAAATCACCATATCCCATGTTTGTCCATATTCTTTAGTCAAGCACCTCAAAAGATTACCTAACACTTTGTTAACCACCTCTTTTTGTCCATCGGTCTGAGGATGGTAAGCTGATCCAAAAGACAGGCTTGTACCCAATCTGCTCCATAGAGTCTTCCAAAAATGACTCATGAACTTCACATCCCTATCAAAAATAATACTTAATGGAAATCCATGGATCCTTACTATCTCCCTGAAGAAAAGATGGGAATTGTAGCTAGCATCATGTGTAGTCTTGCAAGGGATAAAGTGAGTCATCTTGCTAAATCTGTCCACAACTACATAAATACTATCAAACCCTGCCTTAGTCTTCGGGAGTCCTACCACAAAATCCATACTATCACACTCCCATGGTCTATTGGGAATGGGTAAAGGTTGACACAAACCTACATTGTTGGCTCCCCCTTTGGCTTTCATGCAAACTACACACTGCTCTACACATTTCCTAACATCTCTTGCCAACTTAGGCCAGTAATAGAATCTTTGTACCATCTCTAAAGTTTTATTTATTCCAAAATTCCCACTAAGACTCCCATTATGTTTCTCTTGGATCAGATTTTCCCTCATTGATCCTCTTTGGACACATAACAGATTACCCTTAAATAACAACCCATTTTGCAATGTATACTTAGCATACTGGCTATGAAAATGATTCTCAAAATCAGAGCATACCTTGTAGTGTTCCGAAAAGTATTCATCTTCACCATAGAGGTCTTTGAAACTCTCTAATCCAATGCTCTTCAGCTGTATTTCTTGCACTATCAGCATTCTCCTGCTTAATGCATCTACCACCTTATTCATTTGTCCCTTCTTGTGCTTAATAGTAAAAGTGAAAGCTTGGATGTATTCCATCCATTTCAAGTGTCTATTACTTAGCTTCTCTTGGGTGTTGATGTAACTGAGTGCCTGGTTATCTGTGAAGACCATAAACTCCTTGGGTAACAAATAATACCTCCACTTCCTAAGGGACTGCACTAAAGCATATAATTCTAGATCATAGGTGGAGTATTTTTTCTTGGCTTCATTGAGCTTTTCACTAAAGAAGGCTATAGGCCTACCTTCTTGACTAAGTACTCCTCCTACGACTACTCCACTTGCATCACACTCAACTGTGAACAACTTATCAAAACTAGGCAATAATAGGATAGGTTGAGTTGCCACTTCTTGTTTCAATTTTTCAAACCCTTTATTAGCCTCTCGAGTCCATTTAAACTTTTCTTTTAGACCACCTTTAATAGTATCTAGGACTGGTGCACATATACCACCAAAATACTTGATGAATTTTCTATAAAATTGACTCAAACCATGAGAGCTCCTTACCTCTATTGCTATGGTTGGTGTAGGCCAGTTTAGGATGGCTTCCACCTTGCTTGGATCCATCTTCAACGTTCCTTGGGATACTACAAAGCCTAGATACACAAGTTCTTGTTTGAAGAACTCACACTTCTCAAGGTTGATTACTAACTATATTCTTCTTGCAGCCTTTTAAGTACCATCTCCACATGCTTCAAATGTTCTTCTGCTGTCTTACTGAAAATCAGTATGTCATCAAGATAGACTACTACAAAGATCCCTGTAAAATCCTTAAGCACCTCATTCATTAGTCTCATGAATGTGCTAGGGGCATTTGGGAGGCCAAATGGCATCACTTTCCACTCATATAATCCATCATTTGTCTTAAAAGCTTTCTTCCATTCATCACCCTCCTCGATTCTGATTTGATGATACCCGCTCTTAAGATCTAACTTGGTGAAGAATTTTGCACCTCCAAGATAATCCATCAAGTCTTCAATTCTAGGAATAGGAAACCTATACCTAATTGTAATTCTATTAATTGCTCTAGAATTAGTGCATAATCTCTAGTTACCACCTTTTTTTGTTGCCAAAACCACTGGGACTACACATGGACTAATACTCTTTTGAATCAAGCCTTGATCCAACAACTCCTTCACCTGTCTAGCCACTTCAAGATTCTGATCTGGTGTGAGTTTGTATGCTACTTTGTTAGGTAAGGAAGCTCCAGGTATGAAATCAATTTGATGGCTTATAGCTCTTCTTGGAGGTAGGGTTGTAGGTGTACCATCATTGACAATTTCCTTGTACTTTTCTAGCAGCCTTTGAACTGTTTCAGGTATGACTGTCATCTCAGCCTTTTCTTCATCTTTTGACTACATTAAGATCACATATCCTTCATTCCCTTGGTGTAGGTCCTTAAGGAACTCCTTACCACTGCTCAACATGATGTTAGGTACCTTTGAATGTCCCTCATCTTCTTCTAATAATGACTACAACTTGAAAGTTTTTCCATCCTTCTTGAATTCAATGGTGTTCTCCTTCCCATGATATATAGCACCTTAGTCATATTACCATGGCCTTCCAAGAAGAATATGGCATGCATCCATGGGTAGTACATCACAAACCAACTTGTCTTTATATCCTCCAATTGAAAATTCCACTGTTACCTGCTCATTCACTAGGACACTCTGCCCTTTATTCAACCATGTGACTTTGTAAGGGTTAGTGTGGGGTTTGGTTTCCAATTTAAAATTCTTTACTACCTCCTCAGAGATGATATTATCTATAGAACTAGAATATACAATGACCTTGCATACCTTTCCAAATATCTTGCACCTTGCCCTAAACAAAGCTCTCCTTTGCTTGGGTTCTTCTTTGACCGATCATCTGATCAAAACCCTATTGAAGATCAGATTTTCTCTTACTTCTGATTCTATATGACTGATCTCAGATTCCTTAGGACTCATGATGTCCTCTTGCGCATAAGCCACTCTTTTCTCATTGCTAAAAGAGGATTCTTTCTCTGGGAACCTATAAGCAGGGTGACCTAGCTGATTGTAGTGATAACATTTCATGGTGGAAAAGTAAGAGTTACTTCTACCTACTCCTCTTCCCCTATTTGAACCTCCTTTAGGTCCTCTTTCTCTATTAAATCATCCTCTTGAAGATGTTTCACCTCCATGCTCGGTGAGTTTTGATTCCCCTTGGTTTCTTCGGTCACTACCTCTACCTTGGTAACCACCATGATGTCCTCTTTGATCTCTTTGATCCTTGCCTTTGCCTCTACCTTTAGAAGATTTATCATGCTTTCTTTTGTTCCTTTCCTCAATCTTTATGGCCAGCTGATAACATTGGTGGACTGTCTTGGGACTTAGTAAAGCCATCTCTTCCTGAATGTTCCACTTCAAGCCATTAAGGTACCTAGCCACTTTTAGGCTCTCATCCTCTATCACATTTGATCTCAAGCAAAGCTTCTGAAACTCTTTAGTATAGGTGTTGACATCTTGGTCTTTCTTCCTTAGACTTTGCTTCTTCGTGTGCAACTGTATCTCATAATCATTTGGCATATAGGCTTCCTTTACCTTAGCAACCATTCCTTTCCAAGTTGATATGGGCTGCTTCCCTTCTTTTTGCCTTTCAGTCTGAAAAAAATTTCACCATGTCAAGGTTGATCCTCTCAACATTGATTTAGCTACCTTCACCTTCTATGCTTCAGTTACTCCATCACATTCAAAGTGATTCTCCATGCCTTCTATCCAATCCATGACTAGGTCTACTTCCATCATTCCACTAAAAAGCGGTATACCTTCAAGTGCTTTTCCACTCAAAGATTTTAATGCCTTCAAGAAAGGTTCCTCCTTCAAAACAGGGTCAAGTTCAAGGGTCTTATCTTCCTCTGCAACCTCTTCTTCTTTTGAAATTCTTCCCTCAAACTATGCACTCCTCACTATTGCCTCAAGTTGGGCTATTCTTTCCCTCAACTAATTATTGTCTTCTTCTTGCTCTTCAACCATCTTAGCTAGTTCTGCATTGATCACCATGGTGGAAGAATCACTTGACTCAATGTCTGACATGCAAGATTTCTTTCCCAAATATTTAACTCGCTCTAATACCAATCTCATAGGGACAGGGCTGGATTGAGTCAATCACTGGCTCAATGCTCTGAGTCCTTGCCTTGAGAACTCCTAAGGGATCTTTTTCACCCTGACCTATAAGTCATATTCCTGGTAATAGAACCCCTAGTCTTACTAGCCAACCCTTCTATCATTTACAATGCTTTAACCAAGCAATTCTTGGTGCCTTTCCTCACATTCACCAACTAGCCCTTAATACACTTAAAGACTAACTAACCTCCAATGCTTCTTACCTTTGTTGCATGGGTGTGTGTTAACTTACATGGCTTCAAAATCATCTGTCAAAGGTCCTTGGTTGACCTACAAACCTCAATTCTCCATCGCTAGCAAATAACCCTATTCTAGGGTTTGGGAAGGGCTACTAGGCTTGAGCCCCTTTTAGGCCTCCTTACACAAATCAACTGGTTAGAACTCCTCACCTTTATGAGATTGTGCCAAGCTCCCTTTTGACACCCTAGCTCATTTTTCAAACTCTTGAATATTTTTTAGGTTTTGGACCCCCTCTGACCGTACATAGGTACAACTCAAATTTTCTTCAAAAACTAGGGTTTTTTTAGACCATTTCTTGGTCTTGTTTGCTTGTTCCAACCTCCAAAGGATTAGAAAAGAGCTCTGCATTCTTGAGAACCTTTATGAAGGCTCGTGCAACCATTTCACACATTTCTTTAACAAAAATTCATCACCCCTACCATGTTAGAACTGACATTTCACTCTCTTTCCCTAACCGGGTGTTAACCAACTTGCCTAGGGAAAGATTTTTAGCATGCTTCCAAAACTCCTAAAGACTCCTAGCACTAAACTATGTACATACATGGGGTTTATCCTTGTTTCCAATAAGTCCATCCTTCTTGGCACGGTGAGGAAATAGACTAAGCCTCCATTTTTAGCAAATTTACCAATCAAAATAGCAAGAAATAAAAACTCAGAAATTTACAAAATAGATGAAAGCGATGAGAAAATAGTTTAATGTGTCAAAAAAAACTTCTAGAGGCTTGAATACATGATATCAACCCTACAAAGTGCCTCCTCTAATTTATTTAGCAGCAGTCACATAGCCAAGAATAGAAAAACATAAATTTTCACAGACAAATCACTATATTTTTATCATTTGCATATATCTTCAAACATTCCCAATACTTCCAACCCTCAAACAGGTCGAGAGTTAACTTTTTATAATCTTGGAAACAGTTAGGTTTCCTTCTTCAAGCTCAAGAACAACCAAACATTGAGTGTTGGAAAACACAATGTGTTTTACAATCTTGGTCTCAAGCTTAGAAAACAACCACTCAAAAGATTGCAAAACTTATTCAACTTCTAATCTAAGAAGAAAAGGTCCTCAACCACAATCTAGCTGGTGTTAAAGACCTTAAATAACACAAAAAAATGAACATTTAACCAAAAACTTAAAGATAAGCTTGCACTTTGGCAGGTGCTCCTACACCACCTACTTCTTATGTTTTCCCTTAAATTTAAGTACTACTACATTGAAATTTAAATTTTCACTGAATAGATTTCTTGTTTTATTAAATAAACCCAGTAGTTTAGAAACTATATTCAATTTGCTATAGATTCTATTCTTACATATTTTTTAAATAATATAGATAACTTATTCAAAATTTTATGTCAAGTTGCCTAACTCTATTTTTTCTAAAAATTTTTCCACTTAAGGGCCTATTTTTTCCATGATGATCCTGCACATACCCTATTTTCATTTAGAACCCCTAGATTACCTTCCATTTACATTCACCCCATTCTTTGTGGTACTTACATATGAGTGTTTGGTGCCCCATTGATAATACTTTAGTGAGATGAAGTTCTAGATTCATGGCTTCCCAAGATAGCACTTTCATTGTGGACCTTGGGATCTCAAGAGCTCCTATTCCTAGTATGGACAATGGTACATTAGGCATAGACAATACTGCTTCTATGCCTTCACCTATCCATCCAATGAATGTTGACATACAAAACAACTCCATCCTTCAAGAAACGTTCAATAATATTCATGAGGATTTTCCACACTTACAACAAGACTTGTCACTTGAAAACATTTCCACCACCACCATTCACACAATAGAAAAGCTTCATCATTTGATTAAAATTGATGAGTGCATGTAAGTTATGGATAGAATTGCTGATATTTACAATAAGCATGCCTCCTCCACTTCCCAATCTGAAAACATTCTTATAAGCCAAGGAGGAACTTACATTCCTCCCCCTTCAACCATAGCATCCATACCAAATTATACCACTCCTCAGGTTATAACAACTATGCAACATGTTCATCATGTGGTTCCTTCTTTTGCAATTCCAACTAGCATTCCTAGTTCTCTTGTGACATCACAAGTCCCAACCACTTCCTTCACCCCTCTTACTGTTCCTTTCACTACCCATCACATTACATAAACTCCATCTCCATTTTCTCTTCCACCTCAAACCACTTACCCTAACCCTATCATTACATAGCTCCTTAACATAGTTTCATCCATGCAACAACAAATTTCCACCATTAGCCAAGGTCAAAACACTGCAACCACATATCATTTTCATAGTAGCCCCTTATCTATTGAAATCTTAAGAACCCCAATGCCACATGGGATAGAAATGCCTATATTTGAGAAGTACAAAGAAAAAGGAGATCCTATTAACCATTTCAATTCTAATACAACTTTATGAAATGATTTTGTCCTTGATGATAAACTCTTAGCCAAACTTTTTCCAAGGACCTTGAAAGATACTACATTAGAGTAGTTTTCCAACTTACCTAATCCTTCCATCCTATCATTTAATGAATTGGTGGATGCTTTTATAAGTCACTTCCAAGTTCACATGACTCCTAAAAAGGCGATGGATGACTTAATGAGATGTAGAAAAAACACAGATGAAAAAGTAATTGATTTCATCTCATGATACCAATCATTATATTCTCAAATTGATGTCAAGATTTTTGATGCACATCTATAGAAGATGTTTATCGAACACTTGCACACAAACCTTCAGGATAAATTAACTATGATGAAATTCCCTTCATATGTGCATTTATGTACAACCTTATGTGACTATCACAACTTAGTTTCTAGTCATGATTCAAAGTCCACTTCTAACTAAGCTGAAAAATCTTAACAACAAAACCTAAACAACACAAAAAATTTCATAAACCAAAGAGAGGCTTTTTATAGTTGAACCCACCTCCTCAACCTGAACCAATGCAACCTATTCCAAATCAAGTGGTAGCTATTAAAGAAGCAGTGCCTTATACCTATGGGGCCCCAAAGAGACAATTCACTCCCGTACCCGATACTCTCCATAATACAATGAACCAATTGCTCCAACAAAAAATGATCACTTTTCCTACCATTAAACCACTTGATACCACCAAGCCCTTTCTACCCATATTCAAACTCAATGCTTATTGTCACTTTTATCACCAAAATAGACATGACACTAAACAATGTAATCATCTTAAACATTTAGTTGAAGACCTCATTGATTTGGGTCGTTTATCCATTGCGGGTGTTAATGATCAAGGCAACACTTTGTTGCACCCCCTAACCAAAATTTAAATTTTTTTAGCAACCCTATTCATAAACACAATATTTCATTTTTCAAGGCTATTGAACCTTCCAACACCGATGTAATGAAAGTTGATATAATTAGTGAACATGATATAACTCCAAATGTTACCCAATTTAATATTATGGATGAACTTATGGGTGTGATAAACATTATCCATCATAAGGGCCCATCCTCCAAATCTCTTGATATCACTTTTTCTTCTAATGATATACTTCAAAAACCTCTTTATGGTCCTCTTTACATAGCTAGTAGAATCTATGATAAGCCCACCAATGGGATATTAATAGATCCTGCCTATGGCAAGAATGTGAGCATAGAAGATTTTTTAGTATTACACGATCTCTACCAAGATGATTATAATAAACCAACTCCATGGATTAAAACACATACTATTTTTGTGTGCCCTAACTTTAGATTAATCATGATAACTGTAGACACCTAAAAATGGTTCGGAGAATCTAATTAATTAAATACGACTTATTTGATTAATTAATCTTAAATTCATATACTTAGTAAATAAATAGAAATATTTATTTATATTAAGTTCATTATTAATTCTTTTATTTCTCTCTTAATTAAATAAACAAAATTAAAAACTTTGTTTTATTTAATTATTATTATTATTACTTCCTTTATACTTCTATCATAAATTAAATACACAACTTAAATAATTTTTGTTATTTAATTACCTCATCACATTTCTTCTTAATTAAATAAAGATATCCTAAAATCTTTTATTTAATTATCATTTTCCTTTTATTTTAATTTAATAAACAAATCTTATAGTTTGATTTATTAAATTATTCAATCCTCTTTTTCTAAATTTAAATGAATCAAAAATATTTAAATTTATGCATAAATCATATTCCTTTTATCACTCACCAATAAAATTAGATTTTTAAAATCTAATTAATTCTACTGCCATTCACGGGAAGAGCTTCGGGGACAAACCTGCAGGAAGTCCTCTCAATATTCTTCCTCCAATCTTCCCTCTCATCTTGCCTGGTGTTTTCATGGGGGGGAACAATCCTCCATGATCAGCTCCATCTTCTCATCTCATGCCATTCAATTCTTCAGATTGAATCCCAACCTTTTATCTCGTATCCCTGTGCAAATGTGATGCCGTGAAAGCTATAAATACAGGTCTTTGGCTATAGGAAATGGATCCCAACTTGTGAAATCTTACTCTACAGGTTTTCCAAGCATTCAAGCAATCAAGCAATCAAGCATTCAAGCATTCATCCAACATTCATCAAGCATTCAACATTTGCAATCATGGTTGCCATTACAGTAGTTTTATTATTTAATCATATAGGAGTAGAGATAGTTTGAATTCTCATTCTCTAAGTGTCATTTCAATAATCTAATTAGCTTCTAAAATCTAAGAGCAAAGTAGATTAGAGAGATCTTTAGAGTTAGAGAGCAAGAGGACAGCTTTAGAGGTTCCTGCATTTAAATTGATTTAAATTCTATTGAATCTTTGCTATTATGTCTTACTTAGAAGTGTAGATGCATTCTATATTGTTTAAATTGTTTAACTCATTCGTGCGCTTATATTTTGGCACCCACTGGGGGGCCTAACCCCATATTCTACATAATTTTTGTGAAAAGTATCTTACGGGTATCAGCGTGATAGTTTTCGCAGAACCGTGGTTTTTTGTAGTGTGCCAATTAGATACTGCAGCGCCCCGGTGGTCTGTTTTAGTGCCCCAGTCAGCTATTTTAGCACGCCGGTTTTCTATTTTAGTGCACCGCACCACTATTTCAACGTGTCGATCCACTATTTTAGTGCCTCAAATTTTTTGTCTTTAAAATCTTTTTTTTATTATCTGGATCCGACACATCCGCAGCCAGATTTTGTTCTTTTGTCTATTTTGGTTAAAATTTATCAATCCTAGGACATAAAATGGGTTAAAATTTATCAATCCTAGGATAGAAAATGGATAAAAATTGATCAATCCTAGGATAGAAACTTCACAATTTCTTGTGGGATTAAAATTGAACATCATTCTTTTATGGAGCAATATCTCCATATAGATTAGCCAATTTGTCTTTTGGGTTTTAAAAGTGAACAAACTTCTTTGTTGTGATTGGGTGATAGGTTTATTCTCTCCCCTTAACTGGGTGCATCAAAATACTAGACTCACTTTTTCTTTACGCATTTTCAAGATTTTATTAAAACCTTTAGACAAGCCTACCAGAGTGGGAAAAAGTACTTACCCTACAAGAATGACCTGAGTGGGGACAGCCCAAAGCCATGGTATTCCAACCCACTTAAAAATTTATGTGAATTTGGGGAAACCCTCTTTCAACGAAAGTGTGCAGGATAACCATCCCCAAAATCTTTGTTTTAAAGATTGGGAGGTCTCTCGAGGGAGTTTATCCATTTTCCGCTCTAAACGGAAACCCTATCTAAGAACCTATAAATAGAAGCACACTTGTCAGTTTCTAAACATTGTAATACTCGACAGTGCAGGGGCGGGGAAGAATCTACCCTCAAGCACTCACCATATAATTGCCAAGGACTGTTTGCTCAGGAGATCCAGTATCCACTTCTATCACTCTGAGTACGCACCTGGAAAAGACAAAAACATGGGCACCCTCTAGGGGGTGACATGGCTGTGTGAGTCGATGCAATTCCAAGTTGTGGGTTGTTTGAGTATATAACGATGACCTTTTGTCTCTAGTAGTGAGTCAGTTTGAATTGTCTTATCTTGTTATCAAACCAGTGAAAATCAAGAAGAATCATACTTGGTTCTTAAAAACATACACTATCTGTTTAGATTCTAGGATTTTAAAGTCAACCATTCTATTCTTGCTTGTTGTGTTTTCTTTCATTAAATTCAGATAAGATCATCACAATAAAAATTCAAAATCAAACACTTGTGAACTTCTCATGATCTGAGATTGGATATCCACCAAGTTTATCAAGAAATCTCTTGCCAAACGAATTAGAAAGCCAAAGAAAAAATTTACATACAAAAAACTTCTGAGAAAGCAATGATTTTTATATCAAAGCAGGAAAGTTCTACTCCAACATAGGACTTTTATTCATAGATATCACGATTTCTCTAGAGGTTATACGAACGACTATGTTGTAGCTCCCTTAGATTCACAAGCATTTTATCAAAGAAGGGCTCTTAGGCAACACCACAATCATAGTCAAAGAATTCGTCCAGAATACATCCCACAACCAGCCATACATTACGATACCAGACCAAGTGAGTTTCATAGAGTAAGATAGTTTTTTGTCTTAGTACCTCATGGTTCTGTTTTAGCGCATCATGAATCTATTTTAGCACATCAAGGCTCTGTCTTAGCACTTACTAGCTCTGTTATAGTGCTTCACTGCTCTGTTCTAGTGCTTCACTGCTCTGTTCTAGCACGTCAGTGTTTTGCTCTAGCACATTAGTGCTCTGTTCTAGTGCATCTGTGCTCTATTCTAGCACTTCAGTGCTCTGTTCTAGCACGTAATTGCTCTGCTATAGCGCCTACCAGCTCTATTTTAGTGCTTTGGGTCTTTGTTCTAGCACTCCACTACTCTGTTCTAGCACATAATTTCTCTATTATAGTGCCTAGCAGCTCTGTTTTAGCACGTCGGGTCTCTATTCTAGCGCTCCATTGCTTTATTCTAGTGCGTAATTTCTCTGTTATAGCACCTCCCAATTCTGTTTTAGCATGTTAGGTCTCTGTTTTAGCACGTGAGTGCTCTGTTCTATCACATAATTACTCTGTTATAGCACCTCCTAGCTCTGTTTTAGTGCTTAGGTCTCTATTCTAGCGTGTCCCAGCTTTATTTTAGCACCTAGGGTCTCTGTTTTAGCACGTCATGTCTCTATTTTAGCGCTCCAGAAAGTCAGAAAAATAGAGAGTTAGTATGATAGTTTGTCAGTTTTCCCATATTGAAAACAAGGTTTTCATCAACCCAAAACATTTTTCCATAGTTCAAAAACACTTGAATCATACAAAAAAGGGAGAGAAAACTTTACTATTACACCTAGGTCTTGAAATCTCTTCCAAAGTGTCCTTATTTATCATCACTAATCTGAGATTTTTGTGTCAAAGTTTCCCTATCAAGGATTTTTATCATCCTTTCATCACAAAACTAGATACAACTAAATCAAATTTTTAACTTAGTTCTATCAAAAACTTCATTAAAAATGATACTTATTTGAATCAAAAATCCAAGATCAAAGTCTAAAGTAAAAAGTTTGTATGCCTATTTTCACACAATCAGCATATCAAAGACAACAAGAAGAAGAAAATGAAAGAATAGCAGCCATGGCTAAAGAAAACCCTTGGGGATGATACAGCAACACTAATCCTCTTACTAATTCACAAGAGAAAGAAATAACTGCAGAAGAAATCAAAAAAGTTCAACAAGACCCTCATTTCCATAAATTTATGGAAAAGATGTTGGAACAAGATATGGAAAAGTATCTTTTATTATTAGCTAACAAAGGTGCTAAGCTTCCTAAAGACTTTGACATCAACCAACTCAAGGAAACAACCACACCTCAGACAGCTAGTATGGAAAATCCAAATCAAATAGATGCTTTGACAAAACAAATCCAACAATTATAGTTGCAGTTCCAAAATATCCAACAAGGGCCAACAAAAAGATATTCCTTACAAGACATTTGTCCTTATCTATTTGACCCAAGCATTAACATGATACCATTTCCACGGTATTGTGAATGACCAACATACAACAAATACAATGGGAGAACTGATCCATTTGATCACATACGAGAATTTAGAGCCATTAGCATAGAGTTCACACACAAGGACTCTTACTTACTATGATTATTTCCAAGAAGCTTGGGAAATACTTGCATGGAGTGGTTTTCTAAATTGGAACCCGGGATCCAATCTTTTGAAGAACTTATCAATAGGTTCATAACGCACTTCCCATTCAACATCCAACATGGGGTGACCTTAAAAGAACTCTACAACACCAAACAAGCAAAGGGTGAAAATTTTCTTTCCTTTCTCCAATGATGGAGAAGGCTATTTTCTAAATACCCTAGATCTATTCTTGAAGAGGAGAAGATAGAGATGTTGATTGATAACCTAGTGGATGACATGAATTACATATTGGACTTAGAATGTCCATCTACATTTGAACAAGTTATCGAAAAGGGGCTCAAAATAGAAGAGGCTTTAATCAAAGAGGAACAATCAAACACTTCATTGAAGGTTCAAACAATAGCAATTCCTCTAACAACAATAATGAAAAGCCAATATTTTGGCAGAAGAATAAGAATGCAGATACCATGATCGATACACACATGTCCAAACCAATATTCACCTTAACGCCAACAACTACAAACAAACAAAACAATGGTCTTAATGTCAAACAAAGTAGTGATCAAGGAAATAATCAAAACAGTGGAGAAACAAAAACCCAACCATTCTAACAACCATCCAATAAACAAAAATTCACAACATTAGGACAATCATTGGAATCAGTCCTCAAAGAAATTTTAGATGAAAAACTTATTCAAGTACAAGAGGCTAGGAATTGGGACCCTCAAGTCAAACCATCATGGTGGAATGACTCACATTACTGTCACTACCATCAAAATAAAGGCCACATGACTGAAAATTGTTGGCAGTTAAAACATGCGGTACAAGACCTTATAGATCAAAAGAAAGTATTTGTAGAGGGACACCAAACAAACAAAGATCATACAACATTCAAAAATCATCTACCCAACTATCAGAAGGGGGAATCCTCTTCCGCAAATAGCAAAGGTAAGAATGTTGGTTGTGTTTATGACACAACGATCCTTTGTCTTTTTGCTACCAAAGAGGATGAGGAGTTATGTGATCAAATCAATCGAAACAATGACATTACATCTACTAATTTGGTACAACATATGGACAAATCTAAAAACCAAATTAATGTAATCACACTCAAAGGGAAACAAGAGCACCAACCAGTTAATGCCACAACAAGGGCACAATCCAAAGTTATATTGAAAGGAGCATCATTATCATCCCAATCTTTAGATCCTCCCTCCAATCAATATAATCTTATCGATCAATTACAGAAAATACCGGCACAAATATCCATCTCAGAACTTCTAAAGATTTCCCCATCACACAAAGAGGTTCTTGAGCAAGCTCTTGTATCAACCACGGTACCTAACAATTTGGATTTATGTCAATTCCAAGCTATGGTGGGACATCTATCTGTACCTCATTGCCTTTCATTTTTTGAACATGATGATGTATCACTCACCCATCCACATAATTCTGCCCTTCACATTGAAGTCCTCGTCCAAAAACACCGTGTAAAGCATGTCCTAATAGATGGAGGGGCTGGTTTAAACATTTGTACCTTAAAGCTGATTCGTGCACTAGGATACTTAGATGAAGCCATTGATACAAGAAGAAAAATCACAATCAAAGCATATGATGAGGAAGAAATATCCTCTAAAGGTTTGATCATATTACCCATTCAAGTAGGACCTATTGTCCAAAATGTGGTTTGTCAAGTCTTAGATAGAGAACTGACATACAACATACTGTTGGGACGTCCTTGGATTCATGATATGCAAGCAGTACCTTCCACCTATCATCAATGCCTGAAATTTCCTATCAATGGATAGGAGGTAACAATCACAGTAGACTATAATGACATCCAAGCTTTTCATACATTGAAAACATCTCTGGATACATTGATACCTCACAATAGAGAAGTTAGCACATCAGATTCATCTATAAGTGAGAAACAACAAAGCTTCATATCAAAGTGGATTCCAAAACAACAAAAATCACAAGAGATCAGGGTGGCACAATCTAACCCTTCAAATGTTGAAGAACAATTGGCTTCACTCTCACACCAATTCACCAAAAAGGTGTAGATAAGTGACAAAGGAATAAGTGAATATGGTGTCAGACACTCTTTCCATCTATCACAGATGTTACCCTCCTTACAAACGTATGGACAGCCATCTACAACCCCCCAAAAATCAGCACAATCTACAATGGCATTAGATGGAAGATTTGTAAAAGCTGGGAACTTAGATGAAGAATTATAAGATAAGGCCATACTAAATTAGCTTTATAGGAATGGGGAAGCTTCCACTTCCACGAGTAATATCATAGAGACAAATCAATATGGAAAGGGAAAAACTATTCTAGAGAAGATGGGATATTCAGGATAGGGACCTCTTGGGTTAAGGAAACAAGGCATAATAGAACCAATCCAGCCACTCACGCTCCAACATAAGGATAAAACTGGACTAGGATATACAACAGAACAAGGATCTCTTGACCGAGGGAAACAAAGTGTAACGGAACCCATCCAAGTTCTCACAATTCAGCAAAATGGCAGAGCTGGACTAGGATACACAGAAGAAGCAAGAGCGGAACTCACCAATAAAACTGTGGAGCATATTCTTCAAAGGAGAGAAAATTCTGAAATAGATTCAAATGAATATGAGTGGGACAACTTATCAGATGTTTCCTATGAAGATATTCAGATCGATATTATCAAAAATTATACCCCCAAACGTGAGGAGGGTCAAAACTTGAGTTTTAATCCTATTGTCTTTAAAACACAAAATTTCGATGACTCAAGTGAAGATGAATGAACATCGATTGAGATAAATGAGGTGGAAGAAAATTCCTTCATAGGCCTTGACATAACCACTAACAACCTAGATGACATTTCTGTCTGAGCTTTCATAATCGCTGACCTCAACCCATCTAATGATTCATTGCCTTTACTGCATCCCGAGCTTATCGAGTGGGAACCCCAACACCCCATCAATCTCCCTATTTTTGAAAATGAATCTGCTATTATTAACTACCTTTGCTATGAAGAATCTGATACTTGTTCTACCAATGCTTCTTTTAATGATGCTTTTAGGCAGGAGGGTGCCAAGCCTTTCAGTTGGAAAAGTATGGAAATAAATAATGGATCTAATGGTGAAAACCATTCTATGGCAGTATTTAATCCTAAAATAGTAAAAAAAAAGAACGCATCCAATGGTGAAAACCTCATTGAGGCACCAAAGTATGGAAGGCTTGACATCCTCCCACAACATTACCATGAAAGATCATCAGTATTGATAGAACCCACACAATCTATTGATATTGGCACAACAGAGAAAGTAAGAATACTACACCTGGCAGCATCCATGACAGATACAGAAAAGCCAAATTTTATCAAATTCTTTGAAGTACGATGCATCAATTTTGCTTGGTCATATTCTGACATGCCAGGCCTAGACACAGATCTTATTATGCATCACTTATCTTTACCATCTAGCACTAAACTAGTAAAACAAAAACTGAGAAAAATGCATCCACATGTTGCATTATTGGTAAAAAATGATTTGAAGAAACTACTAGATGCTGGACTTATCAGATCTATTGATTATGCTGAATGGATATCCAACATTGTACCTATTTCAAAACTAGATCACACCATCATAATATGTACTGATTTCTAGGATTTAAATAGAGCATTTCCAAAGGATGATTTTCCTTTGCCCAACATAGACATGATTGTAGATCTAACAACTGGCCACCAAATGTTGTCACTCATGGATGGATTTTCAGGATACAATCAAATCAAAATAGCTCTTGAAGACCAAGAAAAGACAACATTTACATGTCCATGGGGCACCTTTTGTTGGAACGTCATGCCTTTTGGGTTAAAGAATGCAGGAGCTACATACTAGCGAGCTATGACAACAATCTTCCATGACATGATGCACACCTTCATGGAAGACTATGTGGACGATATCTTAGCCAAATCTCACACCAGGGAAGGACATCTAGAAATACTTGCCAAAATATTTGACAGGTTGGAGAAATTTAAAGTCGGATTAAATCCTAAGAAATGTGCCTTTGGAGTAACATCAGCAAAACTCCTTGGATACATAGTTTCTACAAAAGGAATTGAAGTAGATCCACCAAAAGTTAAATCCATTGTGGAAATGCCACCTCCTAATAATATCAGTACATTAAGATCTCTACAAGGCCGACTACAGTCTATCAGAAGATTCATCTCTCAACTAGCAGATTGGTGTCATCCATTCAACCATCTTTTGCATAAAAATGTGTCTTTTAAATGGGATGAACAGTGTGAGAATACTTTCAATCAAATACAAGCATTATTTAATGACACCACCAATCTTGGTGCCACCTAGTGAAGACAAGCCATTGTTGCTATATAATGCAACAATAGATATTTCTTTAGGAGCCTTGCTAGCACAAGAGGATAAAGAAGGAAAGGAGCAGACAATATACTATATCAGCAGGACACTCAATGGACATGAAGTAAACTACACCTTCATTGAAAAATCATGTTTAGCAATATTATTTGCAACACAAAAATTGTGACACTATATGCTCACTCGCACTGTCAAGCTTGTTACAAAAATTGATACCCTCAAGTATTTACTAAGCAAAGCACCTTTAACAGGAAGGTTGGCAAAGTGGGTCATGCTCCTCAGTGAGTTTGACATTTAGTATGTTGAAAGGCAAGCTATCAAGGGACAAGTCATTGCCAACCAATTAGCAGAAGCTCCATTGTCAGACTGTCATCCTATGACCATGGAATTTCCTGATGCGGATATCCTCAATGTTACAACACAACCATGGCAACTCTACTTCGATGGATCCTACACACAACATGGATTAGGGGCAAGAATTTTATTTGTCACACCTCTTGGGTACACAATTCCATGATCTTATAGGCTTACCTTCCATTGCACTAACAATGTGGCAGAATATGAAGCTTTAATCCTTGGAATTAAAGTGGCTATTGACTAGAAAATCATAGAACTACAGGTGTATGGAGACTCTTAGTTAATCATCTATCAGGTTAATAATGATTACCAAACTAAGGATGACACACTGATTTTATACAAGAGACTGGTAGATGATCTAAGGAAATACTTCATAGATATCAAATTTGAGTAGATACCAAGATTAGAGAATAAAGCAGCAGATGCCATGGCCACAATAGCATCTCTTCTACAAATGCCTGAAACACAAAATCGTTATTGATTTATTATGGAACAAGTGTCAAATCCTGCATATGAAAATCCCAAATCCCAAACCATAAACCTTTTGGATAGTGCCCAATCTTCCATTTATGGAGACGTTTATACTTATCTAAAAGATAATATCTTACCGCCAGATCTTTCTCGCAACCAAAAGTGCAACTTCATATGCCAATCTGCCAAACATACCATTATTGCTGACACCCTTTACCGTCAAGGCCTAGATGGTACTCTTTTGCATTGTTTAGAACATAACAAATCTGCTTTTGCTTTACATGAGGTCCATGAAGGAATTTGTGGCACACATTCAAGCGGATTATCTTTAGCCAAGAAACTCCTTCGTTTGGGGTATTACTGGCCACACATGGAGCAAGAATCTTATAAGTTTGTTAAGAGATGTCAAAAATGTCAGATTCATGGCAATCTTATACATGCACTAGCACAGGAGCTCCATCCATTCACAACTGCATGGCCTATTTGTCATTGGGGATTGGAATTGGTAGGGAAAATTAACCCATCTTCATCTAATGGACATAAGTTCATTATCACCGCAACAAAATATTTTACAAAATGGGTGGAGGCAGTTCCCTTAACCACAATCACTGGGAAGCAAATATCATCTTTCATACTTAATTGTCTCATTTGTAGATATCGGATACCCCAGTCAATCATTATAGATAATGGCAGGCCTTTCAAGAACCAAGACGTCCAAGAGTTGTGTGAAAATTTCCACATCCAACATCACTTTTCAACCCCGTATTACCCTCAAGGTAATGGACAGGCAGAAGCTTCAAACAAGACAATCCTAAAGATACTCAAGAAGACTATAAATGAGGTAGGGCGTGATTGGCACGTTCAGTTGACCCTGCTCTTTGGGCCTACAGAACCAGCATCAAAACACCAATAGGAGCTACACCATATGCTCTTCTCTATGGATCAGAAGTAATATTACCTATCGAGGTAGAAATTCCATCCCTTTGAGTTTCACTAAAGGGACTCATTCCAGATGAGGATTATAGGATCTCTAGACTTCAAGAAATAAAGCTACTTGATGAATGTCGACAACAAGCAATCAATCATTTGACAACATATCAACAAAGAATGTCTAGGAACTATAATCATAGGGTTAAACCTAGAGTCTTCCAGATCAGAGACTTGGTCCTACTGGAAAACCCTAGAAATCAAGCAGACAGAGAAAAGAAGGGAAAGTTTTAACCTAACTGGATAGGTCCTTATGTCATTATATCAGTCTATGGATCAGGAGCATGCCGACTGTCTACACTAGAAGGAGACATGTTGGAGGAACCCATGAACAACATTCATCTCAGGCAATTCTACACTTGAGGATACCTAGTGCATGGTCAGTAAGGTTGTCTTTATGAAAACTTGGCAAACAGGCGTCATGATGACAGAAAAAGAAAAAAAATAAAAATAATAAAATAAAAAAGGGGGGGACACAATAAAAACAAGTAATGAAAACCTGGCAAACAGGCACTACCTGTGATTTTCACAAGCTCTTCTATCTATTAGGTACATTTTTGTTACAATTGTTTCCTTTCATATCATTTCCATCTATCATTTGAGATAATTATTATCACTATCCATATCATAGCAAGGATATCATGTTTTACCCTAGCTTGGGGGCAACATCCTAGTGTTATTTGGTATAATGGAATTTCAGCTTAAATGGAAAGGCAATCAAACATGACAACACCAAGTGATGATACTTGAAAAGTAACCAAAAACATTAGAAAATCAAAATCCAAAAACATCAGAAAATCCATCAAAATCCAAAAACATCAGAAAATAAAAATCCAAAAACATCTGAAAATCCATCAAAATCCAAAAACATTAGAAAATCCATCAAAATCCAAAAACATTAGAAAATCCATCAAAATCCAAAAACATCAGAAAATAAAAATCCAAAAACATCAGAAAATCCATCAAAATCCAAAAACATTAGAAAATCCATCAAAATCCAAAAACATAAAAAAATCCATCAAAATCCAAAACATCAGAAAATCAAAAACCAAAAATTTAAAAATCTGTCAAAATTCTAGAAACATCAGAAAATCCATCAAAATCCAAAAACATCAGAAAATCAAACTCCAAAAAAACATCAGAAAATCAAAATCCAAAAACATCAGAAAATCCATCAAAAATCAAAAGAAAATCAAAAAATTAGAAAATCCATGCAAAACATTCAAAAATCACAAAACGCAAAAATAGAGTCTATATCAGTTGAACTACGTGGTCTCTGCATGTATAACGTAGGCAAGACTAATCTTTGATCAGTCCCTGAGACCCCTAGGATAAGTCTTTAGGTTACATCATTTGGTCAAACGTTTGAGAATATCATGCAAACATCAGCACACACATTTCAACATCGATGATCTAATCTGAATAATGATTTGAAAATACATTAAGTAAAATTTTAATTGTTGTACTTTTTATTTTTTCATTTTCTTATAATTTCTTTGGAGCTACTCAATGATGTATTGAACTAGAGAAGCAAGGAAGGAGAATGATACTCTTCTTTGTTTGTTGTTTGTGAGTTAGTCATTATTATTTTGTGAATCATCGTGGGAAGTACTCTACCAAGTATCATGGATGACATTCTAATTCACTTAAGAAAATGATTAATTCTTGTATTTTTACACAAGAAATGCTCAGCTCATCTCGGTTTAATTATACCTTGATGCTTGCGTTCACTTGCAATATCAAATATCATGAAATAAATACTCAGGTCATCATTGGTCTATCTCATATCATTGATGCTTGTATTCGCTTTCAACATTTTTAAAGCTCAGTGATGATACAAAGCAAAATAAAAAGATTGTTGAAATGACACTTAGGTTTGCATTGATAAAATAGGTTTGCATGGTAAACATAGATTGCATTCATAATAATACATCTGGAGAGTATTAATTACACAAGTTACAAAGATTCATTTGCAAATAATGTTATCTTTTCTTATTAAAGATTGAGTATACTTGACACATACAATTTTCATAATGACATGCATATAAAATCATTTCTTCATCTCATCATAAATTTCACAATAAACATCTCATTTCGTGATATCATATACACGTTATGTTTCATCATTCATTACATTTCATCACATTGTCATTATCATGTAGTTGCAAAATCATCATCCATTGCATACATATAAAATTCATTTTACATCTCATTTTATCTATCATACATCATTCCATTTACATCTCATTTTATATACATCATTCACTTACATCTCATTTTATCTATCATATATCACATATCCATACATCATTTTATCTATCACATGACATCTCATCACATTTATCATTCATTTACATCTCATTTATTACATACATCATTCACTTACATCTCATTTTATCCATCATATATCACATATCCATACATCATTTTATCTATCACATGACATCTCATCACATTTATCATTCATTTACATCTCATTTATTACATACATCATTCATTTACATCTCATTTTATACATCATATCTATCATACATCCATACATCATTCATTTACATCTCATTTTATACATCATACATTACATTACATCCATACATCATTCATTTACATCTCATTTTATATATCATACATTATATCACATATCCATACATCATTCATTTACATCTCATTTTATATATTATACATTGCATTTCATGGAGAAAAGAAATACATCATCAATATCATATCACATCATCATCAATGCATCTATCCCATCTACTATAATAAATCATCATAAAACATAAAAATTAAAATGCATCCATCACATAAATCATGTAGAACACATCATAGATCAATCAAACCGCTGCACATCATATATATCTCATCAAGTGTCAAGTATACAATGAAGTCTGAAAAGGATGAAAATAACATCATATCAAAAAATGGTTGTATATATCTCTCGAAGGGGGCACACATGATCTCAAGTAGTACTCGCACTAGAAGGAGCAGGTCTCGCACCAGTATCACCACCTCCACTAGCTATCCGAGGATCTCTCGGATCTCTTAGATCTCTCTCGAGAGGCTGTGTCACACCTCTGTTCACTGTCCTCGAATGAGTCCTCTTTGAACAGGACTGGGCATAACTGACTCTCTGCTCTGGGGGGCAAATCTCATGGTATCAGCTCTTGTAGAACTCAATCTCTACACCTGCCCTCATAGCCTCTCACATATAATCTGCTATAGATGTCCCATCGGCCACTCTCTGCAATCTCTCTGCAGTCGCCTGTGTTGTCTTT